>APFE030537133.1:0-154667 GCA_000404065.3 Pinus taeda
ACTTCCTCTGGTCACTCTTACTTTGGAATAGATCTGTCAACGCTTTCCACATCAAGTATGGAGAAGCCTTTCCATGGAGGTTGGACACAATGTGATCCCTCACGCCCTCCAACAAAATCCTTTGACACTTTGATGTCTTCTTTTTCCAAGCCACATCTTCAGCAGCATTAGTAGGTTTTGGGACATCCGCATCTATGAACTCCTTCAACCCATTATCATCTAACACCACCTCCATCCTGTCCTTCCATGTAATATAGTTCGAGATGCCCTCAAGGGCATACTCCAATCGCAATCTTTTGAAAGACATTTCAACTTCGACACCAAGAAAACACTGTTGCAAATTCGAATTCCACTAGCTCAAAACTCAATCGCTTCTGATCTAAAATTCATGACAACAAAGTATTTCTCATACAGAGATCAATTGTATGGGCATTCACCGAATATCTCACCTTCCAAAGAAAGGATGAATCCAGAAGCTACCTAGCCTAATTACAAACTCTTCCTGAAGAAATAAAATGTAAACACTTTCTGAATAATAGATCCGATGATCAACTTCGCACTGATATCATGTAGAACTCTCTTCTACAAATCAACCTGCTCTGATACCATGTAAAATTTTTGAATAATATGACACTTATTCACAAAGATTATCCTAATTATACACTATTTGTGGAATCATGCATAATACATAACCTCCTCTACGTTGATCATCAATTTAGCGGAATTAAGAAACAATCACATGTGCACATTGAAGCATCAACCACACATATCAACACAGTATCTCACGGGGAAAGCATGCAGCTGAAAACCCTCAAGTATATGTATATTATACTGATTGAGAACATGTAACAATACATAGTACAATACTCCTCGCAAGTACTTAGTACTATCTCCACCTATTACACACAAACTAGCTCAGATCTAAATCAATCACTGGCTCAAATCGCCTCCGCTGCTTGCCTGCCTCCACTGCGCAATCTTCCATGAGAATACTGATGAATGAATGATCCAAATTCATATTTCCCTTGGATATACGACGCAATCCTCATTGGCAATACTCAATCCATTGATTGTGTAAATCACATGCACAACTATAGTTACAACTGACAGCTGTCTTGCCCTTTCACTCACCTCTAACACTTGTCTCCACTGAACTGTCCATGCACTGAGTTAACTGACTACAACTAGTTCAACTACAACTACAACTAGTTAGACTAACTACAACTAGTTCAACTAAGTCAAACTGAGCACAACTCTATCAACTCCTGATCCAACTCCACAGAACTCAATCAATGAAGTCCTAACTGAAGTCCTCCATGCAATAGCTCAAGTAACCCATAAGAAAAACGTATTTCCTTTTGGCAGCTGCATGTGCCACATCAGTAGCTCGAACTGAAGTGCTCCAAGAGAATAAGATAATGTTTATAGTCCAAATATTATTAAGAGCCAATAACATTCGACTATTCTATATTTAGACTGGCAGTCTAAAAATAGACTCCGCCCATATGTCTAAAAATAGAAGTCCATCTATTTTTACCAACATGACCAATCATCCACAAATAGCATCTTGCAACTCATAGACCATGATCCATATGTCTAAAAATAGACTTTGCACCAAAAATAGCGCGCGGGCACACTTAGTGAAGGTGACTTCTTTTCACTAAGCTCCATCATCTTGTTGCATTTTCAACACTCCCTCTCAACAAGATATGGATTATTTGCAACCCCTATCCTGTAACTCTAGAATATTCTACATGCAGCACATCTACCTAGTCCACTTGCTCCAACAACACTTGGAACAAAAACACTCCCAACTGACCACTCTGTTGGTCCAGGAACATACTTTGATGCTGAAGCTCTACCTACTACTGACAAGTGTTCCCTCTCTGACATCTGTGCTACTGCAACATCTCCATGCATCTCGCACCATTGCACACTTCTCTGTGCCACCTAGCACTATGCAAAACACATGTGCCTCTCGCATTGTTGCAGTGTGCTAGCTATGCGCTGTCCTAGGATTCCCTGCACTGTCGCTCTCTCTACCGCTCCATCCACATCTGTCTCTACCCAATCAGTCAGTTCCTGCTACTCCACATTGGGCCTCCTGTAGCAAGGTCTCATCCAAGAGGTTGGGTACCTCAAGGATCATGCCCCTCCTCCTTGGGACGATCACTCTATATCGCCCCACCTCGTACCTGGAGGTATGGCTGCATGTGATCCCTCAACCCACCTGGCTCGAATTTTCCCCCTACTGGAGGTCTCTGCATTAGTAGATGTCTCTACTCAATCTCCACTCAGCTTCCCCAGTTGTGGTTGCTCCACAACCTCCTGAAGCAGCTGCACCAATCGTGGCTCCTCCACCATTGTCTGAGACTTCTTCTGGCTCTGCATGTTGAGAGGTAATATACCCTCCCTCTCAACCACCAAGTCTCCATCAATTGCCTTGCTGCTCAAGGCTTTGCATGCATCTTGAACCTCAAGAGCATACAGTTTCTTGACCCGTGAACCAATTTGCTTCACCTGTCTAGTGAAGACATGTCTAAGGAAAACCTTTCCCTTACTGAAGACTACATCATAGCCTCTATCTTCTAGCATCGCAATAGACACCAAGTTTCTCTTCAGTCCTGGTACATACTTGACATCAGTCAAGGTAATTCGAGATGCATGCTCCCTCTGAAAAATAATCGTGCCTACACCTGAGACACTATACTTCTCATCATTACCCAACGCTATGAGTATCTGGAGATCTTTCTCCTCCAAATTACTGAACAAAATTTTGTCACCGGACATGTGGAAAGAAGCTCCACTATCAAGAAACCAACCACTTCCCATCATGGATGAAAGCATGCATGCAAAGAGTGTGAAATCCAACTCAAATTGTGAAGCAAGTGCTTCACCTTTAGATCCTTCCCTGGATCCCTTCTTGGAATTCCTCTGTGGGCAATTTGAGGCATAATGGCCCACCTCATGGCAATGAAATCATCGCACTTTCGATTTGTCAACCTTCTTCCCATCAATGGAAGAACTGGATTCAGAAAGAGAAACCTTCTCCTTTCCCTTATTTGCCTTACTCACTAAGGCACAGTTCTCCTCATCATGCATAAATGAAGAACTGTCTATGGTGTTCCGCCTGATCTCCTCTTGCACAAGATTTGACCAAAGTCTCTCCCATCCTGGAAATTTCTCCCAACCATTGACAGAGTCTTGATAGGAATGCCAACTCTTCGGAAGACCAAGGAGAGCCAAGCTCACCAAGTCCTCATCATCGACAGTCACCCCCACACTTCCCAACTCATCCCAGCATTGGGTGAACTTCGTGAGATACTCGGGCATACTGTCTCCATTCTCACCTTTTATGTTTCTGATTTTATCCTTGAGCGCCAACTTCCTCTGGTCGCTCTTTCTTTGGAATAGATCTGTCAATGATTTCCACATCAAGTATGGAGAAGCCTTTCCATGGAGGCTGGACACAATGTGATCCCTCACGCCCTCCAACAGAATCCTTCGACACTTTGTTGTCTTCTTTTGCCAAGCCACAACTTCAGTAGCATCAGTAGGTTTTGGGACATCCACATCTATGAACTCCTTCAACCCATTATCATCTAACACCGCCTCCATCCTATCCTTCCATGCAATATAGTTTGAGCTGCCCTCAAGGGCATACTCCAATCACAATCTGTTGAAAGACATTTCAACTTCGACACCAAGAAAACACTGTTGCAAATTCGAATTCCACCAACTCAAAACTCAAGTGCTTCTGATCTAAAATTCGTGAGAACAAAGTATTTCTCGTACAGAGATCGACTGCATGGGCATTCACCGGATATCTCACCTTCCAAAGGAAGGATGAATCCAGAAGCTAGCTAGCCCGATTAAGACTCTGCCTGAAGAAATAAAATGTAAACACTTTCTAAATAATAGATCTGATGATCAACTTCGCACTGATATCATGTAGAAATCTCTTCTACAAATCAAACTACTCTGATACCATGTAAAATTTTTGAATAATATGACACTTATTCACAGAGATTATCTTGATTATACACTATTTTTAGAATCATGCATAATACATAACCTCCTCTACGTTGATCATCAATTTTAGCGGAATTAAGAAACAAACGCATGCGCACATTGAAGCATCAATCACACATATGAACACAGTATATCATGGGGAAAGTATGCAGCTAAAAACCCCCAACTATCTGTATATTATATTGATTGAGAACATGTAACAATACATAGTATAATACTCCTCACAAGTACTCAACACTATCTCCACCTGTTACACACAAACTAGCTCAGATCTGAATCAATCACTAGCTCAAATCTCCTCCACTGCTTGCCTGCCTCCACTGTGCAATCCTGCATGAGAATCTTGATGAATGAATGATCCAAATTCTTGTTTCCCTTGGATATACCATGCAATCCTCATTGGCAATACTCAATCCATTGATTTTTCAAATCACATGCACAACTATAGTCACAACTCACAGTTGTCTTGCCCTTTCACTCACCTCTAACACTTGTCTCCACTGAACTATCCATGCACTGAGTTAACTGATGTATTCTTTAGTTGATTTATGAGTTAATAATTAGTGAATTAATTAATAACTAATTCACACCACTCATCATTAGTCTATTTGTCAGTTAAACTAACTACAACTAGTTCAACTAAGTCAAACTGAACACAACTCCATCAACTCCTGATCCAAATCCATAGAACTGAATCACTGAAGTCCTCCATGCAATAGCTCAAGTAACCCATAAGAAGCACGTATTTCCTTCTGGCAGCTGCATGTGCCACATTCGTAGCTCGAACTGAAGTGCTCCAAGAGAATAAGATAATGTTTATAGTCCAAATATTATTAAGAGCTAATAATATTCGATTGTTCTATATTTAGACTCGCAGTCTAAAAATATACTCCGCCCGTATGTCTAAAAATAGAAGCCCATCTATTTTTACCAACATGACCAATCATCCACAAATAGCATCCTGCAACTCATAGACCATGATCCATATGTCTAAAAATAGACATAGTCTAAAAATAGACTTTAAGCCAAAAATAGCTTGCGGGCACACTTAGTGAAGGCGACTTCTTTTCACTAAGCTCCATCATCTTGTTGCATTTTCAATAGGTAGGACCTAGTATTTCATTTGTGTTTGAAATACAAGAGGAATATTATGTTCTCAAAAGTGCAGATGAGTTGAAATCTAGAGCATGGGGTGCTTATATGGTTCCAGAGGAGAGAACCAGAGGGATGCCAAAAGACTGAGCTCAGAGGGAGAAGCTTAGTGAGGTATCCTGTAACAGGGAGAACTTGTTGTTGCAGAGACTTGTGCAGCTCATAGTGAGTGAGTGAAGAACTCATAAAGATGGAGAAGAAGATAACTACCGATAGTCATAGCGAAGTTTCTGAGAAAAGCCACAAAGTGAAGAAGGAGAATGTCGAGGCAAATGGCAAGAGAATGAGTCAAGACGAAATTGTCAAGGATATTGCTGAGATGAAAGAACAACTCAATGTATTAAGGATGATACTTGAGGAAAACCAAAGACTAGGTTGGGTCTTAAATAAAAATCCAGTGAAGTGGTCTAAATTACAGAGAAGACTACAACAGAGGCAAGTGAAGTGGCTGATTGGAAAACTTAGAGTAGCTGAGTTGGAAATGGAAGTGTCCATTTGTGAACCAGAACGAGGTGAATTTATAGGTGAAGATGAAGACTTGAAGATTGAAACTTCAAGTGAAACCAAAAGGCCAGATTATTTTAAATTTGATGATTTATGTATGTTTTCAGGTGAAACATGTAAAGAAGGACAATTTGTTGATATTTTCATAAAGGAGGAAGAAGACATGCAGACTCTAAATTTTGTTCTGAATGAAGAAGTGGAGAAGAATATCAAGCAACCAAGTGGAGTGCTTGAAGAGGCTGTAGAGAAGACCATCAAAATATTTCTGAGTCATGTAGAAGACTTGGAACAACTGAAATACTTTAGTAAAACATTGATGTTTGAAGTTGTTACAAGACCAAAACAATTTCTTGTGAAAGAAGGAGTTGAAATTCAGTCTGAAGAGCTGATATATGAAGCAACAATTGAGACTATTGAACTCTATAATTTTCAAATTGATAATTTAAGTATAAATGCAGGAGTCATACATAATGATGAAGTACTTATGAAGTGTCACAGGGAACTTGAATTGCTGGAGTATTTTCTAGAAAATTTAGAGTATGACAGTGTGATTGCAGAGGAAGGAGTTCACTACAATGAACCCGAGTAGGAAGAATCCATTGAAGCAGATGGTGAGGAGAGGAGACTAGTTGATAGTCTCATGAATTCTTTTGAGAATTCAAATCAGCATACTAGTGTGATGACAGAGGAGGAAGAATCAGAGCATCATATTGATGTGTTTTCAAAGGAAGAAGAGGCACTGAGGCCTTATGATTTTTATTTTAACAATTGTTTTGTGAGTGCAAGTTTAGTTATAGATGGTGGAGAAAATTTAGCACAGATGAGCAATCGAGTAAAAAATGAAAGAGGAGGATTTTATGGAAAATTTTAATCCATGGAACATAGATGTTCAATTGCTTGAAAGTCAGGATTCAATGCAGAAAAAGATAATCGTGAAAGAGACTAAGGATGAAAGGGAGGCAAAAAAAATTAAGAATAAGCGAAAAAAGAGTAAAAGTAATAATTCAACAACTTCAAAGAGAAGAACAACCTTTTGAAGCATTAGCAGACAACAACAACAAACTAAAACAAAGAGAATGAAGAAGCAGTAAGTGGCAGAGTATGTACCAGCCCAAGGATGTGATGGAAATGGAGATTGAAGAAATATGGCAGTTGATGATGAAACAATCCATATGGAGGATATTGACAGCAATAGGAAGCATGATGAATCAGAGTTTGAACCTAATTGACAAGAAGAGGAAGATGAAGAAAAAGACAACAGACATAAAACAACATCAAAGGTGCAAAACTTTCATACAACTACAAACTAAAGTTTGGGACCCTGGAGGTTTTCTATCAACACATGAAGACATATGATCAGGAGATCATGAATGTTTTCTACCTTGGGAGTCTGATGCAGGAGCATTCAGCTCAAGAAAAATCATTGTATTTTGGTAGACATAGGGGATCTTGTGTTTTAAGGAAGTTGGTTTCCTAGGTGTTAACTTAATGTAATTATTTAGGATTTTGAGTGATTTTAATGAGAATAGGAATTAATTAAGTATTGTGAGGTATATTTGTAAATGTTCTCAAATGTTGGAGAACATGAGAGATTTAGGATAGTTGAAAGGTTGGGAATTAGTTGTAAATCTTAGATTAGGAGTTGGTTTCATGATTTGTGGATTAAAGAGGATCCTTAGGGATAAAGATGTGATTTTAGGATTTTGTTGAGAAGTTTATGGATCTAAACCAGGAATTGGTTATAGAATCCTTTTGTATAAATGTAAGCCAAAAAGACAGAGAAAAGTGAGTCAAGTTAGATAGTTAGCTAGTTAGAGGTTGTGAGTTAGAGGTTTGATTGTAAGCGTACAGATGGTTAGGAAAACCGGGGCCATTGATACAAAGATCAGGCCAAGGAGAGAGTTCTTGTGTAAATACCTATCTATTAATACAAACAACTCGATTTTGAGTTTATGTGTGTGTATGGAGTAATTTAGTTATAATCTATGTGTGAACTAGAGTAAGTTCTGTGTAATAGAGGTTGCAGGTGGAGTTCGAGAAAAACACAGAGAAGAAGTAATATGAAGGATCATGTTGGATTGCTAGAATCCATTCAAAGGATCACAATCGAGATTCAGGGGTGACTGTGTTAAGAGCATGTGGAGTTAAATCAAAAGTGAGTTGTATTGTTGGACAACTAAATACTGAAACCCTGAAGTAAAACTGAAATCACAAAAAACATTGAGAAATGGCCATAAAATGAGGTAAAAATAAGGAAAAATAAATGGAGTGATGATGCATAGGAGTCATTGGATCTATGAGATCAATGAATGAGGTTGAAGGTGATGGGCGATCAAGATTAAGTCATGCAACATAAATTAAAAGAAATGAACGGCAGATTTTAAACCTAAGAGTCAGCGGGAAAGGCGAGTGGTTTCCTTAAGCAAAAGTGGTTTTTGCATGGCCTCAAAACCATAAGTGGTTTCCAGAAAATGGACCTGATGAGGTTCAAAAACCATATCTTAATTCATTTGGAATCCGAAGGTGATCAGACCATCCATTGAATTCGTGATCGGACGGATATCACGTGCTAAGAAAGTACGAAATAATATTTAAAAAAATGAACTCGATGAGCTGTTATTCAATGAGATTAAATCTTGTTGAGATCCAGTGATCAGGACCGTCCCTTGGTGGGCTAATCAGATGGATATCATGTGGAGAAGGTGTGTACAGGTTAATTCGCTAATTGGACTTGATATGGTTATGGACGCAAGTTAAAGTTATTTGAGTTCTGATGGATGAATGTGTTAAAGTTGAGATATGACGCGACAACCATTGATCTGGTGGAGTGAAATCAACGGTGGAAGTTGAACATGATAAAGGTAACATTGCTATATGTGCAAGGTGGTGGAAAGGTAAGATTAATTGTGTTTTATGTGTATTTCTATTATATGGGTTATAATAGAAATAAAGCAGGTTAATGAATTATGGTTTAAGTCGGGATAACCAAAGTCTTAGACCATGGTATGGGTACGGTTACTATGTGTGAATGATTACATAAGGGTTGAGTGATAAGAATCAACCACAATTGAGAAGTTGGGTAAAGTTGCGCTCAAAGGTTAATTAAGGGCCAGACTATGGAAAGTCAAATCAAATGTTTCCGCATGAGATTTAATTAAGAAGGCTAAAGCCTTAATTTGTGAAGGTTTGATTAGGTAGGAAAATTAAATTTCCTGGGACAAATGAGATTATGCATTTTATATGCATACTGTGGGTAAATTTGTCTTAGGCTGGCATCATTTTGGTGTTACAGCAGAATTGTGGTTGAAACAATTGATATCGAAACAGAATAGGGAAATTATGTATTATGTTTTAAAGATGTATATGAAGGAAAGGGAAGATTAGGTTATTTGAATCTGATAAGTAGAAGGTATGCCATAAGATGAGAGTATGTGATACTCTTAGTAAGAGGTTGCAGAAGCATAAAGAAAGCACATTGATGTTTGTTTTCTTGAGGAAAATGGAGATTCACTCAATGTGAAGAGTGGATGGAGAATGCTTGTGAAGTCATATAGGTATTGTTTTATTTAACTTTGGTTTGATTTTTGCAGGTTAAAGACATGGTAAATATTGATAGAAGAAGACAGACAAGGAAAGTTGTATATGTTCTAAAGAACAAAGTGAATGAGAGGCTGGAAAAACAGGTGGCAGTGAACCTAAAGAATCTGACTGAAGGTTGGACAGAGAGGACAAGAGTGTTCTCAGAAGGACGCTGAACAACAAGCTTTTGAAAGTTGGAAATTATCTTTGGTTTAATTATCATTGATATGCAGGTAACAGTAATTAATGAAGCATCTCAGAAAGAAGATCACAGTCTGAAGAGCAATGATGAAGGAAGCCAGTAAAGGTTTATGAGAGAGAGTGGAAGAACCTAGTATTTCGTTTGTGTTTGAAATACAAGAGGACAATTGTGTTCTCAAAAGTGTAGATGAGTTGAAGTCTAGAGCATGGGGTGCTCATATGGTTCTGAAGGAGAGAACTAGAGGGATGCCAAAATACTGAGCTCAAAGGGAGAAGCTTAGTGAGGTATCATGCAGGAGGGAGAACTTGTTGTTGTAAAGACTTGTGTAGCTCATAGTGAGTGAGTGAAGAACTCATAGAGATGGAGAAGAATATGACTACCAATAGTCATAGCGGATATTCTGAGAAAAGCCACAAAGTAAAGAAGGAAAATGCTGAGGAAAATGACAAGAGAATGAGTCAAGAGGAAATTGACAAGGAGATTGCTGAGATGAAAGAACAACTCAATGTATTAAGGATGATATTTGAGGAAAACCAAAGAATAGGTTGGGTCTTAAATAAAAATCCAGTGAAGTGGTCTAAATTACAGAGAAGACTACAACAGAGGCAAGTGAAGTGGCTGATTGGAAAACTTAGAGTAGCTGAGTTGGAAATAGAATGTCCATTTGTGAACCAGAAAGGGGTGAAGTTCTAGGTGAAGATGAAGACTTGAAAACTGAAACTTCAAGTGAAACCAAAAGGCCACATTATTTTAAATCTGATAATTTATGTATGTTTGCAGGTGAAACATGTAAATAAGGACAATTTTTTGATATTGTCATAAAGGATGAAGAAGTCAGATATAATCTAAATTATGTTCTGAAAGAAGAAGTGGAGAAATATATCAAGCAACCAAATGGAGGGCTTGAAGAGGCTGAAGGGAAGACCATTGAAATATTTTTTAGTCGTGTAGAAGACTTGGAACAATAGAAATACTTTAGTAAAACATTTATGTTTGAAGCTGTTACAAGACCAGAACAATTTCTTATGAAAGAAGGAGTTTATATTCAGGTTGAAGAGCTTATATGTGAAGCAACAATTGAGACTGTTGAACTCTTTAATTTTCAAATTGATAATTTAAGTATAAATGCAAGAGTCATAAATAATGATAAAGTACTTATAAAGTGTCACAGGGAACTTGAATTGCTGGAGTATTTGCTGGAAAATTCATAGTATGACAGTGTGATTGCAAAGGAAGGAGTTCACTACAGTGAACAAGATCAAGAAGAATCCATTGAAGCAGATGGTGAGGAGAGGAGACTAACTGATAGTGTCATGAATTATTTTTAGAATTCAAATTAGCATACTGATGTGCTGACAGAGGAGGTAGAATTAGAGTAGCATACTGATGTATTGGCAAAGGAAGAAGAGGCACTGAGGCCTAATGATTTTTATTTTAACAATTGTTTTGTGAATGCAAGTTTAGTTGCATATGGTGGAGAAAATTTGGCACATATGAGCAGCCAAGTAAAAATGAAAGAGGAGTATTCTGTGGAAAAGTTTAATCCATGGAACATAGGTTTTCAATTGCTGGAAAGTCGGGATTCAATGTACAAAAAGATAATCATGAAAGAGGGTAAAGATGAAAGGGAGGCAGAAAAAGTAAGAATAAGCGAAAAAGGAGTAAGAGTAATAATTCGAAAACTTCAAAGAGAATAACAACAGTTTGAAGAGTTAGTAGATAGCAACAACAAACTAAAACAAAGAGAACGAAGAAGCAATAAGTGGCAGAGTATGTACCAGCCCAAGGAAGTGCTGGAAATGGAGATTGAAGAACTATGGCAGTTGATGATGAAACAGTCCATATGGAGGAGATTGACAACAATAGGAAGCATGATCAATCAGAGTTTGAACCTGATTGACAAGAAGAGGAAGATGAAGCAAAAGACAACAGACATACAACAACAACAAAGGTACAAAACTTTCAGACAACTACAAATTAAATTTTGGGACCCTAGAGGTTTTCTATCAACACATGATCAGGAGATCATGAAGGTTTCCTAACTTGGGAGTCTGATGTAGGAGCATTTAGTTCAAGAAAAATCATTGTATTTTAGTAGACATAGGGGGTCTTGTGTTTTAAGGAAGTTGGTTTCCTAAGTGTTAAATTAATGTAATTATTTAGGCTTCTGAGTGATTTAATGAGAATAGGAATTAATTAAGTATTGTGAGGCATATTTGTAAATGTTCTCGAATGTTGTAGAACATGAGAGATTTAGGGTAGTTGAAAGTTTGGGAATCAGTTGTAAATCTTAGATTAGGAGTTGGTTTCATGATTATGGATTAAAGAGGATCCTTAGGGATAAAGATGATATTTAGGATTTTGTTGAGAAGTTTATGGATTTAAACTAGTAATTGGTTATAGAATCCTTTTGTGTAAATGTAAGCCAAAAAGATAAAGAAAAGTGAGTCAAGTTAGATAGTTAGTTGGTTAGCTAGTTAGAGGTTTGATTGTAAGCCTATGGGCAGTTAGGAAAACAGAGGCCACTGATACAAAGATTAGGCCAAGGAAAGAGTTCCTATGTAAATACATGTTTATTAATACAAACAACTCGATTATGAGTTTATGTGAGTGTATGGAGTAATTTAGTTATAATCTGTGTGTGAACTAGACTAAGTTCTATGTAACAGAGGTTGCAGGTGGAGTTCGAGCAAAACATAGAGAAGAAGTGATATGAAGGATCATGTTGGATTGCTTGAATCCATTCGAAGGATCACAATCAAGATTCAGGAGTGACTATGTTAAGAGCATGTGGAGTTAAATCAAGAGGCAGTTGTGTTGCAGGACAACTAAATACTGAAACCCTGAAGTGAAACTGAAACCACATAAAACATTGATAAATGGCCTTAAAACAAGGTAAACATAACGACAAAGAAATGGAGTGACAATGCACAGGATTCATTGGATCTATGAGATCAACGAACGAGGTTGAAGGTGATGGGCGATCAAGATTAAGTCGCTCAACATAAAGTAAAAGAAATGAACGGTGGAGATTAAACCTAAGAGTCAACAGGAAATGAGAGCGGTATCCTTAGGTGAAAGTGGTTTTTGTGCGGCCTAAAAACCATAAGTGGTTCCCAGAAAATGGATCCGATGAGGTTCACGAACCATATATTAATTCATTTAGAATTCAGAGGTGATCAGACCGTACATTGAATCCATGATTGGATGCATATCGCGTGCTAAGGAAGTACAGAAGAATATTTGAAAAAACGAGCCCGATGAGTTGTTATTAAACAAGATTAAATCTTGTTGAGATCCAGTGATCAGCACCATCCGTTGGTGGGCTGATTGGACATATATCGCGTGGAGAAGGTGTGCACATGTTAATTCGCTAATCAGACCTGAAATGGTTATGGATGCAAGTTAAATTTATTTGATTTCCAACAGATGAATGTGTTAAAGTTGAGATATGACGCGACAACCGTTGATCTGGTGGAGTGAAATCAATGGTGGAAGTTGAACGCGATAAAGGTAACACCGGTATATGTGCAAGGTGGCGGAAAGGTAAGATTAAATGTGTTTTACGTGTATTTCTATTATATGGGTTATAATAGAAATAAAGTGGGTTAATGAATTATGGTTTAAGTCTAGTTAACAAAAGTCTTAGACCATGGTATGGGTACGATTAATGTGTGCAGATGATTATTGAAGGGTTGAGTCATAAGAATCAACCATAGTTGAGAAGTTGGGTAAAGTTCCACTCAAAGGCTAATTAAGGGTCAGACTATGGAAAGTCAAATGAAACATTTCCACATGAGATTTAATTAAGAAGCCTAAAGCCTTAATTTGTGAAGGTTTGATTAGGTAGGAAAATTAAAATTCTTGGGACAAATGAGATTATGCATTTTATATGCATACTATGGGTAAAGTCGGCTTAGGTTGGCATCAATCAGAATGCCAAGTTCTTCTCATTTACTATTTCATATTCAAGGATCAATGACTTGCTTGAAGCTTGTGAAAAGTTGAAAAAGATATTTGGTGAACCTAATATGATTTTATCTTAGTAGCTTTAAAATTGGATCACAACCTTAATTCCTAATTATTTCTCTTGCAATGAAAATTATTAACTCTAATTTCAAAACACTTAGACATTTACGTAGAGATTGTAAATTTGGTCTAAAGGATGGTTGATGCATATATATTATTATTTTTGAGCTTGGTTCTACATTTTTTTTTTGTATCTACATCCAAGCTTGGTTTTACATATTATATTTGTGTATATACATGTTATACCAATAGAGAAGCTCTAGGGGTTTCATATCAAGATCCTACTCTTGAATATTTCTTTGACTCTCCAATTAGAAATCAAGACAAGTTGTTGCATATTGGAGCAATAGGCACTTAGATACATCTAAAAATACCTTAGTGGCCTACAAAAATATAAAACCAAGCATCCAAGGAAGAAACATCCTCACAACAATAAGAAAAAAAGGGTCCCAAATCCTCTAAGCTAGCTTCTATTCCTAATTGTGATAAGAAGACTAACATCCATTGCAATTATTGTGGGAAACCTAGTCCTCTAGATCTTTTTTTTTTTTTTTTTTTTTTTTTTTTTTTTTTTAAATATGGATTCCTTAGAAGAAACAATGAAGAATAACAACATAAAACTTGATTCTTCTTCTTCCAACACTTTTTCTCATGGAAATAGGTTATGTTTCTAGTTTCTCTTTCTATGCGACCTCTAATATTCTTTTTATGAGTGGTTTATTGATTCTAGAGTGTATTATCATATGGATTACAATAAAGTCATTTTTTTCCCAGAGGGAACCCAAAGGCCTACAATAATGACACCAACTAAATAACTTAGAGGATATGAGAGAGAGAAAAGGAGAGGGAGTTTGTAGAAATGTTCGATTCAAATGGGGATCCTATGTTCAAAGATCCATAATTCTTCGACACCTATGTTTAGAAATTCCCATTGGGATGAAAAGGAAATATGTCCTTTATGAACTCCCATATTGGGAATATCTTAAGATTGCCCACTAACTAGATCCCATGCATATATTTAAAAATGTTTCATATTCTTTATGGAGGCACATATCATCGAAATAAAATGACACATTGGCTATTAGGAGATATATTTTTCATCAAAAACTAAGAAAATATTGGCCAAGATAAGAAACTAGAGGAGAGGATGGTCCCTCTTGGTCTTTCAAATAAGGTGATGTCCCATGTATTTTAAATAAAAATGATCTTTCTTTGAAAAATGAAGTTATAATGAGTGTGAGGGTGCCTTCTTTATATGGGTCTTCACTATGACACTACTTCGCCGTGGAAGACTATTTGTCGGGGTTGAAATGACATGATCATTTGAACCTTCTGAGAGCCCGTATGCCAAAAACATGATTTTATTATCATTTTTTATTTTTATGCAATGGGATATTTTATAATTATTTTTTGTAGAATGTAGTATTTACTGTGCAGTGCCATTATCCTCTGCTTGTGCATGGGTGTGTGAACCATGACTTCCCCCAAGAGCTATGATGTGTCATATCTAAATTATCTACATTTGTTCGTTGGATCACATAAAAGGAGATTCATATGTTTAGCATTCCATGGTGGTGTCAAGAGATAGCTGAGATTATTTATATGTTTGAGAAGGAAATGCCGACAAGTTTCATGGATTTGTAGGTTCATCTTCTAATTCACCTAGTCGATGAGGTTGAATTAGTTGGGGTGGTTTCTTATCCTTGGATGCTCTTCTTAGAGAGGTGCATGATGAAATTGAAAGGTTTTGTTTTACAAAGGACAAAACCCGAGGGGTATATATCGTATGAGTATTTCTATTATGCTAGCGATTACATCAAGCAGATCGAAAACACACCAAGTACGACGATTTGGGATGATGAAAGGGATGAATACAAAAGAGAAGTGGAGCTTATCCAAACGAATGGAAAGAGGTGCATGATAAAGAGTAAGTGGCTTATCATTTTTCAAATTTCTACATAGTAACTATTCACATTGAACTTTATATTAATGCATATGTTGATCTCATACGTACTATATATGTTGGTTTGATTTCATCACTGAATTCAGAAATTGAAGACATCAACAAATTCATTCATTACAATATGGAAGTGACACAACTGTGGGTTGCATTATATGAGTAGAAGAAGAGGAAATGGGAAAGTGATAGGAAATAATTCAAATGGTTGAATGTTAGGGTGCCTTATCATTGTCATTTAAAAGAAAATATGCCACTCGCATGCCCTAAAAATTGGGTTTTTGATCAAGTCAAAGAGAAATAGGGCGCATATGATCATTACTTGCATACTAAAGAGGATGCACTAAACATAGGGATTGGGTGCAACATCTCGATAATAATCTCTTTCTATACATTTTTAACTTAAAACTTCACCTTTGAATTGTAATATCTATATTTTATATTTTAATTATGTTCAAGTTATTAGACACATGACACTGTGATTTTTCACTTTTTTATAGGTGCATTTGTTCCCATCTATGTGGGCATATGGACATCATTTTGCATGGAGGATATTGATGATGGATGCATGATACAAGACTATGGAGTGGAAGTCGAGTTCGACAAATCTAGTCATGCTAGCCATTGCGATCAAAACCTAATATAAGATACATTAGTTTATGTCAGAAAGATACAAGAGATCATTCAAGTGGATTTCTCTTCTTTCCAATGTGTTATTTTTAGGTGCAAGTGGTGGGACACCTTTGATCTGAATAATGTAAAGGAAGATCACGATAGTGGGTTGATATCTATCAACTCTAGAAAGATGTAGCATGAAGCTAGAGAACCTTATGCTTTCCCAAAACACTGCAACCAAGTGTTTTACCCAGATGTGTTGGATATGGATTGGTGGTTCGTATTAAGACACAACCCTATAAGATCAAAACATATTTTTTAGAAAAGCAATGTTATCATGCCAATCAGGGAAGATAATCAAGGTGATGGCAACAAAGAGTGATATGTACTTGTGTTGTTTCATCATTTATACTATTTTTGTATGTTTTTGTTTTCTTTATTTTACTAATTATATTGTCTTTTTATTCGTCTTGTTGGAATTTTATATAATTGGTAAGATTCACAAATGTTTTTACACGTTTTTTTGTAATGGAAACACTTTTACACTTAAAACTAAGTATTTCCAATTATGTAATTTATAATTTAAAAATTAAAATGTTCATAATTGGTTATGTGTTTAAATCCAATTTATAGTAGACTTCTTCTACAGGCTTTAGATAGACATTAGGATGGATCAAAAGATTCTAATTCTAAGCATGAGTTATCACTTTATAACTAAAATTTATTAACATATCAATCTAAATATACTCATATTATCTCCTTTCTCAAATGACATTGTGAGTATCAATCTAAAATAACTCACAAAGTGATAGAAAATAGAGAAGGAAAATTATATCTTTGTTATATGTGTGTACTAAAAGGCCTACTACAATGCTCATCATTAAAAAAAAAATCAATATAGTAAAATAAACCCCCTTATTTTCATTATGTGATATATCTCCATAAATATAAATGCAATTTAAAACATGGTGTACAATATCTATGATAATAAGGATTCAAGGTCACAATCCTTCTCAAATAGGAAAACGAGAAAAATAACCAAAATGAGAAAATAGTGAATTTATAAACAACATTGAAGATTTATTCTAGATTTAGGTACTTATTGGTATATTAATCAGTTCACATGTTTTTTCTTCTTGTTTATTTCAAAATCAATATAAATCATGTAGTGATAAATCTATGAGGACTTTAACAATGAAATAATTTTGTATTAATATGTAAGATCAAATTCTTGACATGAGTGGTAAAGTCATGTTTACTATATTTAAATTTCAGTTCTTGCAACATTATGTAAACTAAAAAGAGGTCTTATGCATCTATAAAATGTTGATTACATCTTTTTATGGACCATAAGAGAAACAAATAAGCTTACATGGATGAATGAGAGGTTTTAATTTTTTTCTTCATGGATAATGGAACAATTTTTACTTTTCTTTTCAAAGGTAACTATAAATAAAAGTTGAATTAATAAATAGTTTATGGCTAAGAATTCAATGATAAATAATGTGATGGTGATTAAGAGGCATTTGTTTGACTTTCTAATAGACTTGGTGATGAATTTATCCTTCCTATTTAGATTATGTAAACTAAATATCTATTTTTATGTATTTATAAGTAATATATTTAAAGTAGACATGTCTTTATCATTGTGAACATGATGTAACATCAGGTAGGAGAAATGTGAAAATATGGATTTTAGTGACTATCTTGTGATAATTATGTGGAAAAAATAACATTTCTTGAGTTTTTCATTAAGAAATAATCAAATATATTATTTGTCAAATAGTTAAATCTAATATAGCGTGAGTTTTGTATTATTTAACTCATTTATTCTTAAAAAAAAAAAAAAAAATCAAACCATAATAGCAAACGATTTAATCTCTTTTAGTGATTGATAAATTTGTGATTACAATGGATCTATAGTGGTTTTCCATCTCTATATATAGATTGAACATAGTGTAATTTTTCATTGTTTAAATTGCATTTTTGATTAATTTATTATTAATAACAATTTATATTAAAAATTGAATAACTTACACATTTTCGTCTTATTAAGAACTAAATAAAAAATTTTACCTTTAATTATTTTTTCCTTGTGATTATTGAAATGTTTTACTAAATTATTATGCTAGAATGAATATGAATGAACTATCTAAGAAATATAAAAATATTTATGGTAATTTTACAGTTACAATTTCAACCATACTAAACTTTGTAATTTATAAAAAAAATATTTGCATTTTTTTAAAGTCATTTTGCATGTAATTTCATATATAAAAATTTCATATAAGTTCACCAATACATAATCTATAATAAATATTGCTTCATAAAAATAAACATCATGATGATAACCATCTAACAAACATAAATATCTTCTAAGATACACATTCAAATTCACTACCATCATCTAATTATATACACCTCTATCACATATAAATGTCATTAGCTAGCACACAAATCTAATCATCTAACAGGGAATCATCATCATGATCACATATAATAAAACACAAGAATCATAATTTAACATCATCATCGCACACGTCCTCAAATTAATATACATCTCATGTCAAATAAATGTATTCACATACACATCTATCTGCAAGCACATTAAATGAACAGATCTAACATGACCTAACAATATACACATCAACAACAACATATAAATTAAGTACATAAACATGAAAACAAAAATGCACCATATATATATAAACAAGTCAAATAAATGCTATTGAATATCTAATACAACAGACATAGTAGTGGCAACCTAGTTTGTAACCTTGTTTGTCGCATATTGGTCTGTAGCTTGGTTAAGTACCGCCTCAACAATCAAAATATCAAGTGGAGGGAAAGGTGGTTGGTCTCCTCTCTCAGAAGAAACATGGGGCACCACCGCTAGTATTGGGTGATCATCATCAGGTGAATGATGAGGAGATGGAGTACTACTAGAAGGATCACCAACATATTGACCATGGTATGATGGGGTAGTACTACCAGAAGCATGATCACCACCCTCGTCATCATGATCCGATGGGCTAGCACTGCGTGAAGACTCATGTGATGTATCTGCTGCATGCCTTGCATCCCTCCTCACTGCCAGTAACCTAGTAGCTCTGATGATATCATACGTAAGACTCATCATATCATGCAGACAATCCCTGAAGAGATACGTAAGCCTTGGATCTACCTTGATGTCTTAAGCCTTCACAGGAAGGACTCCCTCCTCAATCAATATTCTAGATAGTCGGTCGTAGTTGTCTATCCTAAATCTGAGACCAGCCCTATGAGCCTAGATTCCCATGTTCCTCTGCATCTGAGGATATGCCTCACCCTCTTGGGCCTTGCCCATCTCCTCATCTGATCCCACTTGTGGGGTAGGAGGCATGTCACCAACGAATGTGCAAATGTATACAAAATATATAGTACACAACAATTATTAGACAATTTCATTAAACAATTTAATAAAACAAGTTAAAGAATGTGCTGGGATAATTTTATTCTAATTAATTAAGATAATAAACTGAAACTAGATTAGTTTAAAGAAAACATTAGTATTACCTCTATCATCTATAGGCTCATTCAGTGTGAAGAGGATGTTGAGACATTGTCTCCAATCCATCCCCACATATAGAAATGACACCAAGATAAACGCTTGGTCATCCTCATTGGCTAAGAGCGCTAGTTCCTGGGTAGAAATCCTGGTCAGATACTCTAACAAACCCCTCTTAGGCATCATCTAGCCCCACATGCACATTTTCACCTCATTCATTAGCCTAGGAGGGCGACGGTCAAATGTAGGCTTCGTCTCTGGAAACCTCTCAAAAAATAAAAATAAAAAAGCTCGGAAGGGAAAGGGAAGTTCGTCCTCCCATGTATCATCGCATGACATCTATCTAAAGCCGTAAAAAATTTCCTAAAACAAATTGCAGACCATCTGATATATTATGGCACTTGCATCAAATTATTGAAAAAAAAAGAGGGAAACTAATGTGTTGCCCATCACTATTATAATGTGAAATGGCGGTCACTAATAATGAGAGGCACATAACCTCCCGTGTAGCAAAATAAGCAATTCTAGCTATCTGCCATGCACCTAAAAATATGTTTGATGGACTTCATGACCCCCAACATATCTCTAGGAGTAGAAACTATTACTCTCTGCCGCAACCCCATGGGGGACATTGGAGAAACCGAGAAAATCCTCCCCTCTACTAGACATGCTAGTGATAAAATATATATCCTCCTTAAAGGACATATACCATGTGTCAGGATCAACACAAAAATATTGGCAGTGGACATTCCACCAATAGATCAAGTGTGCCAAGAGGCTAGAGTGCACCTTTAGGGATGTAGCCTCCTCAGAGTACTTAAGGAGGCCTACATTCCTCCACAGTTCTCGAGTTGTTGCGCTAATAGGGAGATGGTATAAATCCCTCTCCCTCTCTTGTGCCTCCCATGGTCAGATCAAATTGTATTAATCAACTATTTTCTCTTTCTCTTGTTGTTGCTTCCTTTGTTGATGTCTTTTCTACATGATTGACATATAAAATACATCCGCCTCATACATAAAACATATTTTTTTATTGAAAGAAAAAAATATTTATAAATATGGACACATAACTTTCAATTAAAAATTAAAAAGATCATGATCGGTGCACCCAAAAAATAGTAATGCATCGACTCTAGTATGTTATCAAATAGAAGAGCACCAACAATAGTGCGTACATACATATGACATATTGCTTTTGGTTTGGATACATACATTTTCAAATTGGTGTGTCAACAACCTTACGCACCGATGTGTATGTATAACCATTTCACATCGGTACAAAACATTTAGGTTATCGAATGCATCAAGCTATATTTTTATAATATTATGTTCATGGTGCGTTTGGTAAAAATAAATGCACTGAGAGTAACCTAAAAATGTATGCACCAAAGTATAATTTATAGCTTTCCCTAGTGCATTTTAATTTAAAAGACACACCAACAACATTGCGGTGCATTAGGTTCACGCATTGAACTGTGGTGCACCTTGTAAATTAAGGGTGCATCGCTATCGGTGCGAGCCGAACCTGTTAAATGCACTGTGCATGATGTTTTTTTCTTCAAAAACAATGGATTTTTGGACCTATTTTGCAATTTTAATCCGCTAAAAAATTAAATTAGAGGGAAACATAAACATTACATAGACATTTGGTTGTTAGGGAGGCATAATTGACACGTAAATGAGAAAACTAATTTCATCACCATTTGACAAAATTGGAAAGCCACGCACTGAGCATGGTATGTACAGATGGTGAGCATGAGGTCTACAATGTTGCTTTAGAGCTCTACAATGTTACGAATGGTAAAAATGAAATTTACAGTTGGTAGGTTTCTTTTATTTAACCATGTTTCGTTGTGTTATTACAACAAAATTGGTGCATACTATCTCTAAGAGCACCAATTTTTTTTTAATTAAAAACCCTATAGTGGTGCTCTTGCTAAGATTCACCGGGGCATTTAAATACATGACCCAAACCGGTGATTTGTAGGAATATAGCACCACATTTTAAAAAAAATAAAAACCCACCTAGTCGTTTTCTTTCTAAGGCGCACAGGGGTGTTTTAATACATGAACAAAACCAGTTCTTCGTGGGAATAAACACCGCATTTTTTCTAAAATTAAAACCCTATAGTAGTGATTTTGTTAAGATGCACCTAGAAGTTTTAAAACATGAACCACACTAGTGTTTCGTGGGAATATAACATCATTTAAAAAAAAAACCCTTAGAAGTGCTCTTTCTAAGATGCACCGGGGCTTTTTTATACATGACCAACACCGGTGCTTTGTTAAGATCTAACACTGCATTTTAAAAAAATTAAAAACCCAACAACGATGCTCTTTTTAAGTACGCACCGGGGAATTTTAATACAAGAACAATGCTGATGACTCAAGTGGATATAACACTGATACGATGAAAAGAATTTTAGGACCGACATTTTTTAAATTTAATCTTGGTCTAGTGCTATGAATAGTGTATGAACAAAGGCATTATCATATTGGTTTAGCATTGGTATGTCATCACAGTATAGCACTAGATTGGGAAAAATGAATTTTACGACCAAAATGTTTATAAATTTAACCCTTTTTCAGTGATATCAAGTAGTATACGCACCGGTGCATTTGTTTATTTAGCGCACCATTTTTTTTATTGTTAAAAAAAAGTCTTCTATGGTGCACCATGTTCTATTAGGCATCAGTGTTTATATGTATAGTAAAGCATCAATGTGTTTGTATATTATAGATGCACCGTTAAAAAAGCATTTGCTAAAGAATCTGCCTACCCACCTTTGCTATAAACATATTTTTTGGGTTATTTTTTATGCACATCTGCAAAAACCTATGCCAGAAGGTATTTTCCTTGTAGTTTTCTTTATTATATCTTTTCATCAAATAAATATCAAGAAAAAAACTGTAAACACAATGGACACAAATATTAAGCTCCAAGACAAGGAAAGACCCCTCCAAGGGGAAAACCTAGAAAAAGTCCTCTCTTCTTATAGAATCTACTTCAAATGAGACAACAAAGACCAAAAACATAAACCAATTCCTCCTTCGAGCACCAAGTCAACCCTCCAAAGAGACCTTCCAATTAGGTCAAAGTCAATCCAAGTCAACCAGAAACAAACTCTTCCAGAAATACACCAACCTCATAATTTCATCCCCCCCTACAACAAAATTTTGAACCTATAGTTACTTCAGAATTTTTGACCCTTGTAACTGCTCCAGAAACTCACATGTGTGAGAGAAAACTAAGGTAAAACTTCAAATTTCTTTCCTTCCAACTACTACTTCCTTCTACCTTTTTTTTCTTGTCCTTCTTCCTCAATTTCACACTTTATATCAAGTTCCTTGATTGAAGATCGAATTGGTGAGCAAATGAGGTCAAATTGCTTCTATTTATACTCTTCCATGTAGGTCAAATACCCCTTTCTTGGTCAACTTTTCTCTGCAAGGGCCAACTTGTGCTAAGAGACCTCTAGGACTTTTTAGACTCAAAAATACATTATTTTTCAAGTTACCTCTTGCCCGGAATGGTCTTATAAACATGATGTTAACTCTCATGACTCATGAAAATATATTATATGACCTAACAAACCATAGAAGCATGAAGAACATGCTTTTATCTAGAATACCATCAACAATGAGCATGAAACCCATGCTTTAAAATAATAAAATTTTCTTTTATTCTTTTGTTTGTTACATAAGATACATATTGAAATGAGTACAATAACAATTACGAATACTGAAACTAGTTACATTTCCAACAAATGAACCGTGTGATTCGGAAGAGGAGAGGTTTTCATAACTAGAAGCACATGTTGCAGATATAAGCCATAATATGAATATCCTCGTGTCGGACCTAAGTAATAAGCTCAGGATATTTGGAGAAGATGGGGGTTCTAATGCAGAGGAAAGATTGGAGGGGAGATTAGGAGACCATGAATTAACAAAGAAATAGTTGAAGAAATGCCTTGAAAAAGATCAACCTAGTTCAAGTTCTGCGAATCATTCACAACCCCTATTCAAAATGGAGGCGAAGGTTGATATCAAGTCATACTAAGGTGAGATTGATGATTTGAAGCTAAATCATTGGTTGCAACAATTAGAATTTTATTTCAGTGTCCATCATGTTGAGGAAGAACATAATATTTTATTTGCATGACTAAAATTAGAGGTCCATGCCTTCACTTGGTAAGAAAGACACACGGAGACCATAAGGTTAGAGGGAAAACCTATAGTGACTAAGTGGGAGGATTTCAAAACCCTCATAAAGTCATAATTTTACTCTATTAGGTATGTATAGGACCAGTGGATCTAGTGGCACTACTTTAGGAAAAATCAAGGGAAGAGTGTATATGATTACACCAAAGAATTTAGAAAGATGTCCATAATGGTGGGTGTCAGCAAAGAAACTAGATGTACTCCTTAATTAATTGTGGGGTCTACACAACCATATGCAAAAGAAAGTTATGTTGTTCAATCCTAAATAGGTGGTTGAGGCTTGTGTATAGGAACAATACCTAGAGAACATAGGCTTGAGGAAGGTGTAATCAAGTGGATCCAAGTAGAAGGAGAAACATGACGCTTTTGAGGAAGGAAGAAGAAGTGGAAAGGGGGAAATATAAAAAGATGACATCCACAGTACACCAGTGCAAAGATATCAGCAACCGCCACAATATTGACGACCATACATAGGAGAAGTGCTAGAAACTGCATCTAGATATTAACCCAAAGAACAAAAAGAAATAAAATAAGAAGAAGAATGTCATGGCCACTTATTTTAGCAACCAAATTGAAATAAAATTAGACATATATGAGAATATTTTTTTCATGTCAGTGCAGAAGGAGGTGTATCTAAGTATCCTTTAGCATCTGGAAGAGAAAGAAATGACCAAGCTCTTCCACATCAAGATACAAGTCAATAAGAAAAATATCGATGCTTTATTTAACTCAGGATTGCAAGTGAACCTCCTTGTAATAGAGTTGGTCCAAAAATTGGGATTGGAAGTTCATGTTCATCCAAGCCCATATCCATTGGGATGGGTAAATAAGGATGCAAAGTTAAGGCAACAAAATAGTGAAAATTTAGATTTGGCAATAGAGTTGATTTCATTGATGAAGTATAACTAGATGTGGTTTTCATTGATGTATGCAGAGTGGTGTTTGATGTAACACCCTCCTCCCTAGCCTACCCAAAGTAACCATGACAACCGGGGTAAACATGAGACAAGAGGCTACTACGATTAGATTTAACCTCCTATGTGACATTAAGGAAGTGGAATCGACGAAACATCACATACATTCATCCAACCTCATCAATAGAACCCTCGGGAGACAAGTCAACCACTGTGATAGCCTATCCCTAGGTCCCACTACTAATTTGGACCTCTTAGGCCATAGTCACTCATATGCTATGGGCAAGGGAGTGACTTGAAACCCAAAGTCACTCTCATAGGCCTACTTGCTAGCCACTGTGGACCAAAATTTCCAATTCTGTGCCAGCGACCCTGATATTTAAGCCACTTTTTCAGGCCTAGAGCCCAGGCCACTACCCAAAATGGAATGATAGCATGAAATCAAGAAAATTACATGGTAAAAATAAAGAAAAATCAATAAACTCAAGAATACCTTAACTAGACCCCTACTAGCCATGACAAACATTTCGTCAAACATATCGTCGACATGAAACCTATAGGTGTAAACAACATAATTAAGTGTAGGGATCTCGTAATATCTGAGAATCATTATGAACCATTGTTCCCTCATGATATTTGTGGAATTATCATCTATTAGGTCATAGACACATTATCCATTCATGTACAAGTAAAAACATGTTGAGATCCATACATAACTATTGTCACAAAATGTACATATAACCAACATAATAAAAACAGAAATACAATAAACATATCACCCATAGAAATCCATATCTATATATATATATATATATATTTATATTATATATATAATATTATATAATATATATATATATATATTTATATATATAATTCTAATATATATATATATAATATATATTATATATATATATGTTACATTTACACATGAAAATCAAGGGAATGGATTTCTCATTAATGAAAGCAATAAACCATCTGGAGATGGGACTACCACGTTCCACTCGACCATAGAATGGTTGAGCCAAATATTTCTTCAGCCACCCCATGCCATATTCTAAGCATGAATGTGGGATGTCATAGAACACATCAATCAAAACTCATCTAGGGCTTCCAGAGGCCATCTACCTCAACCCATCAAACAGTGGTTCCACCTCACGGTCGGACATCACAAAACCATCATCAGGTTGGTCTCCATCCAAGGCTTCCAAGGCTTCCAAATCGTTTTTCCAACTAAGGCTTCCAAGACTAATAACTCGACCCAAGCTAAGGAAACATGAGAACCAACCAAAAAAAAAACAATGAAAGTAACCCACAATCACCGTGGTTATCTAGGAAATGGCAAGGCTAAACAATCCACTATCAATCTCGGCCATCCTCCATTCCAATGATATATCACAACCATGAAACCACAAACATATGCCATGCATGCCAAAAATAATGAAGAGATCATACTTGCAACTTAGTACCTGCAAGAAAAATCCGATGTAGTTT
This sequence comes from Pinus taeda, assembly GCA_000404065.3. Lineage (NCBI taxonomy): Eukaryota > Viridiplantae > Streptophyta > Pinopsida > Pinales > Pinaceae > Pinus > Pinus taeda. The sequence continues at coordinate 26,244 of APFE030537133.1, forward strand.
TTACCTCATGCCCTCTTATGCTTTCCTTCTCTTCCTTTTCCTCCTTGCTCCAAGAATCCAAATATGACACACCCTCTAAGAGTGCTCCTAGAAAAATCCAAGTCTCCAAGAGTAAGAGAGAGAGAGAGAGAATAATGACAGAGATCCAACAATGAACTGACCAAGTCCTTACCACTAATCCTCATAAGCCTTTTTATTAATGAGGCCTCTATTTTCTTCATTTTCCATTATTTTCCTTCATTTTCCTCCTCACATGAAACCTATAACCTTTCACCTTCCTTTTCTCCTAATTTCCATTGTTTTCATCAATAAATGTGCCAAAATACCTTTTTTCTTCTTGAATTCCTTAAACATTGCCTTTGCCAATTCCCTTTAGCCATAAACAACCAAATGAACACCCACTAGGATGTCTTTCCCTCCATTCAGCTTGGAACACGTGTCTCATCATTTGTTGTATATATATATTTTTACATGGAATTTTTACTATGGTTGTTACAAAACCCTCCCCCTTAGGGGAACACTGTCTGTAGAAATTTTGAATAATATGACACTTATTCACAGATATTATCTTGATTATACACTATTTGTAGAATCATGCATAATACATAACCTCCTCTACGTTGAACATCAATTTTAGCGGAATTAAGAAACAATCACATGCACACATTGAAGCATCAATCACACATATCAACACAGTATATCACGGGGAAAGCATGCAACTTAAAACCCCCAAGTATTTGTATATTATATTGATTGAGAACATGTAACAATACATAGTACAATACTCCTCACAAGTACTCATCACTATTTCCACCTGTTACACACAAACTAGCTCAGATCTGAATCAATCACTGGCTCAAATATCCTCCGCTGCTTGCCTGCCTCCACTGCACAATCCTACATGAGAATGAATGAGAATGGATGATCCAAACTCGTATTTCCCTTGGCTTTACCACATAATCCTCATTGGCAATACTCAATCCACTGATTGTGCAAATCTCATGCACAACTATAGTCACAACTAACAGTTGTCTTGCCCTTTCACTCATCTCTAACACTTGTCTCCACTGAACTGTCCATGCACTGAGTTAACTGATGTATTCTTTAGCTGATTTATGAGTTAATAATTAGTGAATTAATTAATAACTAATTCACATCACTCATCACTAGTGTATTGTTAGTTAGACTAAATACAACTAGTTCAACTAAGTCAAACTGAACACAACTCCATCAACTCCTCATTCAACTCCACCAAACTCAATCACTTGAGTTCTAACTGAAGTCCATCATGCAATAGCTCAACTAACCATAGGAAAAGCGTATTTCCTTCTGGCAGTTGCATGTGCCACATCCGTAGCTCGAACTGAAGTGCTGCAAGAGGATAAGATAATGTTTATAGTCCAAATATTATTAAGAGCTAATAATATTCGACTATTCTATTTTTAGACTGTCAGTCTAAAAATAGACTCCACCCATATTTCTAAAATAGAGGTCCATCTATTTTTACCAACATGACCAATCATCCAATCCATAAATAGCATCCTGCAACTCATAGACCATGATCCATATGTCTAAAAATAGACATAGTCTAAAAATAGACTTTGCGCCAAAAATAGCCTGCGGGCCCACTTAGTGAAGGCGACTTCTTTTCACTAAGCTCCATCATCTTGTTGCATTTTCAACGCTTGAGAGTACCCCGTGGCCACAAATCTTACCTTATGCTTCTCTAGGCTTCCATCTTACCTTGAAAATCCATCTTGAACCCACTATTAATTTATCTGTTGGTCTTGGGACCACTTCCCAAACATTGTTCTTTTCAATGGATTTGTATTCCTCCACCATTGCATCAACCCATATAGGTTTCTCTACTGCTTCCTTGAAAGAGGATGGATCTGTATCTACAAGCTCATTCATTAGAGCCATCTAGCTAGAGTATCGATCAGGTCACCTTCTCTACCTAGGCAAATTTGAAGGAGCACCCACATTCTCCCTCACATCATGCACATGTCTCTCAACTTCCCTGGTTCTTTTTATGCCTTCTCAGGATGGTTCTTCTTAAGTGGTTGTCTCCACTCTTTTCTCCTCAATTTTTTGCTGCTCCACAACATCCTGAGGATCATCCTTTGGAGCTAAAAGATCCTCTTCTGGTGGGATCTGAATCTTGCTCTCAAGAGACCAATGCATTGCTTTCTCCTCATCAAACTTTACATCCCTTTGCACAACTGTCATTTTGAGGGATGGCAAGTACACACGGTAGTTGTGGGGAGTTTCTGTGTAACCCACAAATACCCCCAATTTTGTTGTCAACTCAAGCTTCTTCATTGCTTCTTTGGAGATTTGGAAGTAAATAGAGGCTCCAAAAATCCTGAAGTGTGACACATCCGACTTTCTCCCCAAGAAAGCCTGCTTCGGTGTAATTATGCCTAGAATCCGATGAGGTCTCTAGTTTTGAAAAGATATTGTTGTGTTGCATGCCTCATCCCACAAATACGTAGTTAGGCCTTGGGCATGCAACATCTCCTTCATTGCTCCCGCAGTGCTATGGTTCTTTCTCTCAACCACCCCATTTGGCTATGGGTTGTGGGGTGTTATCAACTCTCATTGAATGTATTATTTCACACATAAATTTTTGAATTCATTTAACATGTATTCACCTCCATTATTGCTTCTAATAGCCTTCGCGTTCTTGGCAATTTCTTTCCCAACCGGTGCCTTTAATTCTATGAACTTGGAGAATGTATCATCTTTCTTCCGCATGAAGAAGATCCAGCACTTCCGTGAGAAGTCATCAATAAAAATGAAAAAATATTTATGTTTGGCATTGGAGGCTGTTAAGAAAGGTCCACAGACATCAGAGTGAATCCTTTCCAAGAGTACATGTGCTTTGTTATCTCAATCATGGAATGTGGATTTTGTGTATTTCCCCAAAGTACATGCTTTGCATAAATTATGTGGCTCGAGTGCTCCTTTAGGGAGGTTAGTGGTTATTTTTTGCATGATATTCAAGGCATCATTATGCAAATGGACAAGTCTTATGTGAAAAATTTCACTTACATCATGACCCTGCACTTTCTCCGCCTTAGTGCTTAATGTAGCATAGTCTTCCACATTCTAGCTTATATAAGTTCTTCAAATGAACTCTGATCTACTTCACTTGTCCCGTGGCTATGTGTCTCAAAAATTCCTTTCCTTTGCTGAAGATCACATCATAACCATGATCTTCCAAAACTACAATAAAGATGATATTTTTCTTTAGGCCCAGAATGAACATGACATCCTTGAGCCTGAGAGGGGAGCTTGACTCCCTCTGAAAGGTGATTGTACCAATCCCGGTCACATTGTATCTTCCCTCATCCTCCAGCTTATTATGCATCTACAAATATTTCTCTTCTAGGTCATTGAAAAACTCTCTACACCCTGTCATGTGGAACAAGGCACTAGAGTCTAAGTACCACATTCTCCCCATCACTATGTTGGACATGCATGCGATAAGGGTAAAGTAAATCTCAAACTGTGAAGCCAAGACTTCACCTACTGCTCCTCTTGAGGTCTTCTTTCTTGTCTTTTTGTGTGGACACCTTGTGTTATAGTGGTTGAATTCATGACAATGGAAGCATTTAATTTTGGACAAATCTTTCTTCTTTCCCCCTTGGTTGGATTCTGGTTTACTTTGAGATTTATTCCCTTTTCCTTTCTTTCCCTTTCCAACCAATGCAAATTTTTCTTCATCCTCACCCGATTTATTCCCTTTTATATTCTTTCCCTTTCCAACCAATGCAAAGTTTTCTTCATCCTCACCCTTGGATGAAGTCCCATCTCTGGTATTTTGCCTATTTCCTCTTGTACCCAATTAGACCATAAGCATTCCCAAGTTGGTAGTTTCTCCCTCTTGTTCATTGAATCTTGGTAGTTATGCCAGCTCTTGGGAAGGCCTAGTAGGGCTAGGATTACCAAATCATATTCTGCAACATTAACACAAACCCCACCAAGTTCATCACAACATTGTGTGAACATGCTCAGATATTATGGAATAGTGTCATTCTTCTGCATCTTGATATTTTGAAGTTTATCCTTGAGCATCAGCTTCATGTGGTCACTACTATTCTTGAAAAAAAATTATTAGTGCTTTCCACATTGCAAACGAAGTTTTTCTGCTATAGAGATTTGAGAGAAAGTGATCACGTAATCCCTCTAATATTATTCTCCTCACCTTGGCTACATCATTATTCCACTTAACAAGGTTCTAAGTATTTGATTCTGTTGGTTTTGCAACATTTGTCTTGATGTATTCTAGCAATCCATTGCCATCTAATACCGCCTCCATGTGATCTTTCCATGCGACGAAATTAGAGCTGCCTTCCAAGGCATAATCTAGCCTCAATCCATTGAAGGCCATATTCTCAACTCTGAAGAGATCCTGCTGCACTAAACTTCAAATTTGATTCTCCTGAGAAACAACTTAGAAATTCTTGCTCTAATGTGAATCCTACTTTGATACCATATAAAAATTATGTTGTAGATTTGCAACTTCTTATGAAATTTTAATCAAAATCATAATACACAAACCTACTATATTGCTTTGCGAAAGTTAATTCACAATTTAGAACAAAAATTTGAGACATGCAATAAGAAATAACACACTTGCACACAATATTTTTCTCGGGGAAAGTAATATGCTAAAAACCCCAATGCATACTTGCGTTAATTTGATGAATAGATATGTATTACAATTTATTTTCTCAACTGATCACAACCTATGGGTGAATAACATATCTCTTTTCTCATTGAGAAGCTCGAACCTAGACTTAGTCAATTTTTGCCTCTGCTTGAGCCCCTATTTCCTTGCATAATTCCTTGAGAAATTAGGCCCCTATTATTTAGGAATTTATCCAAAATGGATTGCGCAATTCTCAAGGTTGATCATCTGACTACATGCAACACCTGTACACTCAAGACTATTCTACAATTGATGTTACATTGCCTTGGAATCCCCACCACAACTAGGGAACTCAAATTATTTTGCATGCAGTAGCTATTTTGGTTTGATTGATCAGTTAACTCAATGATCACCGAGTTATTTTTTGAGATGGTTATTATTATATATTATAACAATATACCATATATAACATATGGTATAACAACATTGCCAATAGATTTGAACTATACGTCGCCAACTAAAAACTTGTTATAGATTAATTGGATTATGCAACAACATACCATACAAAAATGTTGATAGGTTAAGGTTAGAACAAAAGGGGTTTTAATATATACTATATTTATATAGTTTGTTAATATAATCAGTTGCGAGAGAGTTCAACAATATGTCATGTTATGATATGGTTGTAACAAAGGGGCTCCAACCTCGGTGGGCTCTACCTTGGGGTTGCAGAGCCTACACCTATATATGTAAAATGAACTTTTCATTGAGCCAGAAATCTTTGTGGCTGTAAAATTTATGTTTCTGAACGTGCTTTAAGCCTTATTTTTGGCCAATGTATTTCTATAAGTTAGTGGAGTTTTCAGAGCTTGATTTTGTAGCAACCGAAAGAGCTTTTGGTGGCATTTTGGAGGCTACTTCTTGGCAGCAAAGAGCTCATTTATAGCAGGCCTTTTGGAGGCATTTTGAAATTGCGATTTTGGGGAGAATAATAATGAGGCCACTCCCTTAGAAGCAGGACCTAGAGATGTAATCCACACTGGACAAACTTCATTATCAATTGGTTTTGTTCTTATTTTCTTCTTAACTTGATCTTCTACGTTTCATTTTAAATTTCAGTTTCATTAAGTCTTTCCTGCTTGATTTTATTTCTAAGTTGGTTTAAGTTTATCATTCAATCTTGAACATTTTTACATGCCAATTCACTTTAAAAGATCCTATATCTAGTTTAGATCATTTCTTTTATTTAATGTTGAATATATTTTATTCGAAGTACTTGTGTTGAATAATGAATACACTTTGGTACATACATATTGTCCATGAATTGAGGTTGAACATGTCGATGAGTTTGAATTGAGTATGTTCAATAATACATCATTGGGTTAATTACATGGTGTAATAATGTGGACATTGAACCTTTGATGGATATGTTTGTAAGGATCATAAGAGAAATTTTCCAAGAATCCTTATGGGATCAACTTAAGGGGAACAATAAGCATATTCCTTATAGGGATGGGAGGGCTTAGAGGATTGTCCTTGACTGGAAATCATAATGAGTTGAGTTAGTTATTTTCCTTAAATTAGCTAGGATTCCTGCTATAATTGCTAGAAAACCTACAAGAGCCCTTTAACTATTATGACTTTGTAAATTGTATGTATGTTTGTATAGGGGTGAACTCTGAGTTGATGGAATTATTTGGGGCATTGAATCAAGGAAAATAAACCATAGCGCTAACATCTCAAATTAAATTGAATAGGGCACTAAGGTTGTGTTTTTTGTTTGAAAAGGAGTGAGAGGTATTGCTTAGATTGGGAGAATGAATAGTAGGCCTATGACTTTAGTTCCTTGGAAGATATATCCTAATGGCTTGAATTGTTTGAGAAGTGGGTGCCTTTTTAGGCTAAGGAGGAATTCAGCTCATTTGAGGAATTTATGGAGTGCATATAAGCATGTTATAATATAAAAAATTAATTTGTAAAACTACCAATGAATAGGTGTCTAATGATGGAGTGATCGGAGAGGGGGTGAGGATTTCAAGATGTAGGGTAGCAAGTGAGATTTCATGGTTGCAGGTGGCAAGCAGTTTCAAAGGTTGTTAGAAGGCTTGAGATAGTGGGGAGATGATGAGAGAAGGTGGTGTTGGTGCACTAAGATGTATTTTTACATAAAATCTTAATTCCTACATTAATTATTAACCTAAGGCAAGTCTTTTTATTTCAAGAGTGTCAGCACTATATGCAGTGAATTCAGAGGTTAACTAATAACAAATCGTTGCAATTGATAATGGCTATCTTCTTCAAACTCAATCCAATCAACTCTTAGAGAAGTAATTCTAAAAGAAATTTATAACGCACTCTGCACTTCTACTTAACATATCATGGAAGCAAATAGATCTGAATACAACTTGTAAAGAATCATGCTTGGCAGTCTTAACTATAATTGAAGCTAACTCACTCACTCATGAAAGTGAACTGTAACAATTAACAGCAATGGTAATTGAACAGCAAATCCTAATTAAACAACAAATCCTAATTAAGCAGCAATTCTGAATTGAACAGCAAATCTGAATTGAACAACAATTCTGAATTGAATAGTAATTCTGAATTGAACAACAAATGATACAGGAATAACAAACGTTATCTAAATAGAAAATAATTGTAGAAGCATAAAGCGATTAATTCTATCTCTAAAATCTATGATAACATTACTTAAAAGGAACAGTGATCTGAGCTGGAACTAGCATAACCAATTCAATCAAAAGTATCACTCACATATAACACACAGATCAATCTAAATCTCAAATGAACAACAAAAGCAAACTGAATTGACAATCCTTACAATAATCAAAAGTAATATTAACTAAACTTTAACAAGCAATCAAGAATGAAATAGAAAAGATTATGACACAGGTGAAGCCGTAGATCTTCTCTTAACTAAGAGATACTCAGAATATAAGTATGAGTTAAACGCAGTCTCTCTTCATTAATACAAGTAACCATGTTACAGCATCCAAAATAACAGTATTATATGTCAAAAAGAATAATTACAAACTGTGAAATTATGAACTCCATGCAATTTTGCCTTTAGGCCTTATATATTACATTTAGAAAGTAAACAGATAAAAGTGAATCCTCAAGATCAGGGGATCCTAAGGATTTCACTACACAACCTAATTTTGTCATAAAATAGTCATTGGTTTGCCCGATCTTCCATTGTCCTGCCTTGCCTCTGACGTTGTCGCTTTCCCTTATGAGATGTTGTCGTTCTATCGATTGGGCAGTGATCGCTCAATTCGTGACTTCTACACATAAAGATAGTAAAAATCAATTTTTCCTACTTAGATTCGTCTAATTTGTTACTGATTACTTTTACTTGACTTTAGCTATTATTTCATCTATTTTTAATCATGAACAGAGATAATCATGTGAGGATGAGTGCTAAATAAAGTGATTACCAAGGAGAAAACATACATTTTTCTTGACCCAACATACTCCCCAGCTTACCTTGTTGCATGACCTCATGCAATTAAATAGTTGAGGTGTAGTTGAGTTAGGGAATAGGAAGGATATACCTCCTCCTTATAATTTCTGAAGCCATTTTCCTTCTTAAGTATACCAAAAGCCTAGTTAACGTCTTGATCCCTCAAGGTGTAGTCACAACAACACTTATCTAGAGGATACCATATGATTGGAGTTCAATACCAACATCATATCCATTTAGGCCCCAGGGTTAAGACCATGTTACTGTACTTATGGAAATGAGAGGAGGCATCTTTAAAGTTCTGGTATCCAAATGGTTCTTGATTTCTAGCAGTAATGTTGGAGACTTCCCACCTTTGTCTAGTTGCAAACAAGGCTTCCTCCTTAATCTCTTAGAAGTACTCCTTTCCAACTTGTATAGTATCTGTATGAAATGGCCCCAATTGGCCCACAACACCATATCGCTTCATGAATTGCTTGTGCTTGACCGAGAGATGCAAGGGTTTTGTAGGTTCCCCTCTGCCCCATAGGTCGATTCCTTCTTCACACTTTCTAAAAGTATTATGAGCCTTGGCCACTTGAGTTGGTTAGTAGCAAAAGAGAGGAATGCCTGGAATTGTACATCCCCTATAAAGGGGCCAGGGCTGTTGTCTTTGTCATCTTCCAGAAATAAATTATGCATATAAAGTTCATAGAGGAGGCGTTGTACTTGCTCGTTCTGTTCTTTGAATCACTTGATAAAGTCGGGGTAGTTTTGATTTCCACAGACTTCCTAGCCTTAACAACTTTTATTTTCAGCAGGAGGTATCTTTCCAGGAGGAATAGGGCATAATTTGTAGCAGGGGCTCTGCATGACAAGGTGTCTAAATAAAGAGAGAAGACAGTTTCCAACTGCTCTTTAGCCTTTTGCAATTTGTCCTGTGCTTTCTCAACCTTTTTCTATTCAGCCTTGTACTGAGCGAAGGTCTCCTCCTCAGTCATTGTGAATGCCTCAAACTTTTTCTTTAATTGTTGATGTATACGTAGGAGCACTACCTCCTCCTTGTGTTGTGTTAATTCATGTTGAACCTTCAGTAGTTCATTCTACAGTCTCCTAATAAATGCCTCCCAGGTGTCTTCTCTGTTTGGGTATCATTATCTTTTGTCTCCATAGGCTCGGTTTGGATAGCAGCCTTGGCTGCTTCTTGAGTTATGCAATAATCAATTGGGATGTTTTCTTCAGCATCATTCTGAATGGCAACGTTCATAGTAGAGTAGTCCGTCTGGGTCTCCTGCGAACAAACACAGGAGTCTTCAGTCTGCATTTCAGTGTCCTCTACAAGGCATGGCTTTGTCTAAGTTTCCTTTGAACAGACAAAAAGAACCTAAGTTTGGGTTTCAGCATCCTTTCTAGAACAATGTTTTGTCTACGTTCATGTGGTCTGTTTTTCCACTTTCAATTCCCTGGCTCTGATGGCCTCTTTTAACCACTGTCTTAGATGCCCAATTATTCGCTTCTATTTTCTATATTTTTTTAGCATTTTTCTGAGCCTGTCCTTGTAGGACTTCTTTATTCTAGGACTTCCAACCAGTGGTGCTGCAGCTGCATTTTCTTCAGTTTCATGCTCAAGTGGCATTGTGTCAGCATTAGGGAGGGTTTCAACTAGAATTATATCTCCCGATGGAGCTTCACCTTCTAATTTTTTTTCGACGTGAATTTTTCTCTCAAGAGACCCCAATACAATGGTGTCTCCTAAGCAGTTATCGTTCTCTAGGTTTTCTTCTGGGTAGGCCTCGTCCTTAGGGGACCTAGAAGAAATAGTATTTCCTAGTTTATTTTCATCTCCCAGGATCTTATCTACAGGATTTTCTTCAGCTGGGGGGTCCACTGGATCGATATTTGATGTCTGGTTTTCTTATCTAATAGCTTCATCTTCATGCATCTTGACTTCAAGGGGTTTTTCCACAGAAGGGACTGGTTCCCTCTGTTCTTCCAAGAAATCAGTAAATGGCAGGGTTTGATCACAACCAGGGCTATCAGTAGAGGTAGACTGGTTGGGGGTACAATTATGTCCTTCAGCATTCTCAGATTGTTCACTTCCCTCGCCAAACATGCCCATGTTTTCTAATACCTTGGCCATCTCTTCCTCATAGTCTTGCAAATGGGTATTTTGTGGACTAGGAGGTGGTGTGAGCGATGAGCCAGCCTTATTTGTTTGAATTGGGGCATGCCGCTGGGACTTCACCCGCTTAGAGCATCTGCATTTTGCTTGGTTTAAAGGCACAAAGGAATTTTTCCTCTTCAGTGTCCTTCTCGGACCCGGGGTTCTAGGCCCTTGTTGTTATGTTACTGGGTTTTCTGGAGGTGGGGCCAGAGTAGGATTTACAATATTGTCGGAGGTTAACCACTGCTAGGCCATTCCATGTATGATAAGAAATTTAATCAATCCTTGACGATTGATGATGGTGTGTGGGTCCTTAGCTTTCCTAACTGGTCGAGCGACCTCATGTAATAGAGAATTCAAATAAAATGGAAAATTAACTGAAATTTTCTGTTTTAGGATGGCTAGCAATTTGAGTTGATGGGGATTTACCACATCCTGATGACCATCGCATGTGATGTATCATTGCACGATGACTGCCAACTCCTACCATGGTTGTCTTAACACTAAAGGGTGAATCCCTTTTCCTGTTCGCGCAAATTGCTCATCCGGGTCCTAGAACACTGCAACCGCATTATGCAGAAGGACGTGCTTGTCTATCCACTTTGTTCCCTCAGCTGGAAGTCCAATGACTTCGGCAATGAATTCTTCAGAGACTGTTATATCCCTGCCTCTTACTGTGGTGCTGCCATTCTACAAATTCTACAAGAATTTGAGTGCCATTTCTTTGTGAAATCCCTGCAATTTATTCAGATATTGCATCTATCCTGTGTGCTCAAGAATTGCATGAGCCTGGTCCAATACCATGAGTACTGTGGGCTCATTTCAGATATCTCTACCTCCCATGGCTATTAGTTTCCTATGACTGGTTCTCCTGCATGGACTTCTCCTGCTCTTTCGCAATTTAGAACAGCAGCAAAGATCGTTAAAGCAATTAATAGGAAAATGACGTTGATTTGGGAATTAACAACATATACAGTCAAGTCATTTGTCTCATCAACCATAATTTACACAGGCTCATAATCAATTTGCATGCCATCCATAATGGTCGCTATCGTTTCTCCAAACGGAAATACCTTGCTAATTATTACGCATATCAATCATCATGCAGCCTTTACCTGAAAATCAATTTAATAATTAGCATTTAATTATCCATAACTGTCACACACATTGTTCACACGCCGACCATCCCCCCTCCAATGAGAAAAAGGACATCCACGTCCGCCAAGCATGTGAAAAGCAAGTTCATGAATTGAGGATTCATAAATTTAGACAACCAATCCACAAAAGCGGCGCAATTCATGACAAAGCAATTAAATCCATACATGTATCAGAGGTAAAAATGGCTAAAAAAAGGTAAAAATAGATATCTACATTATTATATGAAAAGATGTTCACCGCAAGCGGTATTAGTAATGGATGCATAATTGGTGGAAGCAGTAATGACTATCATGAATTTATTGGACAAATATATAATATAATGAATATATAACATAAGTTACCATGCATTTTGGCTTGTAAGAGTGTTGTTCAAATGGGAAATATTCTTAGAAATGAATCCATAGGTGGCAATAGAATAGAGAGAATTTGGTAGTATAAGATAATACTCCAATACCATAAGTAGAGCCACAACTACTAGCAGGCATTCATAGCCTCAACAGGGTTTCCTTTTAACCCCAAAAATGAGCCAGAGTCCTCCTTTAAGTATGTAGTTGATCCTTCTTTTTCTGCCATAAAGAGACCACTATGCTGGCATGGTGACCAGATGATCATAGTGCCATTCACCAAGATATAACAAGATGATCAGGTTGGCTCATAATGAGACCCCCTATCCTTTTGACAGTTTTTAATCATCAAGAAGGTCATTACCTTGGTTTAGTGGCCAAAAATGGAATGTCACTTGTTACATCTTTATGATCATGGTAGGCTAGCTCATGATGAGACCCCCTATCCTTTTTAAGATAGTGTTCATTGCATTTGCATTTTTTTTTATTTTCATTTTCTCATATTTTGATTTTTTTTACAAAAAGAAGGAGGCTCATTTGCTCCTTAAGAGTCAGGGATGGTGTAAGAAGTAAAAATATGCCAAGGAAAGGGTATACTTTTACCCCCATCTCATCATTTCGAAAGGGTTTGTCCATCTGAAAGTGTGGTAACTAAGCCAATGAATCAATAAAAGAAACCAAAATTCATCCTAAAATAAACACAAAAGTGTTGTTCAATTGATTGAATGGCAATCGTTCAATCATTTGAACAACAAAATTGAAAAGAAAACAAAATTGCTATTCAATTGATTGAACAGGAATCGTTCAATCGATTGAATAGAAATATCGAAAGGAAAACACGCAAGACTGTTGTTCAAATTATTGAACAACAATCGTTAAATTGTTTGAACGGCAAATATCAATAAGAAAAAAATGCAAAAGTGTTGTTCAATCGATTGAACAACAATCATTCAATCATATGAACAAAAATTGAAAATAAAGACTCAAAATTGTTGTTCAATCGTTCAGTCATTTGAACAGCAAATATTGAAAATAAAGACTCAAAAGTGTTGTTCAATCGATTGAATAGTAATCGTCCAATCATTTGAACAACAAAAATTGAAAAATAACAAGCGCAAAAGTGTTGTTCAATCAATTGAACAGCAATCGTTCAATCATTTGAACATCAAAAATTGTAAAAATAAAAAAACACAAAAAGTGTTGTTCAATCAATTGAACAATAATGGTTCAATCGTTTGAACAGTGAAAATTTTGAAATTGCAAAAAGTGTTGTTCAATCGATTTAACAGCAATCATTCAATTGTTTGAACAATGAAAATTTAAAAACGCAAAAAGCGTTGTTCAATCAATTGAACAGCAATCGTTCAATCATTTGAACAGTGAAAATTTAAAAACGCAAAAATTTTTGTTCAATCAATTGAACATCAATCATTCAATCATTTGAACAACAAATGTCAACAAGAACGCAGAAGTGTTGCTCAATTAATTGAACAACCATCTTTCAATCGTTTGAACAGCAAAATAAAAAACGCAAAAATGTTGTTCAATCGACTCAACAACGACGCACACATAAACATAAGTGTTGTTCAATTGATTGAACAACAATCATTCAATCAATTGAATAACACTTGCCAATCACTTAAAACAAGAAAAATCATCATATTTACATGGTGGTACCTAACTGAATTACAATCAATCAAAAAGAATATATACATTATTTACAATTTTAAAAAAATCTCAATTTTTTTAAAGAAAAGTTGTAGGGTCATCATTCTCTATAGCTAAGATTTGCATGGAGGGGTCCCCGCATACCTGCTGGCAGAAAGACTCCTTGGTGAGTGGTTTGTGGTAGAGATGCACTCGATGCCCATTCACCTTAAAAGAATGGTCAGACCCATCAATGGTAGTCAAAGTAAGAGTGTAATTGTTATGTACTTCTTGAATCTCATAAGGGCCAAGCCATCTTGTTTGCAACTTGCCCGGAAAGTCCTGGAATCTGGAGTCATAAAGGAGTGCCCAATCCCCTTTTTGAAATGTCTTCTTTTTTAGGAGGTTGTCATGCCACTTTGCCCTTTGTTGCTGAATAATTGCAATCCATTGCAAATCTAGCAGTCGAGCTTCATCTAGTTCGTTGATTTGTTGCAATTGCTTGGTTTGAGCTTCTGTTAAATCCAGCCCCACTTCTTGAGTCATTGAATTCGATCGGAAAAATAGGTTCTTTGCCAAACACACGCTGGTACAAAGAGTATCCAGTAGTATTCCTCCAAGTCCTGCGATAAGCCCATAAGGCCTCTTGCAGTCTAGCAGCCCAGTTTCGTTGATGTGTTGAGATTGTTTTGGTCAGAATCGCTTCAATGACCTTATTGGTGCTTTCGACCTGCTCGTTCGCCTGTGGGTGATACGGGGAAGTGATCCTATGTGTAATGTGATGGTTTATGAGAGCGGAAATAATATTGTTTCCTACGAATTTCCCTCCCCCATCTATTATCACTTCCCATGGTAAACCATACCGCATGAATAGCCCAAAGAGGAAGTTAATCACGGCTTCCTCTGTGGATCTTGGTAAATATATTGTTTCTACCCATTTCATCACATAATCTATGGGAACCAATATGTAGGATTTATGGTTCAATGGCGGACGGAATGGGCCAACAAATTCCAACACCCATCGTTCGAAGGGTTTTATGACTAGTTGGGGTTGCAGAGGCATTTCATCAAATTGGCTAGGTTGGCCCATCCTTTGGTAGCTATCACAAGCCTGGGCATATTTCTTAACATCTTTAAAAAGATTGGGCTGATAATAGCCCATCTGTAGTACCTTATGCCCTGTCCTTCAATCTGCAAAGTGTCCTCCGTAGGGCTCGTCAATGCAAGCTTTCAGGATGTCATAAATCTCATCCTCGCAAATGCATCTGCATATACACATGTCAGACCTTGTGTGAAAAATATATCCTCTAATCCAAGAGAATTGGGCACTGCACTGAACGATCTATTTCCTCTCCCTCATTGTCAAATACCTGGGAATCTTCCCTACTGCCAGATAATTTGCCACTTATGCATACCATGGCGTCTTGACTGTCACAGAAAACAAATGTTCATCTGAGAATTGGTCGTCCACTACCAATGGATCATTTACCTTTGGGATTCGAGATAGAAAATTAGCAACTGGGTTTTCCTTCCCCGAATGATCCTTAATAGTAATGTCAAATTCCTGCAAAAGAAATATCCAACGAGTTACTCGACCATTTGTGATAGGTTTGTTAGCTACATATCGAATGGCAGAGTGATCAGTATACAGAAAAACTTGGTAGCCATTTATGCAATGTCTAAATTTGTTTATTGCATAAATAAAAACTAAGAATTATTTTTCTATTATTGTATAATTAAGTTCTACAGGAGTAAGATTTTTTCTAATATAAAATATAGCATAAGGCTTCTTGTCCTCTTCCTGACCGAGGACAGCGCCTATAGCTGCATCTGATGCGTCCATGGATATGTGAAAAGGCAGCTCCCAGTTTGGTCCACATAATACCGGTGACGTCGAGACTAGCTTCTTTAAACTTGTAAAAGTTGTGTCACATTTGTCAAACCATTTGAAATCAACATTTCCAGTTAAAGCATATAAAGGTGCAGCAATTTGTGAAAAGTTTTTAATAAACCTGCGATAATAGCCTGCATATCCTAGGGAACTACGTACCTTTGTCTAAATACAGGGAGTAGGTAGTAAAAGAATTACCTGTATTTTTGTTGGGTCTACATGTATCCCTGCTGCAGAAATATAATGTCCCAAGATTACACCTTCGGTCATCATCATGTGACACTTCACATTGCTTAAACATAACCTGGTAGCAATGCATCGTTCTAAAACCTTTTCTAATGTTTGCGGCGCTTGATCAAATTCATCTCCATATGGAGTAAAGTCATCCATATCTACCTCAAGTCCTTCGTTTATCAGGTAGACAAAAATTCTAAGTATATCTCTTTGAAACATGGCTAGCGCATTGCATAAGTCGAATCGTAATAGTCTGTAAGTGAACGTACCCCAGGGACAGGTGAAGGTTGTTTTGTCTTGGTCTTCAGGGGCAATTTGAATCTGATTGTAGCCACTGAAGCCATCGAGGAAGGAAAATAATTGCTTCCCTGCCAAGGTATCAAGGACTTGATCGATAAATGGGAGAGGGAAATGATCTTTATGTGTTGCCTTGTTCAGTTCCCGGTAATCTACACAGATACGCCATTTCCCATTTTTCTTGGGGATGACCACCAATGGAGAAACCCATTTGCTATTCGAAATAGGATAAATGAAATTCACAGCCATCAGCTTCTGTAATTATTCTTTCATAATATCCTTAATGTGTGGATTAAATCTTTGTTGAGGCTGCTAGATAAGTTGAGCATCCTTCTCAGTATAGATGTGATGAATGCACAGTTGTGGGTTTATACCCTTCATATCAGGATAATCTCTGGCAAAAACCCCTTTAAATTTCTGTAGGATCTGAATGAGATATTGTTGTTGATCATTGTCCAAGCTATCATTAATGTTTAAAACTTTGCCTGGTTCAATTTCCACTGGCTTGCTGTTATGAACATCATTCGCTTGGATGTGTTGATCATCAGTATCCTTAAAGGGATCTTCCAATGCTTCGTTATCAAGGATTTCTTTCAGCATTTGACACTTTACGTTGCTCACATCAACTAGCTGATTGATGAAATTGTTGATAACATCATCTTCAGTCTAATCTTTTAATTTTAGTGCCTCTGCTACTATGAGTGGTGAACAGATTCTTTCTTCCAAGTATGCTGGTGGTTGTTTACATATTTTTACAATGGGCAGACTTGGTTTGGTAGGGGGATATAAAACAAGATTTTTTACAGCATCCCCCTTTGCAATAGTCATGCTGCCCTTCCGGTAGCCTATATATGCATCAATTATCACTAACCAAGGTTGGCCCAGTATCAAAGGGTTCCCATCCAATCGACTCTTCGGGTTTATAACAACAGAATCTACTAGATATTCCCATGAATCAACAAAGACCGTGATACCTTGTAGAGTTCCTTCTCGCCTCACCACCGAACAATCATCAAGTTCTAGTAAGTTGATGGTTGGTTCCAAGGTTGTAATACCAAGTGCTTGACATGTTTCTATTGTTAAAATATTAATGGTTGCACCCGGATCAACTAGAATATTGGGAAAAGAGCGGCCATATATCTGAACTCTCACTATGGGATTTTGAGGATCTTCATACTTTACCGGAGTTTCCCCTCCCAAGACTAAATTAGATAAGGTTCCTACAACATGAATGGTGGGTGAATTTTTTTGCTTTCCTCACTTGCTTCTCTACACATAACTCTTTAATTGTTTTAGCATAGATGGGAATGTCCTGAATGGCTTGGAGGAGCGGAATTTTTATACAAGATTTTTTAGTTCCCCTACAAGATCAAAATCTGGGTAAACAATTGGTTTAGGTATCATTAAACTTTTGAGGAACAAGGGAGAAGTGACTATGAGTTCCTATAGACCTTTCTATTGATCTGTCACTTCTCCTCATTTCATTTCAGTATTAATTACAGGTGGTGGTATATGTACAAGTGGTGTTTCAATCTCAATTGATGGTTGATCCCTATTTTCCTCAGGGGTGATGATATGTCCTGACCTCAATCTAAGTTCATTACATTCTTTTTGCTCAATCTCATAGTCTTAGCTTTCTACAATTTGCACTAGCTAGACTAGTCTGTTATTGGGATTTGGATTCGGTTAGGTTGGTAGTTGAGGACGCAGAAGAGGCTGAGGATTTTGTTATAATGGATAAGGAGTTGACAATGCGGGTTTAGGTTGAGGACCTATCCCCATAGTAGTGTTGGATATTCCCAAAGGTTGCTGCAAATTTGTAGACCAATTCAGGTTTTGAGAAGTGGAGGCAGGCCACTGGGATTGATAGGGATTGCCTTGCCAAACAGGAGTAAAAGGAAAATTTGGCCAGCTATTACCCAAAAAGGATTGAGTTGACCATGGTGTCATAGGGAATGGCTGAGGTTTCCAATTCGAGTAGTGTGATTGGCCTTGCCATGCTACCCCAGGGTTCAATTGCCGATTAAACTATGAAGAAGGAAAGAACTAGGATGCATCTTGTGACATACCTGGAGGTTTGGCCTGCCATTGTCGACACTGGTTCATTAGATATACTGGCTCTGTCTCTTCTTTTACTTCCTTGAGCACTGCTTTCAACCTCGAGAGTGATGGACATTGTTCAGTGGCATGAACATTAGTACAGATAGCACATGTCTAAACCATGTCTAATGGATACTCCCGTTGGTTGTGCTTCTTCCGACAGCGTGGACAGAAAACGGCCAAGTTTCGTTCTGCTAAACCTTGTTTTTGTTTAGCCTCTAGGACGTCCAACTGCATTGTGAGGGTGCCCAGGATGTCTGTTTTGAAATCTTCTAGGAGGTTATCGATTTCCATTTGTGTTACGCCTCCATTGTGTGGCTTGCTTCCCCTACTCATGGGATCTCAGCTTGCTACTCCTGTGCGTGAGCTTCCTCGCGAACACCTGATACACAAGCAAATGATTTCATCATAATCTTCCTGAGAAATATCTCCTTTACCCATTAAATTTAGAGTTTCTAGCCACTCCTCTTTCATTCCTTTAATTAAGATAGCTATTAGGACTTCTTTTGGTAGGGTGGTGTGTGGATATCTCTGCAAGTTATAATGAAATCGTTTGACATATTCTTCTAGAGTTCTCCTTTGCAGCCATCTTAAAGATTTCATCCTTTAGATCCCTAGTCTTGCAAAAGTCCTGGTATCTTGTGAGGAAGGAGGTTTTCATATCATCCCAAGAATTAATAGTACATCCACCCAGACACATGAACCATCTTAAAGTTGCTCCTTTCAGAGTATAAAGGAATAGTTTTAGCTTTTGGGGGTCAGTGGTGTAGTCATACCCTCTGCAGAGGACATCAAATTCGAACAGGAAGGCATCAGGATCCTTTGTGATCATCCCATGAAAAGTTGGCCACTTGGTCGACTATGGTGTATTCCAATGTCGAGGTTTGACCTTGATGTGGTTGATCTTCCATTTGGTCAAAGATGTGCCAATACTCTTCAGGGATTTCAGGGGGTATTTTTCGAGTAAGCGGAGGATTAACAACCCGAGCTGGCTTTGCAGCACTACCTAGATCTGGGATCACAGGAGACCTGTGTTTAGACAGCTAAGGTCCTACCTTAGCAGTTCCACTCGTTTCTCCTTCTCCTTCTCTTAAGTTACACGATTTTCCCTCTTGTAAAGGATCAAAATGTAAGCTTATTGTAGCTTGAAGACTATGTTTAGATCCTCCAGTTTGGCTTTGAATCTCAGCGTGAGCTGCAGATGGTGAGCCTACTCCTTGAGGGATTACAGTGGGACTTTTTCCATATCTAGCCCGAAATCTCACTGATGCTTGAGACTCTGCTTTTCTCACAATTTCATCTATAAAGATCTTTCTCCCAAGGTTCACCGTTCCCTTGGGTTTTGTGGATTTTGGAGGAGGGTTCTATTCTTTTTCTATCTTTCTATTCCTATTCATTCATAAAATCCAATTCCTATTTAACCTCTAAGATTTTGGTGAAAAGCAAGCTAGTAAGCAAGCACTTTACTTGCTAGGTACTCAGGTTCTTACCTCATGTTTTTAAAACCCAATTCTTTTGTAGCAAGATAAAATGGAAATCACTTTAGAACACTCTCCTCGGTAACGACGGCAAAATATTGGTGCACTAATATGTCTTTTTACATGCAATCTTAATTCCTACATTAATTATCAACCCGAGGCAAGTCTTTTTATTTCAAGAGTGTCAACACTATATATGCAGTGAATTCATAGGTTAACTAATAACAAATAGTTGCAATTGCTAATTACTATCTTCTTCAAACTCAATCCAATCAACTATGAGAGAAGTAATTCTGAAAGAAATTCATAATGCACTCTGCAGTTCTACTTAACCTATCATGGAAGCAAATAGATTTGAATACAACTTGTAAAGAATCATGATTGGCAGTCTTAACTAGAATTGAAGCTAACTCGTTCACTCTTGAAAGAGAACTGTAACAATTAGGTAATTGAATAGCAAATCCTAATTAAACAGCAAATCCTAATTAAGCAGCAATTCCAAATTGAACAACAAATCTGAATTGAATAGCAATTCCAAATTGAACAGAAATTCCGAATTGAACAGAAATTCTGAATTGAACAACAAACGATACAGGAATAACAAACGTTATCTGAATAGAAAATGAATGTAGAAGCATAAAGTGATTAATTCTATCTCTGAAATCTATGATAAAATTACTTGAAAGGAACAGAGATCTGAAATGGAACTAGCATAACCGATTCAATCAAAAGTATCACTCGCATATAACACACTGATCAATCTAAATCTCGAATGAACAACAAAAGCAAACTGAATCAACAATCCTTACAACAATCAAAAGTAATATTAACTTAACATTAACAAGCAATCAAGAATGAAATAGAAAATATTATGACACAAGTGAAGCAGTAGATCTTCTCTTGACTTAGCCCAAAGTCGCCAAAAGTCTTCGCTAAGAGATACTCATAATATAAGCATGATTTAAACGCAGTCTTTCTTCCTTAATCCAAGTAACCAAGTTACATCATCCAAAATAACAGTATTATATGTCAAAAATAATAATTACAAACTGTGAAATTCTGAACTTTGTGCAGTTTTTCCTTTCGGCCTTATATATCACATTTAGAAAGTAAATAGATAAAAGTGAATCCTCGGGATCAAGGGATCCTGAGGATTTTGCTATAGTTGATATGATTTTGTCATAAAATATTCATTGGTTTGCTCGGTCTTCCTTTGTCCTGCCTTGCCTTTGATGATGTCGCTTTCCCTTATGAGATGTTGTCATTCTGTCAATTGGGCAATGATCGCTCAATTCATGACTTCTGCACATAAAGATAGTAAAAATCAGTTTTTCCTGCTTAGATTCGTCTAATTTATTATTGATTACTTTTACTCGACTTTAGCTATTATTTCATCTAATTTTATTCATGATTAGAGATAATCATGTGAGGATTAGTGCTAAATAAAGCAATTACCGAGGAGAAAACATACATTTTTCTTGACCCAACAGGTGGTCCACAAGAAGCACAGTCTAGTCAAGAGGTTTTTACTGTGGGTAAAGGTTTTTTACCAATGATTTGGGGTTTTACTATGGAGAAAAGTGAAGGTTTCGGTCAAGCCTCAAGTGGTTTCCCCCTATCATTGGAGTTAGAGACAAATCGGCAGGTCCAGGGAGTTGATAGGGACTCAATTGAAGCATTCTCGATGGGCATTCCAAGGCTTTTTGTGCTTCAAAGACATTTCAGGGAGCCATATAAGATTGGACTTAGCCATGGGGGTCAAGCTTGTTCAAATCAGAGGTTTTTATGGAGGTTTTTCACTGTTTCAAAGGAGGATGTTGCTTTTCATGGAATACTCGATGGGAAGAGTCTACATCTCCCTATAGCAGCACCGACAAAGGCAGAGAACATTCACTCGGCTGGGCTTCTTTTGGACATCATTAATCATCACCTAGGTGGACATAGGGAAGGAGGCTTTGTGAAAAAACTGATAGAGGCTTCCATTGACAAGCCTTTGAAGGCAGGAGGGGGAAGTGGGGTTGAGACTACATATCCCTTCTCAACAGTTGAAAAGGGGAAGAAGATTTTTACGAACGGTGTGATTAGGGTTTCCTTTGAGCAAGCATCAGCGGAGGAGGACATTGAAGAAGCATATAGGGGTGATAAGATTAAGGAGGAAGGGGATATAGATCCCAATCTGGGAACACATACGGAAGGGTGACAAGGATGAGGTCAGAGGAAGAGGAAAATAAAATTTAACAATTTAAGGGCATGAGTAAATAGACTGGTTCTGGGAGAATACATGTGGGTGGAAAAATCCCTAGCCATGATAGAGGCGGTCATCGTAGGCAAGGATAGGGTTCGTTACTTTGAGATTGAAACACTAAAGGAATGGGTAACTAAAGGTCGTAAAGTTAGCACTAGGTTGGTTCAAGATGTGATTTGAAAATGTTGATGCGACTTTGTGGGTGCTTAACAGGAATTGGAGCATTAATTCGACTCTAGTAGTGCTCAAAAGATGGTCCCCTATTTTTTATGCCAGTAGGGAGAAGTTGGTGAAGGTGTCAGTCTGACACACTTGTCAGGGCTCCAAGCTTATTTCTGGACTCTAGATGTATTTATAGCTATTAGGAACAGGTTGGGGAATTTCTTAAAGGTGTACATGTCATTTAAGGAAACGCACATTTAGACGATGGCAAGAATTTGGGTCTACTTGAATCCAAAAGAGGAGCTTTTCAAAGACTTGGAGATTTGTCATCGACATTTTTCTTATCAACAAGACATGGATTATGAAGGGTTTACCTTCTGATGTAGGAGATGCCACAAAAAGGGGTACGTTATGAGGGATTGCACTCTCTCATATAATGGTAAAAAAAGTAGCAAAGTGAGATGGGATGTGGAGAAGTTGGGGTCATTTTAGACAGGGACATACACTCAGTTAGAGTTGTCTTCTCCAACTGCGCAAGATGATGTGGGTCAACCCTTAGAGGCCAGGGCTTAGATGGACACAAAACTGTAGACCATGGAGGTTGTGGAGGAACCAAAGGAGTGAAAGGATGGGGAAGCTTCGACAGCTGTGGATGTGATACCTTCATGTAATCATACACTCCCTCCTCATGTCCCTTGTATTACTAATACCCTTAGAAATCTATAGATGGGGTTTGGTCCTTCTAGTATCCGGGTATATTCGAGTCTGTGTGTTGATACTCATCCTTCCATGATGTCTTCAATGTGTGCTTGCCCAACAGTCCTCATATAATGTTCTTCCCATATCCTTTCAATTAGGTTTTCTTTGAGGATAGACTCAAGGAGCTCCTCCCATTACAATTTACGATCAAAGTCTAGTAAAGGAGAAAATGGAAAAGGGTAAGGGGGTATGGGGTCTATGCCTCTGATCTTGGTCAAGAAAGGGATGAGAAGTCAGAAATCCCATCAGTACAAAGAAAAATGGAGAGCTCGAATATACATGGTTTATGGTAGAAGGTTATACCATGATTTTTCTATCTTTTAAATGTAGAGGTTTGGCTAGTTTACCCAAAAAACTAGCCTTCAAGAGACTCATTCGAGCTGAGAGGTTGGATATAATCTTCTTATAAGAGACAATGGAGGATGCTGATAAAATTTCCCAAGTTCTGAACTCCCTTTTTATAGGTTGGTCCTTTTTTAGGTTGGATGCAAGAGGGAGATCTGGGGGACATGCGATAGGAGTTAGTTTGAAGGCTATGAAAATGATTAATCATTCAGGGGATACAGTTATTTTTGGAGCGGAAGTCTTCCATGCATATTTGGGGCTAAATATGATAACAACAAATGTATATGGTCCGTGTATGGAACCTAGACCTTTTTGGGAGAGTTTGATGAAGAAAAATTACATGAAGCAAGCTAATCTTATGGTGGACGGTGATTTAAATTTCTCCCTGGGGGTAGCAGAGGTTTGGGGTCCCCATGAACATCCTAATTTTATGTAATATTTTTTCACAAGGTTACTAATGGATAATGCCTTACTTGATGTGAACCTAGTTAAGTATAAACCTACTTGGAGGAATAAAAGAGTAGGGGAGGTACTAGTGGGAAAATTCTTGGACCGCTTACTTATGCTAGAAGGTCGATAAAAAAAAAATCATTTTTTTAGGCAATGGGTTGGGTCTGGAGGAGCATCTGATCACCATCTTGTTTTCCTAGAGCTAAAAGGTGGGGCTTGAAAGGCTACTGACCCCTTCAAATTTAATCTGGCATGGTTGCAAGAGGGGGACTTTCAAGAGATGAAGTTGGAGACTTGGAAAAGTCACAATCAAGAGGACGATGGGCCTATTTCTCCTCATTTTTCTAAGAATTTAAAAATAATTAACCAAGTAGTCAACAAGTGGTCCTGTCAGAAGAGAATAAAGGATGAAGAGGAAGTCAAAAGAGTGGAGGATGAATTAGCTAGGAAGGATGGAGAGGATGGGTGATCCAAATTTAAATAGGAATGCAACAAATTACAGATATAACCATAAATATACAGATGCAAAAGAAATAATACGTCATTTCATTAATATCAAATATTGAAATATGCTTACAAACAGAATGGAAATAAGACTAACTCAGGCAATGGTAGCTTATCTCTGAGAAGAGATGTGGTGGCTACATGCATCTGAACTGTGTTACAATGAGGCTCAAGGACCTATTTATTATTGAAACACATGAGAAAACCCTAAACAACAAAAAACGTAACCCCAGGAGATGTAACGCCAAGAGTTTGTGGGCCCCGTTGGGGTTAGTTGGGTAGCCAACTTCCCGAGGTTATAACTTGGTCATATTATCTTTGTTTGGTGTGTACGATACCTTGTTGGAAAGGTCTCTCTAAGTGCTACAAGGTTTTTTTGTAGGCCCCTACCTGCCTTTGGCAAAGGCCTACAGCGGCCATCAAAAAACGCCGTTTAGGGGGTCAAAACTTCTCTAGAAGTTCAGGATGCTAAAAATAGTAAATGTTGAAATAAACAAGGAAACAAATGAAACTGACTGGAGCTCTAGATGGGATAGGTGGGTGGCCGCCAATATCCACCTGGATCATTCCTCCCCCCTTAGGAAGCAATGGTCCCCATTGCATGCAGAGCCTCCATGAGGTGAGGAAATTTTTGTTGAACTTGGCCCCTCGTGAGCCACTTACCTTGCTGCGGGAGTTGGCCAGCTTCGACAACCCGATATAGTTGGATCTTTTGCTGCCAAGTATTCTTGGCGTGTGTGTCCATAATCCGATCAGTTATGGCATGTTCCACGCAGGCTAGATTTAAATTTGTTGGTGTGAGATGTTCTGCAATGTCTGATGTGTCCAACAATGGTGGGAAGTATGGTCGAAGGCGGTCCACATTGAACACTCGATGTAGGCCAAGGAATGGGGGAATGTTGAGCTCAAAATAATTGTCTCCCACCTCCTTGGTAATAGTGTAAGGAACATATCGGAGCCGTCTGATCTTCCGATGGGCTCTGGTAAGGAATTCTTTCTACAAATACAACTAGACTTTGTCACCCACCTGAAACTTGTGTGGCACCCGATGTTGATCATGTCATTGATTGTACTTGGTATTTGACTTCTCTAGGATTTTGTGAACCTGCTGGCATATGTGTTAGATGCATTTAATAAATTTGGTCGTTTTATCAGCCTCGGACAGTACATGTGTGGATTATGTTTGCGTAGTCGCATGAGGCATGGAAACATCAATCAGACACAATGGTTGAAATCCTAGACCCACTAGAAAGGGGTTGCTACCAGTCGAGCTATGGAGAGATCTATTATAATTTTGTTGCACATATGGAAGAATCTCATCCCAGGTTTGAGGATGCTTGGATTTGTACATGCGGAGTATGTGCACTATCATCCTATTGACGACTTCGTCTGGCCATCAGTTTGGGGATGGAAAGTAGATGATTTGGTGAGCTTGGTGACCAATAATGCCCAGAGGCTTGACCAGAATGTGCTCAAGAACCTACTATCCTAATCTAATATAATGGTCTACGAGATCCCAAAAAGTACCCATACTCATTCAAAGAAGAGTTTGGCAGTGTCCTCTATTGTGATACTGTTCTTGCAGGCCACCAATATAGACATCTTAGAAAATTTGTTCACAACCACAAATACATAGTCATTACCATGCTTGGTAGAAGGGAGGCCAGACATATAGCCCATGGAGATGGACTCCCATGGTTGGGTTGGAGTAGGCAGAGGAGTGTACAGGCCTTGCTTCTTGATGGTTGGCTTGGCGATGACACAGGCAGTGCAGAATCTGATATATTTCCAAACATCCAGTCAGAGTTTGGGCCAATAAAAGTACTTTTGTAGTATAGTCATGGTTTTCTCCACACCAAAGTGTCCTACTACCTGACTGTAGTGTGCCTCCCAAATCAGCTTGGCACGCTCTCTTGAAGGAACACAAAGGTGGCCCAAGTAGCATAATAATGCGTCTAGGAGGTGGAAATCAAGAACTTTCTTTCCAACTTTTAGCATATGTTATGTCGATGCAAAATATGGATCATTTTTGTATAATTGCGTCCATCCATAGGTATCGTGACCATAAGAGTTGAGAACAGTAGTCAATGCTGCAACCAAGGGTCCATTGAGGCAGTCTGCAACATGATTGGTGTTGCCCATTTTGTATTTAATGTTCAAGTACAATTGTTGCAGATATGTAGACCACTTTTGATGGTGATCATTCTACAACTTCCCTTATGTCTATATAAACTGAAGAGGTTGGTGATCGGTGTGGATGACCATCTACTTCCCCAGAATGTAGTGCTTCCATTGTCAGCAAGCCTGCACAATGGAATACATCTCTTTATCATAGGTGGGGTACTTCCAAATTTTATTGGAAAGTGTCTCACTATGATTTAAAGGGAATAATCAACCATTCAAAAAGGCCTTCCTTGGATTTAAAGGCGGTCTTCCATACATCTATGGGCTCTATTGGAACCTGGTGATAACCAAACTTCAGATCGATCTTGCTAAAATGCTTAGCCCCCTTGACTTGGTCCAGTAGTTCATCAATCTGTGGGATTGGACACATGTTCCTGACAGTGATTTTGTTTAGTGCCTGGTAGTCAATGCAGAGCCTCCAAGTCCCATCCTTCTTCTATACAAGTACAATTGGGCTCCCACAAGGTGAGGAACTTGGTCAGATGTGCCCTTTTTGCAGTAACTCTTGTATTTTCCACTTTATCTCTTCATTTTCCATAATGGAGTGGCAATATAGCGGCCTGTTGGGTAGGGGTGCTCCGATAGTCAGATCAAACGAATGCTTGACCTTACAATGCAAGGGTACCCCTATGGGTGAGGAGAAGATCTCCCTGTATTCTTCCACGACCGTATCCACCTACTTTTACTACTTGGAGGACCCCTTCCCGGGGGCCATGGATGTGGTTATGACCTTCCCCTTCCTTTGAGAGTGAATTAGAAAGAAAACAAATTTCCCAGTCTGGGAGATGACCTTACTGCTTTGCTTAGCAAAGATCAAAGAGATGGCGGTAGGTGCGACTACCTCTGGTATCCTGTATAACTTAGTACACAAAGAAATAATAACAAAGAAAGGTTTAGACTCTTATACATCATGCCACTTCCATAAGTATGGTTGTCCTAATAATACATCACAAACTTAAAGAGCAGAAACATCACACGATGCCTCATCCGTGAAGGGCTTGATGTTGTAGGGAAGGCGACATTGTTGGCTGACCTGGAGATCTCATCCTTGGTGTAGCCACTCGATGGTGCATGTTTGTGAATGTGTTGTAGTTAGTAGGCCCAGCCACTTCACGACATCTACTAAAAGGATTTTATTTTGGCTCCCGCTCTCAACAATGAATTGCAGCGGAGAACCCTTCACACACATCTGTGATTGGAATAGGTGTTCCCCCTCCTATGGATCTTCCATCTCAATATTCTAGATCTTGGCGGTGGACATAATGGCACTGGGATTCATGCCAATGACCTGCTTCCCTTTGTCATTCCCGTTGTTGGGTTCTGACTCAGCATCGGAACATGCGTCAAACTCAGAAGCCTTCAACTCGACCACTAGTCACTGCTTGGCCTGACACTCACTTGTGTTGTGATTGGAGCTCTTATGGAACTCACACCACTTTCCCATGTCCTTCTTTGTCTTCATAGTTTTTTTCTTTGCTTGCGGCTTCAGTGAGTTATCATGGGTCGCCCTACCTTGGCTTTGCCCTTTTTCCTACAGTTCTGGGGTGCCTTTCCCTTGCTTCGGATTCGCAGATCCAAAGTCTTTATTTTTTTGTTTAAGCTTCTGCTCAATCTTGACAGTGTATCGGTACATCATGTTGAGTGAGGAGATGTCCAGGAACTCCATCTCATCCTGGATGTACTTGTGTAGGAATTTGCAATACTTGAGTACCAAATGTTTATCAAAATCCTTGATACCCAACTTCATGCGAAGGGTATGAAAAACATTGGTAAACTTCGACACGTCTTGGTCCCTTCCCTATCAAAGTGTGTTCCACTTTATGTATTTATCCTCATAGCTCTCGACAGGGTAGTATTGCTCCTTGATGGTGTCCTGAAACGAATCCCAAATGGCTGCGGCCGAAAATAGAGAGGGCGTATTTTCAACCTTCTTCTCACAGTAGTTTTCCCACCAGTCCTTGACATGGGGGGCGGATTTGAGAAGAGAAAAATTAATATTTTCCCTTCTGGAAAACTCATGAACAAAAAAATATCCTTCTAGCAAATTTAACCATTTAACTATGGCATCCGCATCTATTTGACCCTCAAATATGGGAATGTGTGGCGCTTCTAGTGTAGTTGTTGCAAGTAGATGTGTCGTCCTTGGGTAGCCACTAAAGGATCCAACCAAAATTGTTCATCATCGTGTTCCTCTGTCGCTCGAGGGCTTCTTTGAGCAAGATTTTGAAAGGATCTCCTGCCCTCTCATCTTTATTTTCTTCTGCCATGGGAGGCCGTTAGGATTTGTGAGGGTAGTCTTGCAAAGGTTAGACCAGTTCAAGCCCTAACTCCTTATATCTTGACCTCATTAGGGACATGCAAAGAAAAACAGAGAAAGAGCAGATCGCTCTGACACGACTGATCTAGATTTAAACAGGAACGCAACAAATTACAGATATAACCATAAATACAGAGATGCAATAGAAATAATACTTCATTTCATTAATATCAAATACTGAAATATGCTTACAAACATAATGGAAATAAGACTAGCTTGGGCGATGGTGGCTTACCTTTAAGAAGAGATGTGGTGGCTACATGCCTCTTAACTATGTTAGAATGAAGTTCAAGGACCTATTTATTATTGAAAAACATGAGAAAAACCTAACCCCACGAGATGTAACACCAAGAGTTTGTGGGCCCTATTGGGATTAGTTGGGTAGCCAACTTCCCGCGGTCATAACTTGGTCATATTATCTATGTCTGGCGTGTATGATAGCTTGTTGGAAAGGTCTCTCTGAATACTACAATACTTTCAGCAAGCCCCTACCTTTGGCTACGGGCCTGCAGTGGACCTCAAAAAAACGTCGTTTAGGGGGTGAAAGTTGCTTCAAAAGTTCAGGACCCGAAAAAACTACTAAAAATATTAAACGTTGAAATAAACAAGGAAACAAATGAAAATTACTAGAGGTCTAGGTGGGATACGTGGGTAGCCACCAATTTCCACCTGGATTAATAGGGGAGATTTTGTTACAGAAGAAGAGAAGTATATTATTATTGGGTTGGAGGCCACAAAACAAAAAATACTAAAAGACTTGGAGGAAACCTAGAGACGGAAGAGCAGAGCTATCTGATTGCAGAGTGGTGACAAAAATACTAAATTTTTTCTGAATTATGCTAAGGGAAGGAAGAAAAGTAACACAATTTGGGAATTGGATATACCAGAGGGGGTAAAATCTACATCCTTCACTGAACAGCCACTCTGGCCCAAAATCACTTTGACAATCTATTTAATGCCCCTTTAGAAGCATCCATTGTGAAGGTGATCATTTTTTCACAATCCTTTCCTTGCTTCTGAGAGGGGGAGGACAACATGATATGCATGGAGTCGATCATAGACAAAGAACTACAAGGAATGCAAGAAGAAAAGAGTTTGGGCCTGGTTTGATGGCCGACAGAGTTGTTTCTCATTGTATACAATATTTTGGGAGTTGATCTTCTCAAGGTCGTTGAGGATGCTAGGATTTCTAGGAGGATCCTGGACTCTTTTAATTGAACCTTTATAGTCCTTATTCCAAAATTCGATAATCTTAAATCCTTTGAGGGCTTTAGGCCTATTTCATTATGTAACTGTATTTACAATATTATTTCCAAGATAATAGCAAATTATATAAGGTCGATCTTGTCATATAAGGTCTCTTAGGAACAATTCTATTTTTTGGAGGGGAGACAAATTCATGAAGCCATTAGGGTGGCTCATGAGGGGTTACACAGTCTTAAGGTTGTAAAATCGAAAGGGATAGTAGTCAAGATTTATCTCTCCAAGCGTGTGATAAGGTCAAATGGACCTTCATATGTTTAATTTTAACTCATTTGGGCTTTGAAAGATCGTTTATAAGTTGGGTAATGAGTTGCATTACTTTAGTTTCATTCGCAATTCTAATCAATGGAGCAATATCTCCTTTCTTCGAGGCATAATGTGGGTTGTGACAAGGATTCCCCTTATCACCTTTCATCTTTCTTCTAGTGGCAGAGGGGCTTAGTCAATTATTACTTGAAGAAAAAAGAAGAGGGGACCTGAGGGGCATAGAGGTAGCATATGGAATGAACAACACTCATCTATTGTTTGTTGATGTTTTTATTTTGTTCAACAATGGATCTCAGGAGGATATGGAAACCCTCAAAGAATCCTTGTTCCTCTTTACTAAATCCATAGGAATGCAAGTCAATGTGCAAAATATATATGATTTCTTATCAGGTGCTTCTAGCGGGTGAAATTAGAAGTTTCAAGGTTTTATTTCCTTTTCAAATCAAGCCATTCGAGGAAGGGATAAAATACTTAGGCTTCCATTTAAAGCCTAATATGTACAGGAAAGAGGATTGGACATGGTTGTTATCAAAAATGAAGAAACGCTTAAATGTGTGTAGCTTCAAGTGGTTGTCGAGAGAGGGGAGGTTAGTCCTTATTAAATTAGTTTTGAAAGCTATTTTAGTTTTTTGTATGTCACTCACTTGGATCCCCAAATATGTTTTGGATGCTATGAGGAAGCTATGCAATTGATTCTTATGGTCTAGTACAAATGAGGATCTTGTTTTCCCATGGTTTTGGTGAGACATAGTTGCAACTCCCAAACCATGGGGAGGATGGGAAATCAAAATCTACAAATTTTATCAAAATATTTAGTAGCAAAGGTTGTGTGGAGACTCTTGGATACAAGCAACCTATGGACAACATTGATATACAAGATATATTATTCCTTTAACTCTGGAAGAATGGATCAAGAAGCATAAACAGAGACAAATAAATGGATCTGTGATTTGTAAAGTGTTGTTGGCTTCTTTCCAGGTGATTGAAAGTGATCTCACATGGAAAGTAGGGAATGAAAAGAATCTTAGGGTAGGAATTGATCCTTGCATCAGATGTGCAAAGGAGTACAGGTTGCCAAGAGACCCTATCACGGCTTTGAACGAGAATAGAAGGGTATTTTTGAGACAGTTTGTTGACTTGAACAATACTACCATATGGAAACAAGGATGGGTGGGAATTGAGCAACTTCAGTTGACAGAGGCTCACATACCACTCTGGCAAGAATTCATCAAAGCCTTAGAAGATCACATATTAGGGTTTGTGACTAAGGGGACACTCTTTTTTGGATACAATCAACCTCGAGGGTTTATACTCCAAAGGCAAGTTATGTTCAGCTAGTGTCTTCCTCCAAGAACGAGAATACAGTATGGTGAAGGGAAAAGATTTGGAGACTGAGAAGTCTTGCTAAGGAAAAAGTATTTCTATGGTGTCTTTTGGAGAATAAGATATCGACATGGGAAAATATCTAAAAAGGGAGAAAGGAATGGCCGAGTTGGTTCATAGTATCTAAAAAAAAATGAAGAGACTATAGACCACCTCTTCTTCGGTTGTCCCTTTTAAAAGGAAGTATGGATGGAGTGTAGGAGAAGTTGGGGTGGTTTTCATGAATGGCAAGGTGAAGACTTTAAGCGGGCATGGAAAATGTGGTGGGATAATGTCCCTGACAAAACTCTCTGGAACTTGCCCCCTTCATTTATTGTGGAGTATGGATCATGAGGAACAAAGTGTTGGAAGTAATGCTTCCAAGTCATGTGTAGTTGTCATTAGGGGTTACGAGGAGTCAATATAGTTGTTGATTCCAATGCATGAGTTGGAGTCATGATCTAGATGAGTCAAAATCAGTTTTATATGTCCTATATATTTGTATCTGTGGTGATCAATAATAGCATCCAAAGTGTGATTTTTAGTGTGCAACCATTGTCTCTCACTGCTCTCATTAAATTTATAATGTGGTAAAAAAAATATTGCGTTTTGTGTTCCCTATGTGTAGATATATAGTTTAGTTTTATTTTATTTAATTTTTATAAGTGGTGTTACAATTAGATCGTCCACTATATATATGAAAAGCAGAAAATCCAGTGGTTTGGTGCCTTTGCCCAGGTACAATTCTGACGTGAGCTGAACAAAATGGATTGATGTTCTTGACTACTTCTGCATTCATTTCTGGAATACTTGGGATAACAAGGAAGATATTTTAGGAATCAGTTTTGTATGACACCAGTCGACATTATATTCAATGAATCAAACAATGAGATCTAGTCTCGTGTTTCACCAAGGAGAGCGTACAGTGAAATCCAAAGGGTTTTCTAAGATAGGTTATGGAGACTGTTGGCAATTGGCTCCATGTTTTTCGCTTCAATCGTAATGGGAACAAACAGTTGGTCGTTTGTGTAGATCTGGATGAGAGTTGACCAAGATTTGAGATCCATTCATTCTCCTGCAGTCCCTCAGATCATTCGAATCTGATAGAATCAAGGTTGTTGCACTCCATCTCTTTCTCGAAATCTATAATGTTGTCGAGCATGGGATGTGAAATCGCTTAAAGATCAACCATTCCAGCGAATTAAGGTAAGATCTGGGCCAGATCTGTTGAGAAGAGACGAATTCTGAAAGTCTGCCTTGATGTTTTCTCTTAGTTAGACCTAGAGTTGCACGGCGGGGGGCTAGATTTAGGCTCAACACGATGTCAATGCTCACGTGGGGAATCACAACCAAAAGAGTCGCTTCATGCTGGATTCTATTTCCATGGTTTTAAATCAGCCATTGTCTTAGAGGTCATATTGGCTAGGTTCATATTTCACTTTGGCAAGTGGGAAGAGCTTTTGTTTGAAGCGGTTATTGGTTGTCGGTGTTTATGAGGATTCAAATTCAGTTGTTCGCATTGTTGAATTAACTGATAAGGATAGTGCTCAAGCAACTCTCGTCAGTCAACAATGCTATTGTAGTTTATTATGAGAGTACATTTTTGTGGACAACGAGCATAAAGTGAATACCGCATCTCACGGAGATCTTGATCTTGTGGCCGTGGAAGATTGTGCTGCCCCAGAAATCGCAGAGATTTCTTTGTCAACTTTATAGTTTTGTTTCGCGTTTTTTTATGTTGTGTCCAATTTGTGGTGTGAGCTAAAATTGCAGTTTTACTATGTTCTAGTGTGTAATGTGAAAAAACAAATAAAGAACCAATTAAACAACATTTCAATATATTTTCAAATTGGCGTTTCTTGTTGCATACGGTAACACAAGAACATATTATTAATTTGATTATGTATAATCTATTATAAGTTAGTGGTGTCGTGTGGAGCCAGAAATATTATTTTACAGGTTAATTTGATTATGTGTTAAAAAGGTCACATTGTATAATTGACTTCTGAATACATTCAGTATTTAGACTTTCTTCCTAGATAACTGGGGAATACAGTGGAAGACCATGTGTTGAACAAATGAATGTATATCAATAGGATGGTTCAGTATCGAGACTGACCCATTGTGCTCCGAGAGGTCGAGAAGCGCCAATTCTGAGAAGAATTTGAAAGATGGTCTGAAGTGTTTTTGTTTTAAATGGAGGTCAAGGGAGAGTTCGAAGATGTGGTGGTGAAGAAAGAGCAGTATTTGCGAGATTCCATAGTGGATGTGAGCATTGACGAAGACCAGTGAGACATATATCATATTGTTGTTGTAATATGTGTTTTTTATGTTTTCCATGTAAGCGTTAGGGGAGGGTGTTGGAAGTAATGCTTCCATGTCATGTGTAGTTGTCATTAGGAGTTACAAGGAGTCAATCTAGAAGCTGTTGATTCTAATGTTGGAGTCATGATCTAGATGTGTCAAGATTAGTAATCTATGTCCCATATATTTGTATCTGTTGTGATCAATAATAGTATCAAAAGTGTGATTTTTAGTGTGCAACCATTGTCTCTCACTGCTCTCATTAAATTTCTATCACAAAGCAACATTCTAAGACATAGTTTCTTCACCAAATATGGTGGCAACAACCATACTGGCCATTTACTTGTCTATTTGTAGTTTTGAGAAGGAAACAGTTCCTCATATTATTATAGCTGAAGAAATTTATCACTCATTCCCTTGGGCATATTTTGATGGGGCGTCTGATGGGAACA
Organism: Pinus taeda; assembly: GCA_000404065.3. Classification (NCBI taxonomy): domain Eukaryota; kingdom Viridiplantae; phylum Streptophyta; class Pinopsida; order Pinales; family Pinaceae; genus Pinus; species Pinus taeda. Next base: position 60,288 of record APFE030537133.1, read on the forward strand.
ATTCTTGTGGAGGGTGAATGGTCTTTTATATGTAGGAATATCATGAGTTGAAACACCAACTTGGTGTAGGACAAGGAACCAATAACTTTGTAGAACTACTCTCGCTAAAATTAATACTTTGCTTTGCAGTTGAAAAGGGTCGCCATAGACTTCAGATTTTTGGGGATTCTTTGCTAGTGGTTAGCTAGTTTAATGATGTTCAGAGATGTCATTCTTATGCTCGTATTCCACTGCTTGAAGAGGTATTACATTTAAAATCATTTCATATCTAGAGGGAGAGGAACTTTGTGGCAGACACACTCTTTAATGGGGGTGTGGGACAAGCTCCTCATTCATGGATGGTAACTGAGTTGCCAGATGGCAGCACACACGAATATCTACATCCTCCCTTCCCTCATCCCCTCTCTAATGGGGGTGTGGGACAAGATCCTCATTCGTGGATGGCCACAGAGCTGCTAGATGGAAGCACATAGGAATATCTACATCATCCCTTCCTTGAGGGGGGTTAATTTTTCATCTACATGTCATATTTTCCAATTTCCAGACTAGTTTATTTTATCAGTTGATGCAAATAAATAATGATAATATCAATTTTGGTATGGGTAACTCTTGGGATTTTCAACGAAAATTTTTGTTATGTTTAGAAAAAGTGAAGCTCAGATGCTTATTAGTAGGTATGAACAATAATTTACTAGCATATGATACACGGCTGATGATTTTAGCATGTTTAGACAGGAATTTTTTTGTCTATCTTTGATAGTTATACTTGAATATTGATCTCAACAAATAAATAATGTAACTTTTTCATTTACTTAAATGAAAAGTATGTTTTTTTCCAAGGAAAAATGTTAGAATCTAGATAAATCAATGAGGGCAAGTTAAGAAAAACTTTTTTAAGCTTCTCATCATTTATAAAAATTTGGGATTGAGTTTTATAAATTTAGCGATGGATGGCGTTGTTGGACACCTAATCTGCTAATGGTTAAGGTGTGGGATCTGAAGAGTCAAAAAGAGTCCAAGAGACATTGGAATATGAATCCAATAAAAATATCAATGTATTATAAAAGTGTATCATTGTTAATAATAAATGCATTCACGCTTTATCTTAGTTGATTGTCCACATTCCATATTTGTTTAACATAGTATCAAAGCCCGATTTCTATCCTTGCTCCAATTTAAACCAATGTTCTTGTGCCTTGCCCAACCACTGGCTTTGTGGTCTTGGTTACCCTATGGTGCGTGTAACTCAGAAATGGCAACATATAAATTTAATTAAACCTGGTGCTAATAACTTATCAACGTTATCCATCTGCACTCAATTAAAAGGTTTAAACGTCCCTACCATGTGTAGTTATTAAAATACTTTTCTGCCACCTCTTCGTTTTATACAGGTCGATTTATATGTGTGCTCTTCCTATCAAAGTGAAAGTTTATGTTGCTCAGTAGGTTGATCGTTCTGCATCCCTCGCAGACTAAACGCCTCCTGATTAAGCGTTGGTGTCTCCTCCTTTAATTAATTTCATGTGCATGGAATCTCTGCAAATTTTTTAGCATTGGAATCAAGGCTGGAGGTGTAATTATTTTGCATTGAAAAGCTTGTGCGAGTGTGATTGAAGGGAGCAGTGTATGGTGAGGTGAAATGGTGACTGGTATTGTGTACAGTGAACTCTGCAAATCGTGATCGCGCTTTGGTGGTGCGTTCTACCACACCACATAACAACAGAAAAGTATTGCTTGCTTGTGGAAAGAACAATTTGACGCTACTCCTCCACAACCAGAACCACCATATCCTCCAACAACCAGTTGTGAGTCGAATCATTGTTTGCAAAAGCATATTTAGATAACTCTGTAGGATAGAGCTCAGCAAAGTTGTTGCATTTTGTTTGGAAAGGACATATATATTTTTTGAAAGGCGTATCATTGAAAGGTCGTTGAAAGGATATAAACTTGAACCCGATGGCTTATAGACTTTGAAAGGCCTTTTCTAGCCAAGCTTAAAGGTTAAGTCAGTGATTTCAACCAAAACTTTGACCTGGACCCTCTTAGAACTCTCATAGTTTGCATGACAGTAAATCTGAGAATACGCGTTTGTGTTGTTTGACATACTTGTTTGTGATTCTTAGCTTTAGACATTGCTTGAGAGGACTTCCCACTGTTTGAACCCTCTTCCTCCATTATCGTATTCGAAGTCCAATGCAATATGACGAAAGGGAAGATTGTCGGTATTCTTTAAGTGATATTGGACTCCTATTTCTAAACTGGATGTATGTATGGTAGATGTTGATGTTGTATTGTAGATAATGATGCTAATGTTGTATGTATTGTTATCGGATATGGACATCACGTCGAAATCGTTGAAGAACATACATTGGAAAATATCATCTTCTTTGCAATCAATGATTGCCTCCAAATTGAGGAGCTGAGAGTTTGGGCGAGAGCGAAGAACTTGAATTTCATACCCTTAATCTTCCAACATAGGTTGGTCGTTGCGCTGGTTTAGAGAGAATGATGTGCAAGAGGTGAAAAATTCATTCTTTTATAAGGAATGGCTCTTAGCTTCAGTCGATGGTGTTGGACGCAACGACCCTTAGCTTCAGTCGATAGTGGAGGCTTGCTAATGAACGTTGGGTAAACACCTCCACCTCATTGTGAAAGTTAAGCTTATCCTTCAGGGATTTGAATTCGGAAATGTAAGAATTCTAGTGTTCGAATAGTTCTCAGAAGGGGGCATGATACTCAAGAAAATACCACTCTACTCAGTGCATAGAGTCATTGTTGAGTTCCAGCTCCTAGTGCGATGCATGCATTGCCTGTTGAGATATCATATATCTGCGACAATTTTTTTCTGTCACATTATAAAAGAAATTCAGATATACATTCAGAAATCGATTAACACCAGACTGTTTTTGGGTTTGTTGTGTTTAGATAGCTTTCCAGGGCGAGGTCCGCATCCGCATGACACTTTGCTTTGCACCTGCCATATCTCATCATTGTGTTTCTACTAAGGAAAATTAAGGTGTGAAAACAGGTAGAAGGTGGGAATGTTAGTTATATATTTAGAGGTATTGAGGCACCGATCTCTTGCTTTCAAATCGAGTGAGCCCGGTGAGAGCCATTCAATATCTGGGTTACAATTGTGCGCCAAAAGGGATGACGAACACATGGAACAAGTTTTTTCGAGAATGGTGATATCCACTACGTATCCATGAAATTCCTGTAGTGTTGGTTCTATTACTGAGGTCTTCTTTATTTAGAGAATATTGGTTCGTACTCTAGTCAAAGCGTCTATATATATATGAGCATTCAAGTCCTGATGTTGAAGTTTTGATAGTCGTCGTTACTGCTTTAAAAGTGTATATGCTCGAGGATTTTATAAGCTTGCATCTCAACATTGGTTATTGTATTATTGAAGTCCAAGGGAACGACAAAGTTAAGATTTCTATGGGCAACCATACCGCATTTTCAGATTTTATACTCTTGAAAGCTTCTCTAAGTAGTATAATATTGATGCTCCTTTAAATTACCACAAGTTTAGTAAGTATTGTAGAGTGAGATTGTTATTCCTATTAATGATCCTAGAACCCTAGGCGTTAATGATATTGGTTCATAGTGTTCATAAGCATTAGGGATTGCTTATATTCTTTAAAGTTAGAATTATTTGGCATTGTGTGTGATATCTCTTCATAAGCAAGTGCATTTGTAGTTGAAGTATTGTTATGAAATGGATCGAATTGATGATGCATTAATGTTATTAAATAACCAAATTTGTTTCACTGTTCATGGGATGGTAACCTCAGTAAGGAAATTGTTTTTGACATTTAAACTTGCTTGTAAAATGCACAAGAAAATGTAGAGTTTTTGCAGTTGGAGTCTCAGATTCAACAAGATGAGTTACAACAACATAAGCATCATGACACCCATCAGCAACTAGCAAGTGATAAAACCGATGACATTGAGTTTGACTCCCATCATGTTCCTATTTCAAGAAAAGATTTTCTTGCAGATGCAAAAAATTAGCTTGCACTTCCCAAGCCAATCATGAGACCTTGGGAAGAGATTGTCAACAACAAAAATAAAACAAGTCTTGGATATGATAAGGAGGTTTCTCTTCACACTTCAAACTGTTCCAAGCCCATTCAATTTCAAAGTGTTAGGTTTCTCCATGGAAAGTCATTCTCGCCTCTTTAAGACCTTGTTCGTCTTCCACAGCAACCACAACAGAATGTCAGATGCCAACAATGTGATAGAGTTGGCCATGTAAAATATTATTGTTTTGATCTTAACCTATGCAATAACTGTGGTCGCCACAATCATTCTTCAAACAAATGCTTCATAAATAAGACTCCTACAAGAACAAAGATTCACCTTGGATGGATCACTTCTTGGCAATGGGCTTCAATAGCTAAGAAGATATTTCAGTCATATGTCAGAATTTCTTCTAGAGTGTTGAAAAGTCTTGTAGATAATTTTTCTCCATCATCTCACCTTGTATCTGACAGGGGGGAATTGATGGTCATCTACAAGTTTCAAGGATAAATCAAGCGAGCCTGAGCCATAACCTGAACTTGTTGCCTGAGCCTACAGCTAAAGACAGCCATACCCAGATTCAGACTTGTATCCAGAAACACAGAAGCCCCTGAATATGTTTATGGTTGGTGGCCTTCCTTAAACCACCATAGGTTGCAAACCTCCCTTCTCTAGGTTGTAGGTCTCCCTCCCCAAAACATTAAGGAGAACTTCCTTTAACAGAAGACTTCAGCTTCTTGCCAGATTAGAAGAGTTCCAAGAATCGCACTAAGCGATCCTTTGGTTGGCGGCCTTCTTTAAACCACCACAGGTTGTAGACCTCCATTTCTCTAGGTTGAAGGTCTCCCTCTTCAAAGCATTGGGGACACTTCCTCTAGTAGAAGACCTGAACTTCTTGCCAAATTTAGAATAGTTCTGGGAACTGCACTAAGCATTCCAGTGTTGGTCGTCATCCTTAAACCACCATCGGTTGAGACCTTGAGTTCTCCCACCTTGTGCCATCATCAAAGAGCACATTCAACCTACTGCTATCACGCATTATTGTATTTTCTATTATAGCTCTCTTCTTGGACTTGTATATACCCCTTTGGATTAAGGGGGGGAATGTTGAAAACCTAATCTGCTAAGGGTTAAGGTGTGGGAGTTGAACAATCAAAGGGAGTCCAAGAGATTGGAATATGAATCCAACAATCATATCAATGTATTATAAATGTGTATCAACGTTAATAGTTAATGCATTCACACTTTAACTTATTTCGTTGTCCATATTCCATGTGTGTTTAAAAGGTCTCAACCATAGCCCTTGGTCACATGGGCCTACAAGAGCTATAATTGAGACTTAGTTGCAAAAGGGGCTTAATTGTTGGAAATTGTACTAGGAAATCCCCTTTCAGTGATTGTGTTAAATCCCCCAATGGTTAGTGCCTAGTTAACAAAATCATCAATTGTTGGAAGGTAGAGTCATGTTAGTTTTGACGACCTTTCAACCAAACCAAACCAAGTTAAGCGAAAATAATTGTTAATTTAAATTTCCTAATGACCTAGTACCCGATTAACAAAATTTTGAATTTTCATAAGGGAATGTCCTATTAATTGATTGTTATATCAACTAGATTGAACTAAGTCTAGTGAGACAAGGTGTTAAGAAAGCCTAGTGGTTGGTTGTTTGATTAGCATGTATTAAAAGTGATGGGATTAGAGACCCATTAGCCGACAATTACATCAACTAGACCAACCATGAGTCAAGAAGGGAAATTTTAGTTTTTGATGGTGGCATAATTATCTAGTGCTTGGTTAAGAGATGGGGATTTGAAAGTCTACAAGTTTGGGATTTCTTTAAAATGGCACTTTAAAAAAACCTAGATCTGGATGGGAAAATCCCTATATGAAAAAACCTATTATGTACTAACATTGACAACAACGTTATATATCTAGCATCCATAAATGTATCAAATGCGTGAAGGGAGGGATGTTCCAAATATCTGATATTTAGATATTTAGGCATCCACAAAAATTTATAAGTGACGAGAAAAGTTAGTATTGGATCCAAATGCCAGTTGTCTAGGATATGTGGCCAAATACACATAATCCAACATGGTAAACCCTCACAAGAGTAGGATGTAAATGAACATGGTGTGTCACATGACATATCATTGTCAATGTGGCACCTAGGCATGGCCATGTTGATGTGGCAGCCAAAGTGGTGTCCCTCATGGATGACGATGTGGGGTTCAAGAAATCAAAATCCAGTTTTTTTCAAAAATGATCATTTAGGTTTTTCCTAGATCCATATGATAAAAAACTTTATCCCATGTCTAGGTCACATGGGCCAATGGGGCCAAGATCACGAGCATAACTAGAGGAGGGTTAGGAAGGCGAAGATTCAAAATCTGGATTTTTGCAAAAGCACTACTTAACATTTTTTTTCACATTATGATGAGGACCATTAACCAAACTCATCACACTAACCAGACTTATTGCACTAACTAATAGAATCTATATGTCCATTAGTACCATATTTCGATAATTTCCATCTTCTTAGATGATGTTTACATCAATTTACAAAACCTAAATCTAGAGCACTGGAAGTTTGAAAGCCTAAAAATCTAGAATATTGAAAAAAGACATTTTTAGAAAGACCTGGATCTGGATTCTAGTGTGGCATGTTGACATGGCTAATGATGTGGCATCTAACATAGCATGATGATAGGTATGGAATGATGTGGCACACCACATGGCTTGTGGCATGGCATGATAACATGGCAAGATGACATGGAATATATGTCAAGATAGAGCTATGGAGGGTAGTTGTATTGGTGCATGACATGAAATCTAGAGGGTTGACATGTTGACCTAATGGAAGTCCGAAAAATTAGATCTTCCATTAATGAGAATTTTTAGAAAAAATAAATATGGACAAACCTGAATTGAAGTTGTTAGTTTGATAAACTATTAGGTGACGATGACCTTTTTGTCTATAGATAGATTCATATGTGGGAATCCATAATCTATCAATTGCCTTTTCATCAACATCTTCTTTTTTCCCAATAAATCTCATATTCAAACTCCATTAAATCCATATTTTCAATAATTCAACCTTTACAAAATAATTGGATTTGGATGTGACATAACATCTAAAGTGTTTTTCTTGCAAAGGTGTTGTGCCTAAATGTTTATGCATGGACATATGACCACCACATGTTTGATGATGTGGCATAACATGGTTGTGACATGTGGCAAGGCTACCATGTGTCAACCACATGTCAATTATATAGATGTCAACTGGACATGAGCTGGTAAAATCTTCAGAGGGCCATAACTTTTCACTCAAAGCTCGAAATGTTGTAAAATTGATATTGTTGGAAAGCTCTCAACAAGCAGAAGACGACAATGACTTCAAAAATGAGATCTGAGATAATTATAGGAATAGAAAGAAAAAAGGTAATACCCCACCTACATAGATTCACCTTAGGGGTTAGGTACATTATAGGTTGGATTAATATATCCTCCCCATCTCACATTGCTCCTATTGTCCTTATTTTAATCACTTCCCTCAAATAATGTGCTTTGATGGATATATCATATGTTGAACAGGTTATGGTCTTAACAAATGCTTAGGCTAGGGTATAAATCTTGGATTAAGAATCTCCCTCTCTGTTGGGGATCTAAAATTTTAAAACATATTTGGAATGATAATGACCTACCCAAAATCAATACCTTGTGCTATATTATGGCTCACAACAAAATTCTCACTGTTGAGAACCTTAAAAAACATGGGATCCAAGGCTATTCAAGATCTGCATTGTGTAACTCACAGGTTGAGAATCAACTGCACCTCTTCTTTGATTGAACTTTTACCAAGAAAGTACTGAAAACCACCTTTAAGGGTATTAGCTATAGATTGGTAATTCCTGAATGATGGAATGACACATTCAACCTGTGTCACAAGAAAAATAAAGGGCCATTCATGAACGAAGCAATTCTCAAGAGGGATTAGTAAGTAATGCCAAATGTTATTAGCTAAAAAATGTGGTTGGATCATAGTAAAGCTATTTTTCAACAAAAAATTGTGAACACTCGGATCATTCTGACAAAAGATCGAAGTTTAATGATGGAAGCCATTAAAATGTGGGGAGTAAAAGGTCATAATGTGTTGCTTCTATACCAGCAAGTGAAACAGTGGCTAGATAATCCCCTCATACCCAAACAAAAATAATGTTCCTTTAGCCATCCCACTTACCAAACTAGCAAACTCCAAAGAAAAAAGAAAAATTTAGAGAAAAGCAAGAGATATAATAAAAAATCACTCATTTTTTTTATGGGGCATCAAAGGGTAATCCGAGGGTGGTATGTACGAAGGGGGTCATATAGAAATTTGATAGTATTGGAATTGCTCAAGAAATTTAATCTAAATTCAAGAGGCACAATTCTACTCTATTGATCTTCAGAATGAAATTCGCAATTAGAACAACATGCATAGACATGCAATAAGAAAAACCACAAATACACAGTGATTTATAGGGGAACCCAACTCAGAAAAACCCATCAAGCCTCTTTGCATTAATAAGATGAATAGAGAAATTATTACAATTGCTCGCTCCAACTTTGAGTTTAACCTACAAAAGAATAATTGTTCTCTTTGCTCATTGAACAACTCTAGCCAACACTTATATGATTCTTAGCTCCCCAAGCCCCTTATTTCTTTGCGCAATTCCCGAGGAAATTAGCCATTATTCTTTAGGAATTTCCTCCAAATTGATTGTGCAATTCCCAAGGATTGATCACTGAATTCCTTGCATGCACTAGATATTTTGGGTTGATTGATCAGTAAACTAACAGATCTTTGAGTTAGATTGTCCCAATACACCACTGACCTTCAATTGACTCTAACAATAGTTAGAGGTCAGTTAGTTGAATACAACTAAAAACAGTTGAATTGGATTACTAAAATTTAGCAATCACACATACATAAATGAAATCCAAGCCCTCTAACTCGAATTTACTGAAATAACTAAGTGACAATAGCCATGCCACACTAGTTAACTGCCTCTAAGTTATCCTGCTAATGTGGAAATTCAATTTACTCAATTTGACTAAGGCTAAAGTCAAATTTAGCCTTTCTTGCTACATTTTTTCAACACTCCCTCTTAGCAAGAAAGGGATTTTCAACCACCCTTATCCTCCACTTGTGGAATTTGAATTTACATCTTGACAATGCCTTTGTCAAGATGTCAAAATCTTGCTCCTCAGTGGGAATGTACAGTAGCAACATAATTCTCCTCTACACATAGTCCCTCAAATGATGATATCAGATATCAATGTGCTTGGACCTGTCATGAAATAACATATTCTCAAAGAGCTTAACGCAACTCTGATTATCACAATATATCATTGTTGGATCCATCTCCTGATTAAAATGTCCCAGAAGTATTTTCCTCATCCAGATCGCTTCACATGTTTCTTGGCTTGCAACCATGTATTCAACCTCTACTGAGCTAAGCGCCAGACCTCTACTTCATGTTGTACTCGGAAATAGTTGCTGACCCAACACTGAAGATAGCACCTAATGTAATTTTCCTGTCAGATGGGCTCCCTACCTTGTAGCTTCACTCCCTCTATTTTTTTGTACCATACTGGGTAGTGCCTCTAAGGTACCATAACACATGCTTTTTTGCCTTCCAATATAATTTGGTAGGCCTCACCATAGCTTGGCTAAGCTAGTTGACTACATAGCACATGTCAGGTCGTGTGTTCACAAGATACATAAGTGAACCCACAAGCTACCTGTAAATGGTAGCATCCACTTCTTTACCTGAAGTGGCATTCTCCTTCTTCCAGTTTGTAGCTATAGGTGTGTCCATGGGCTTACAACTCTCCATGTGAAATATCTGAAGTATCTAGGTAGCAAACTTTCCTTGAGACACAAACAATTCCCCATCTCCCTACCATACTTCTAGCCCAAAGAAGTAATGCATGAGGCCCATGTCTTTCATCTCAAATTCCCTTGCAAGATCCTCTTTGCAAGAGCAGATCAACTACTCATCACCTGGAAATATTAAATCATCGACATACAAAACAAGAATAAGCAACTTACCATCTACCACAATGTGATAGAGGTTCACATCTACTTCACTTTTGGCGAAGCCCAATCCAATGAAATAATTGTCAATATGAGTGTGCCATGCTTAGGGCGCCTATTTGAGACCATACAAGGCTTTCTTAAGTCTACACACATGCGACTGTCGATCATGTGTCAAATTCTTCTGACTACTCTATGAAAATTCCCCCCTCAACAAAAACATTGAGAAAGGAGGTCTTGACATCCATCTAGTGGATTTTCCACCCCATCTACGAAGCCAATGCTAGAATGGATCTGATTGAGGAATACCTTGCAACTGGTACAAAAGTTTCCTCATAGTCCACTTCCTTTATCTGAGATAATCCTTTAGCCACAAATCTGCCCTTGTAATTCTCGATGCTCATGTCAGCTACATGCTTCACTTTGTAGATCCATATCAAACCAACCGTTGATTTCCCTTATGGTCTCGGCACCACCTCCCAGACATTCTCCTTCATGATGGATTCATATTCTTCCACCATGGCATCAACCCAAACAGGTTGAGCAATTGCTTCCTCAAATGAAGAAGGCTCGGTCTCAATGAGCTCTATCATGAGAGGCATGTAACTAGTGTACCTATCAAGTGACCTCTTCTTCCTACACTATGATGTGGGGGCTACCACATTCCCCCTTGCATCTTGCAGCAATCTATCAGCTTCTCTGGTTCTCTTTCTCCCCTCTTTGGAAGATTCTAGTTGAGTGGGTGCCTCCACTCTGCCTCATATCTACTCCACTACATGTGGCGGTTCCACAACCTCTTGAAGCTTGTCTTGAGGCTCCTCATTTGAAGCTAGAAGCTCTTGGTATATTGGGATACTCAACTCTCATTCCAAAGAGCATCTCATAGCCTTTTTTTCATCAAACTTGACATCTCTCCTTACAATTTTCATTCTCAGTGAAGGCAAATACACCTGATAATTATGTAGAGTTTCAATGTATCCTACAAAACTCCCAAATTTGTTGTAGGATCAAGTTTCTTCCTCAAATCCTTGGATACATGACAATACACTGAAGCTCCAAAAATTTTGAAATGAGACACATCGGGCTTTCTCCCAGAGAAATCTTCCTCTAGTGTGATCATACCAAGTATCCAATGACGACTCTAATTCTGCAAGTAGACTACGGTGTTGCATTATTCTGCCCAATATGTAATGGTAGACCCTAATCATGAAACATGGCTCTTGCTACTCCCACTATTCTGCTATTATTCCTCTTAGCTACCCCATTCTATTGTGGATTATGGGGTGCTATCAGTTCTCTTTGGATACCTTCTTTGGCACATAAATCCTTGAAGGAATGCAAAACAAATTTACCTCCATTGTCACCCATGAGAGCCTTCACTTTCTTCCCAGTCTCCTTCTCAACCAATGCTTTGAATTCAACAAATTTTGAGAAAACTTTATCCTTCTTCTGCATGAAGAAGATCCAACATTTTCTAGAGAAATCATCAATAAATAAAAAAACATAGTACTTATGTTTGGTTGTGGCGGCTGTAGAAAAGGGTCCACAAATATCAGAGTGGTCTCGCTCCAAGATTGCATATGCTCCAACATCTCAGCCATTGAAAGTGTATTTGATATATTTCCCCAATGTTCAACCCTTGCAGACATCCTGCTAGTCAAGGGAGCCTTTACGGAGACGGTGATAATTCGCTACATGATTTTTAAGGCACCATGATGCAGATGACCCAATATCTTGTGCCAAAGTTCTCCAACATCTCGACTCTGCACTTTTTCAGCCTTACTGCTCAATGCAATGCAATCTCCCACCCCAAGCTTGTAAATTTTCTTCACTCGAACCCTAATTTGCTTCACTTTCCTAGTAGCTACAGGTTTAAGAAAGGTTTTCCTCTTACTGAAAATAACATCATAGCCTTTGTCCTCGATTACTGCTGCAGAGATCAAGTTCTTCTTCAGCCCAAATGCAAACATAACATCTTTAAGGTGAAGGTGGGAGCCAAACTCCCTCTTGAAGGTTATAATACCAATTCCTGTAGCATTGTACCTCCCAGCATCCCCCAATTCAATATGCATATGGAGATCCTTCTCCTCCAAGGTACTAAAAATTTCCTTGTTTCTTGTTATATGGTAAGAGGCACCAGACTCGAAGTACCAATCACTCCCTCTTAATTTGTTGGCCAAGCAAGAAAGGAGGGTGAAATCTAGCTCAAATTGAGAAGCCAGGGCATCTCCTCCTGCTCCAACTAGAAGCTCCTTGTTAGATTTCCTTTGTGAACACTTTGTTGCATAGTGTCTGAATTCATGACAGTGAAAACATTTGATCTTACTTAGAGCCTTCTTATTGCCATTGTTCTAGCTGGAATTAGCCTCACCTTGGGAATTCTTTCCCTTGGCCTTCATTCCTTTGCTAACTAGAGAAAATTCCTCTTCATCCTCGACTTTGGATGATGTTTTATCCTCATTATTTATCCTAAACTCTTCTTGAACCAAATTGAACCACAACCTTTCCCAATTCGGTAATTTTTCCCTTCCATTCATAGAGTCCTAATAACTATGATAGGATTTTGGAAGGCCTAGAAGAGTTAGGCTCATCGGGTCATCTTCTGCAACATTCACCCCAACCCCTCCAAGCTCATCTTGAACTTGTGTAAACCTAGAGAGATATTACAAGAATAGTGTCATTCTTTTGCATCATGATGTTTCGAAGTTTGTCTTTCAGGGTCAATTTTCTATGGTCACTGTTGTTCTTGAATAGCTCAGTAAATTTCTACCACATAGCAAATGTTGTCTCTCTACCATGGAGATTTGAGATCACATGGTCTCTCACACCTTTCAGAATAATTCTTCATGCCTTTGCAACATCCTTCTTCCATTAGGCTAATTGTTGTGCATCCTACTACAATGGTTTTGCAATGTCATTTTTAATATTCTAACACACCATTGTCATTGAGCATTGCTTCCAGTCAATCCTCCATGCTATAAAATTCGAGGTACCCTCTAGAGCATACTCCAATCTCAATCTGTTAAAATACATTCTCCCGATCCTAAAGAAAAATTGTAGCACTGAAGTTGCTACTTCAAAATTCTTGAGAGAAAAGTTTTAAATATTGGTTCTAATGTGATTTAAAGGCTCTGATACCATGTATAAATTTAATAGAATTACAACTGCTCAAGAAATTTAATCTAAAATCAAGAGACACAATTCTACTCTAATGATCTACAGAACAAAATTCACAATTTACAACAAAATGCATAGACCCGCAATAACCTAAACCACAAATACATAGTGATTTCTAGGGCAACCCAGCTGGGAAAAACCCCTCAAGCCTCTTTGCATTAATTATATGAATAGAGAAACTATTACAATTGCTAGCTCCAACTCTCAGCTCAACATGCAAAAGAATAATTGTTCTCTCTTCTCGATGAAAAACTCTATAATTGTTCTCTTTTCTCGATGAAAAAATCTAGCCGACACTTAGCCAATTCTTAGCTCACCAATCCTCTTATTTCCTCACATGATTACTAAGGAAATTAGTCCCTATCCTTTTAGGATTTTCTCCAAATTGATTATGTAATTTCCAAGGATTCATCACTTATTGCATGCAACAACTGTACACTCAAAACTAGTTTACAACTGTCACTACCTTGTCATCTCTAATTCAGCTAAGGAATTAAAATTCCTTTCATGCACTAGCTATTTTGGGTTGATTGATAAGTTAACTAATAGATTCTTGAGTTAGATTGTTGTCCCACTGCACCAATGACCTTCAACTGACTCTAACAATAGTTAGCCAGTTAACTTAATGCAACTGAAAATAACTGAACTGGATTACGAAAATTTAACAATCACACATCCATAACTAAACTCCAAGCCCTCTAACTTGAATTTCCTAAGCTGATTAAGTGATAAGAGAAATTTCATACTAGTTAACTACCTCCAAGTTGTCTTGTTGATGTGGAAATTCGATTTAATCAATTTGACTAAGGCTAAAGTCAAATTGAACCTTTCTTGCTACATTTTTTCAACAAATCATTCTTGGTCCTAGTGGAAATCAAGAAATAAACTACAAATGGAGATTTAGGATCATAACAAAAAATTAGGAAAAGGCCTTAGTACCACTTCAATGACTAAAATTCCTGGAGTCAAGTTGCACCGAGAATATAATTTCCATTGGGGATTCTTCTATGGTTATCATAATAATGAGAAATTGAACACCTCGTTTGATGTTGAACTTGTTAGGCTTATTAAAAGAATTCAAAAGGAATTTCTTAGCTTTGAAAATGTTAGTATTATCATATTCCAAGAGAACATAATCTCCATGTATATAATCGTGCTAATATCACATTATAATTGAGTGAAGAAGGACTCAAAAAATATTGGAGCTCTCATCCCATCCTACACCATAGGTTTTCTGTGAAATCCAACTATGAATGCACGTCATCCTCATTTCTTTGTTAAGGGTAAGACATATAATATAGTTGGGAGGTTGTTACTACAAGCATTATTCCTGTATTACCTTCATATTGACGCCTCTTAATAAGAAATTGGCACTTTTAATTGACTTAGTTGTTAAGTTGGATTACAGGTGAGATATGGTGACAGGAAAAGGATAGGATAAATTTAGTGTGGTGAAAATGGATCCTTTTTTACTGCTCTTCACCAATTCAACTATGCTAGACTTCCAAGTAAGCACTATATTTGGTTAGGACTTTGTTGTGCTCTTGATTTGTCTATGTGAACCTAACTTGGATTTGGAATGAATTCTTCATACTCCTATGCTTGATTTCCAATCCTTAGGATCATAAAGTAATTTGATGGGTATCCTTTGTGTTTATTTGCCATAGTCTTGGGCTTTTTTTATGTTGTGGTTCCAGGCAAGTCTAGTAGGGATGATAAACATCTTATTATTTTGAGTTTAGGTGGTTATGTTTTAGGGATTTTACCTTTGTGTGGGTTGCTTACAATCCCCAAATATCTATTTTGGATTCGGGAACTTAACTCTACTGGTTTGGCCTCTTTTAGTGATTTTGTAGGTTGGGAACACATAGAATCATAGGAGCATGGATAGCCCTAGAAACCATGAGAATTACCTTCAGGAAATTCTCAAGGTTCCACATAGACATGTTGAATTTATTAATGGGAATATGAATTCAATCTTCTATGTTACAACCAAAATTTATGGTGAAGAACAATTCTAAAATACTCAAATTGTAGTGATAATGGAAACTATTCTTAAACAAAAGAGACCAATTCAATCATTTGAAGTGGAATTCTTCTTGCCTAGAATATGGTCTATAATTTAAACATAGTTCTCAATTGGTAGCTTCCAACCTCATAATGAGTTTTGTTATAGGTGATCCAAAAGAAGAGGAAGTAGAGCATCAATTATTAGAAGACATGATCATAGAATACCAAGAATAGTAACCCACATATGTTGGCCAAGATGAAGAACACAACAATAATGTTTTCCACTAGCTTCATTTTTATTTGTGTTATACAAAACAATACCAATCTTAGTTGTCTTCTTCAAAGTTTATTCGAGTAGAACTTTTGAATGCATTTGCAAAGGATAATATAATATTTTATGAATCATAATTTTATAATTTTAATCATATGTTGATTTTTGGTTTACTTTGCGGCAACATCTTTTTCGTATTATTATGCTAATTGGTATGACCACAACAACTTTCCAATACAAGTCATAATAATTGTTGTTAGAAAAAATGATATATTTCTTTAACCAAGGAAGAGTATAGGTTCTAGGAATAATTTGTTAAAGTTTAGTTATGTTGGTGATCCAATACTCTAAGTATATATGGATTTCTTGTATGATCACATAAAAGAAGGGAGAAGAGGGAGAGAGGGTGGTCATGATGAAGGTCACAAGGAGATAAAAAGAGAGATATAATATTAGGTTCAAAGAGAGACTATAGAGTAGAATCTCATGAAACTTTTAGTTTGTGTTAGAAACCTAGATAACAAAGAAAGGTTTAGGGTTATTTCTTGTATCATCTGGTGAATTACAGAGAGAGAAATAACTCCACAATTTGTCTTAAAAATCTCCAATCATTGGGCTAATTGAACTCAATAAAATTATATTATTTATCTCCATAATTATTTTCTATTTGTTGTTATGGGTAAATCTTAGCTATTGTTATGTGATTTTGATTTGAAAACCTTAGGGTTTGCACCACTTGACATGGTAGTGTGCATCCTTGCAAGTGGCCATTCCCATAGTAACCTATATTAGAGTATTGAGCATCCTTGTTTTTATTTGTTGAGTTTCGATGTGCTTTCTATTCAAATTTGTATCTTAATTATTTTATTCTTATATTTAAATATATATAGTAACCAAATGTCACATCAATGTGATAAAACCAACTTTAATACAAAAGAAAATAGACTTGAAACTTACAACTCTCCCAAGAAATAACTGTACCCTCACCAATACACGATGGAATGAGCCCATTTTTTCTATTTTCATAATTTTCCAATGGATAAAGGAAGATGAAGAAAGAGGGCAGGGGTGAAGGTTTAAGGTTTACAAGAATCACTATTGGGGGTCCATATAGGTTTTTGGAAAAAGCTCATAAAGTTTTTTCCACTCCTTATCTAAAGAAAGGGTCATCAAGCATAAATCCTAAGGCAAATTTTATATAGGGAGGTGAAGAAGGTTTCATTTGCAACAACATAAATCCCAAAGGGTGTCTCAATTCTCAAGGAACAAAATCTCATAGGAGTTTTTTGTAGAAATAATCTTGCTTTAAACTCTTAAATTTGGTAAAAGGGTAGGTAGGTACTCATTTTTCCTTTATGGAAGGATTATTTTTCTTTTTTATTTCAAAGCTCTAGATACAAGGATGTTGCACTCAATGGAGGTGTGTGACTTTATGGCTCTTCAAGGTTCATTTGTTTCACTTGGCATGATAGTTTAAGCTCTAGGTTTGCTTGGTGAAACAACATTATCCCTTAAGTTAAGTTGCTAAGCCTCCCTCTCCATTACTGAGTGCCATAAGTTCTTCATCTTATAAATAATTCTTTGGGCTCATTTAAGCCTTGTGAAAACTAAACATTAGAGCATAAATGTGTGATAGTATCTAAAATGTTGGTACACATGGATATTACTAATGGACTTTAGGATTAGATAATACTCGAGTGTGTTATAATATATTGGATTCAATTTTTGGATAATGGGAATATTCCTTTCAGATGCCAATTTTTCCATTAGACATGCCTATCACACTATAACATGATTTTAAGTTTGTTAAGGCTTATAAAAAAATGAAATTGTAACACCCTCCTCCCACATTCACCCAAGTTAATCGGTCTGCTGGGGTAAACATGTGACGAGAGGATACTATAATCTAATTCTACTTCCCATATACAATTAGGAAAGTGCAGCCAACACAACACAACCAACCTGACCTTTTGCACATCTCACAGACCCTACAAGACACAACCAACCCTTCCAGGTGATTAACTCCTGAGACAACTTGACACTTCACTATCCTATAGCTTTAGTCACTCCCATGACATGGGCATGCATGCGATTGGGGCCCTCCAGTCTCTCTCACATCATACGCATGCAAGCGATTTGGGTCTTTTTCAACTAGTTCCGAGCCTGCAGCCCCAGATTCTATGCCACCTTTTCAGGTCTAGGACTCACGCCACTACCCAGAACTCCATGAAACCTTCAGGAATGAAAAGTAACATTGAGATAAGATACAAATGTAAATATTTGAAAAAATACTTGATTGTACCCTTATTAGCCATGATAGGCAATTTGTAAACATGTCACGAATATGCAATCTACATGTCATAACAACATATCTGAGCATAGGGGTCTTAGACTTATTCGAGAATCACTAAGAATCATTTATGCCTTATCACATTAGATGCATTATCATTTATTAGGTCATATATTCATTGTTCATTCATTTACAAATCAAAACATGATGAGATCCATACATCATTACTATCATAAAACATACTCATAACCAACATATAAACAACAGAAATAATAGGGATATATCAGCCATAAATTCCATATATGAATTAGTACATTTGCTCATAAAAAACCAAGGAAAGGAACTCTTATTAATGGATGCAAAATCCAACTGGGTATGGGACTTCCATGAACCAACCAACCATAGATTGGTTGAACCAAATACTTCTTTCATACAATCGCCCTCGTGCCATATTCCAAGCATGAATGTGGGAGTCATAACCAAAACTCAACCATGGATTCCCGAGGCTACACCACCTCACCCTCAACAATAGAAACAGGATTTACCGCAATTGTCACCAGATGACTAGGCCACAACAAGCATCAATGCCACCGAAGTTTCTCCACCTACACTCTGAGGAATTTTCCTGTCTCCTAGTCTCTAGGCTTTACCGTAATCCACACCAAATCACTAGGCCCTAACCGAGACTCAAGTCTCTTGGCTTTACCGTATACCCCATATCGACATTCCTAGGCCCAATCGAGACTCCACCCTTCAAGCTTTATCATATATCCCATCCCGGGATTCCTAAGCCCAATCGAGACTCCACCCTTCAAGCTTTATTGTATATCCCATCTCGGGATTCCTAGGCCCAATCGAGACTCCACCCTCTAGGCTTTACTATATATCCAGCCAATCACCAATCGAGGATTCCTAGGCCCACCAAGGTAACATAAAATTCGGATTTACCCAACCCACATTTTGTTTCGGGGGTCACTAGGCCATGCGTCCTTTCTTTCAAAGATCCACCTCACTTAGTTTCAAATCCATCCAAAAATCCATATCAACCAAAAACATGAGAACCCATCACACCATGTATATCTAGAAATGGCAAGGCAAGGATGAAAAACACTATCACACCTGGCAAAACCCATGTCTATGACAATAATAAAACCAAGAACACGCGTGCATAACCATGCATGTCAAAACTAGTAAGGAAATTACACATGCAAATCAATACCTGCAAATAATATCGTTGCAGTTGCTTGATCATGCTCTTCCTTGCTTGATCTTTGCTTCCTCTTGCCTTCTTTGCTTTCCTTTATCCAATGCTAAAGTGCTCCAAGAAAACTCTAAGTGTCCAAGAGTGTGAGAGAAAGAGAATAGAGAGAAAGCTCCAAAACTGAACTAACAAAAGGTACCAACTGATCCTCATAAGCCTTTTTATCAATGAGGCCTCTAGTTTCTTCAATTTTCCATTATTTTCCTTCATTTTCCTCCTCACATGAAACATGTGACCTTTCACCTTCCTTTTATCTTAATTTCCTTTATTTTCATAAATAAAATGCCAATTAATGCCTCATGCCTTTCCAGAGTATTTGTCATTACCTTTACCATTTTCCTTAGCCATAATAAACCAAATGAACACCCACACTAGGATTTTTTTTCCTAACATTCAGCTTAGAATAAGTGTCCCATAACGTGGTTATTAAATTGCCTTTATTAACTTTTATTACATGGAATTTTCACCAGGGTTGTTACAGAACCCTCCCACTTGGGGGAACACCGTCCTCGGTGTTCAACGACACCTACAACAAACAAAACTGTTGCAAGAAAAACATATGTCCCATAGAGCTTTATAACTTAGCTAGATGTAGTATTTACAATGTTCAACCTGCTGAAAATCAAACCAACATGACAACATAAAAACATGACAACCATAATGACATGACACCCATACCGCTTATTTTAGCTTTATAGCACAACTCATGGGAGTATTTACATCCATATACACATGTACATATACCAAAACATCAAATCAAATCATATACCAAAAAAATTCGCTCAACTAATGAATAGAGAAGGATACATAGCCCGCATTTGATCTGTCATCTCCCTTGTAACTTCATCGAATCCAAAGCGCTTCCACTACACTTTAACCTGCTTGATTGCTCGGTTCTGAAGCATGAGAATTTTTCTCTACAATATACACAGAGGTTCCCACTGTAATTCTCCATATGGCTCCACCTATAATACAAACCAATCAATCACATGATCAACATATTAACATATTTCTTAAGAAATGACACATGGAAATCATAATGGAATTTCATTGTTGAAGGCATTGCAAGTCGATAGGATACTAGTCCAATCCTTTCAAGAATCTTGAAATGTCCACAAAACTGAGGTGCCATCTTGGCACATGATCCAATCCGCAAGGCTCTTCTTTGGATTGATGCACAAGTACACATGTTCCCTAACCCGAAACTTCTTAAACAACTTGTTTCAGTCTGCATAAGTTTTTTGTCTGACATGTGTTGTCTTCAAATTCTTGTTTATTACTTGCATTTCCTCTTCCATTTATTCCAACATGTTCGGTCCAATCAACACCCTATTAACTGGATCACTCCAACTGATGGGAGTATTACAACTCCACACATATAATGCCTCAAACAAACTCATCTTCAGAGATTCCTGATACCCATTGTTGTAAGTGAACTTAATCAATGGAAAATAGTCTTCCCACCTGCGCTACTGATGCATCACATACATCCTCAACATATCTTCTAATATCTTGTTGACCCTCTACGACTATCCATCCCTCTGGGGATGATAAGATATACTGAAGGCCAACTTTGTCCCTAAACCTGCAAATTGTTCCTTCCAAAACTTGGAAGTGAACTTAGCATCCCTGTCTGACACAATCTTCTCCGGAACACCATGTAATTTGACCACATATTTGATGACGACCTGTGCTACATCACTATATGAATACGTATACTTCACTAGAATGAAGTGTGCTACCTTTGTCAACCTACCTATCACAACCATGATGGAATCATGTTGTTTAGATGTCCTAAAAAAACTTGTGATGAAATCCATGGAAATGACTTCCCAATGCCACTCTGGAATCGCAATCAGTTGTAGTAGTCCACCTAGATGCTTACATTATGCCTTTACCTGTTGATAGTCCAAGCATCTAATCACATCCTTCTTCAAATTTGGCCAATAATAAAACTTCTTTATTGTGTCAATGTCTTTTGATATCGTGAGTGACTTGAATACAGCTTAGCATGAAATTCCCTCAAGATGAGATTCTTGATTTCACTGTTGTCTGGCACATATATCCTATCCCTAAATCTAACCAAGCCATCTATTGTAAGATGATAGTCCACATCCTGATCACCTATACATGTACCTGTACTTTGGTGTAACATGTGCATAAGCTCCATGTATATGTCATCTTGTTGACCTGCCTGTAAGATATGATCATGTAACTCCATCCCATAAGAACTCATAGTTGTTATATGATTCACCTGTATCCACCTACTAAGAGCGTCTACAACCTTGTTCTCCCTACCCTTAATTTACCTAATCTCAAAGTCAAACTCACTAATCATGGCTAGCCATCTAGCTTGCCTGGCATTCAAGTTTGGTTGATTGAATAAGTATCTCAACCCACTATGCTCGCTCATCAATATAAACCTCCTTTCTAGAAGATAATGCCTCCACATTTTCAATGCATGAATGCTCGCTACCAGCTCAAGATCATGTGTCAGATAATATGCTCACGCTAATTTAGTTTTCGTGATTCATAGCATACCCCTGTATTTCTTGCATAAGAAATCCACCAAGTGCTCTCTTGCAGGCATTTGTACATACCACAAACTCCTTGTCTAATCTACAATCTTTAACATTGGAGCATTTTTCAACAATTGCTTTAACTGCTCAAAACTTTCTACACATTCCTCTTTCCATTCAAATTTCTTACCTTGCCTCTACAATGGTGTAATAGGATATGCAATCCAAGAGAAGTTCCTAATGAACATCCTATAGTAACTTTCTAGCCCCATAAATGATCTTATCTATTCCACATTTCTAGTAGATTCCCACTCCATGATAGCCCTTATCATCTATGGATCCACTGATATACCTTCCTTGGAGACCACATCCCTTAGTAATGTACCTCTGTTTTAAAGAAACTGCATTTTCTATTAATCTTAGCATATAATTGATGCTCTCTTAGCAATCTCAACACTGATGCTAAATGCTCAACATGTTCTTCCTCTTTTTTAAATATATCAAGATGTCATCAATGAACACAATAACAAACTTGTCTAGAAAAGGACGCAACACATTATTCATTAAGCACATAAAGGTAGTTGGAGCATTAGTAAACCCAAATGGAACTACAACAAACTCATAATGCTCGTACCTAGTCCAGAAAGTTGTCTTGTATAATGTCCTCTTCCTTAATGCGTACCTGATGACATCTGAATCTCAAATAAATATTTGAGAACAATGTTGCTCCCTTCAACTAATTGAACAAGTCATCAATCCTCAACAACAGATACATATTATTGGTTGTCACTTTATTCAACTACCTGAAATCAATGCATAACCAGAGAGACCAACCTTATTCTTTAGAAAGAATATTGTTGCACCCCTAGGTGATACACTTGACCTAATGTATCCCTTCTCAAGCATCTCCTTCAACTGCAACTTCAACTCCACCAACTTTGGAGTGCTCATCCTATACGATGCCTTTGATTCCAGTGTTGCCCCTAGTACCAACTCAATAGAAAAGCCTACTTCCCTATGAGGTGACAACTCTGAAATCTCTGCTAGAAACACACCCTAAAACTGCTCCAAGATCAAGTACCTGCTCAATACCTCTACATCCTCAACATCCTTACATTTGTCACTAGTGTTATGCGGAATCTAGGACTGCAAATCGAAGTATATTCCCTAGGCCTGGTGGACTGACCTACAACAACATAAAGACAAAGGGACTAATGTTTTCCTTAAAAGTAAATAGATAACAGGATGAAGCCTACCTAGAATCTGTCATATGCTTCGCTCCTTCCTTGGCTTGAATGCTCCAAATTATAGCTCTAATCACTATAATTAGAACCTGCACAGCTAGATAACATAAGAGAACAATCCACAGAATCTATGCATCAACATCTAATCATTTTTTCAATAGATCAATGCGGTATTGAAATATATGAAACCATAACATCATATATAGGAAAACAAATAACTCTTTGCATTAATAGAAATGGAGTGAGTTACAACCAAAAATAGGTGTTGATCTTGGTGAAGAGCTCCTCCAAGTTGACTTGTCCTTTCCTTATCACAAAGTGCACCTCTATTCAACCTAATGAATGGAAAGATATCTCTCACAACGATAGCATAAGGGTATAATCACTCTCCAAAATCCAACCCCTTGCCTATGGACGACAATAAATATATAGGTGAAAGAGGTAGTTCATGAATTCTTATCCTTTTAACAATCTGGGCTTGAGATCCACTCTTGATGGGAGGATGAGCTCAAGGGATAAGGGATGACTACTCCAAGGTAGGATAGGATAGGATTCAAGATTTTTATCTGAGGTAAATAGTTACAACATATCCTAGAAACTTCTAGAAGATGAAGCTTCAGGATTCTTTTTTGTTTTCCCAAAATTCTAGAATCAACACACCCCCAACACTAAGCGACCTGCTAATGGTCAGCATAGGTGCAAAGTAGGGAAACCTGGTATTCAACACTGGCCAATAAGAGACCAGGGTGCTTTGGTCCTTAAAATGACTATAACAAGGTGTTTCCAGATAGAAACTCAGAGTTTAGAATGACTCATGCTTAGGGCTTTGTGCAAGGATGATGAAAAGGAGGTCAAAGGATGTTGATTGATCCAGTTGAAGGCTTATTGACCAAATGTCAAAAAATTGCCTATAACATATTTCCCCCAAAAGCACAAATTCAGAAATGATAGCTGATGACTGAAGCGTTTTACCTTGTGACAAGTCATGATCAAGAATAACCGGTGAGATCATCACCTATTATAATACATTTACATCATGACATATTTGCTAAGGGAAGGATACCCGTACTTAGCACATAAGCTAACATTTCCTGTACAATGCTCAAAAGACATGTCCACAGATGACTTATTGTGGACCGTGACTGGATGAATGCATGTATGATCATAGCCATCATACATTGTAATCTTGTATTACTCCTGAAATCGCAACCCAGATGGATGAACTAAATATGGGGTCTTCTACCTCGTTCACATGACCAACCAATGTACGAGTCTAACCATGTGAATCAATGAGCCGAGTTCGAACATGGTATACACCATATGATTACAGGCCAATGATGTAAGTCATTAACATACGAGAGAGAAACCACTAATGATGTTAATGGCTCTTAAGGCATTCTAGTACAATCTGCATGGTGTGAATAAACGAGTTGATGTTGAACACCACGCAAAGTATTGCAGTCGAAGGCCGATGATGAAAAATTGTCGTCGAGAGTGAGGCAACTTGCAATTGATGTATACAAGCACCAAGGTACCAAGGAGGTGTTTCTAAGTCAACTTCCTGGATAATGAGCTGATGTCGACAGGAAGCGACCCATCGTAGGAGGGCCTTGATGTATCCCCCATCAATGACACGAAACAGGTATGATGATTAGAGACAGAATGATCAAAATGATGTTGATACATAATTGGATCAGGAAAGGTAGACATGGAATGAAGGCTTAAGAGTATCATCGTAGATATTAACTGAATGAATTCTCTTAAACACAATGGCGACATTGAAATGGATTTTGGCAACATTTACCCTAAACCAAAAGTAGACACTTTTAAAAGGTACGATAAACCTAATGACAAGAAAATTTCCCAACCCAACAACCATTGAGATGAAATGGAAGAGTGTCGTTTTCAAGAGCAACTCGCTGCCATTAACAAATGGAGTACCCTGTTTTCCCAATTTCCCCAGCCATACTGGTCAATACCTCTTTATTTTTTAACAAGCTTGACGAGGATAACATATACTTTATCTATAATTTCATCCTTTGGTTGAATCCCTCTGAGATTATTTAACGAACCTAGAGAAGCAGTGGTTCAGTCTTATCATGAATGATGAGTCTATCATTGTTTGATGTTTTAACGAGTCCAACGGAAGTATAACTCAAAAAAAAAATTCATGTTTAGAGAGTTTAAAAAGAGGAAAAAAAGAAAACTCCAGGTGTTCCTTTTCATAGATAGTCCCTTAGGTCTGAAAAGGCAAAAAATAATACCCAAGAGAACCTCTTAGCCATGTTAAACTAAGGTATTCCTTTTTCTTACTTAGTCTATCTCAATCCAGAAAAGGGTTAAACTTATATTAAGTAGACGTCTTTTAATTTACTTTAATGAGTTTGAAAAGACAAGTGCTCGACAATCTTTTCATATTTTGGTAGTATGAAAAGAACTGAAAGAGAACTCCAAGGGGTTCCTTTTTCGTAGGTTTACAGAGCCTTCAAAAGTGATAAACGTGTGCTCCTCAGTCATAATAATCTGTTCAAAACACGACAAAATTCGTCAAACAACTGTTGACTTGCTCAAAACATCAAGAAAAGGATTAAAATACCTATTTCATGGTAAAAATGGGTTGTTACTAGGTCAAAACATTAAATGTGAATAAAATAATAGAAGAAACAACCATAAATATTCAAAATGACTATTCATATTTACCATTTCACATTTACCTTCAACAGTGAGAGTTTTGAGTAGTTTTTTCCCACGATCTTATGTAGCTGATTGCGCTCAATCCTGTGGATCGTTTCAAGCATCATCACTTCCAGGTAAGAGATAAGACCTTTCCCTTTTAATTCATGGTGCCATTTTGTGTTTTCATGCAAGTTTTAGGCATTTTTTAGGGCCCTGGGGTTTAAAAAACTCGCCCTAGGACCAACATAGGCCCAGATGGTCAAAAGATGTGTTTCACCTAAGTGAGGATATACTGCAGGGGAGGGTTGCAATGCACTATCTCTCCTCTTGGGGATGAATTTGGTGCAAATCCAAAATATGTTTGCCAGTTTCCCTTCAAAATTTTTGAGTTTTCTTACATGTAAAGGATTCTAATGAATCTCTTCCTGATGTTTCAGGTCTTCATTATCACAAAATGGCCTTTATCTGGAGAGAAAGAGAAAATGAAGAGCATGATTGAAATGCAACTAATGACCTTGCTACCATCCAGGCACTAAAAATTTGTGGATTGCAGAAATTCTTTTGGCTTCCTGGTATAAGGCAATAGTTGGAATTACTAGCACATATTGTTCATGCATGGGATGTGCAAGCACAAGAAGTCAGATTTGGGGAACATTTGCATGAGACAATAGTATAGGACATATATTTTATGATAAGTTTATCCATAAGAGGTTCCCCCATCTCTCTCCTAGGTGGGAGAAGGGGTGGAGAAATGGTGAAAGATTATATCACTACTTACTGCAAACCTCAATCCAAGCAAACTAGAGATGGAACAAATAGCATAAAAGATGTCACCCATTTTCCCTTAAGAATGATCTTATTCATCATTTCCAGATTGGTGGGTAGCTTAACACTTCATGTAGCTAGTAGATCATACACGCAGTATGGTGTGGAGCGTTTGGAGCCAATAGTCTTCAACTAGAGTGAGGGAGTGTTTGTCAATATGAAATAACAATTGTATAAAGCAATAGTGGGAAAGTTAAAAAACTTTTGATATAGTTCCATCTTGGTCTCTTTTTCTCTAGAGAGGGTTCCATTACTACAACCTCAACAGATTACATTTGAGCCCATTGATCTAAGGGTTCCACAGATGAGGAGGTGGATAAATCATATGTCCCGACATGCAGGTCCGTCGACGATCAGTTTATCACTAGCCTTCTTTGGATGGTTGCACAGACTATTCATTATGATCAATGATTATCTATACGTAGGGATGGATTTCCATGACGACCCTGAGCTTTTGCTTCCTCAGGGTGAGCGATGGGGCATTAAAATATATTTCAACCATTTGAATTTTTTATTTGTTTACAATTTTTTTTGTGTTTTTTATGTTTCTTAGAATTAAACTATTTATTTTTCCATGCAGATATTGGGCTTGATCGATCAATATATGCTTCATATCTCTGTCGCATAGGAGAACAGCCACAACCGGTCCTAAAACCAATACAGGTTGTTGCAGTAGGATGAGATGTATTATGGGATCTTGATGTATTCGGAATCCTAACAAAGGTGGGGCATCACATGGAGGGGTTGACACATGAAATAGATGATACCACGATCGACCAAATTCTAATGTGATTTCAACAGCAAACTATCGGAAACCTAGCCATATTGGTCGACTACTACTCAAGATAGCTCATGTGGTGGCTTGTTATCATGAGCACATTGATTAATCTACTTAGATATTTGCATGTAGTTTTTTATATGGGACGTGTCGAAATATGTGTCTCAGACACAAATTTTGTAAAACCAAACTTTATATATATATATATAGATATCTTCAGTGTTTCCGTGTCCCTATTATGCTTTCAATAGATGTGGTGTGTATTGAAACTTATTTACATTTGTTCCAAATGTTTATCTAAAACATCATTAGCAAGCACATCTGTCAATGTGTTTAGATTTCTAGAAATGTGTTCATATTGTTTGAAATCAAAATGTCTTTCTAGAAGGCAAACCCTTAAAAACACATGCAAAATGGTAGGACTTCTAACTGAATAAACATTAGCAAGTTGTAGTACCATGAGTTGTGAGTCAAGTGTGATGACTAAATCCTTTGAAATAGCATTAGACAGTAGCTCGAACACTATGCTATACTCAATGATGTTGTTGCTAGAGCGACCAATACAAATCCCTTGTAAACTACCTAACTCACCATTTGGAGCAAAGATTCCCCACACTGTGGAGGATAGATTCAGAGTACTACGACTAGCACCATTAGCATAACCAAAAATACAGTTCAAGGGATGACGACATCTACAAACCAAATGTAAAAGGGATCAACATAAACCTTAGGAAACTCTAAAGAGACACACTCAACACACCTATACATAGTATGTACACAGTGTTACTACGCATGAGATCAAGCATATTATTTCTTTAGGTACAACCCATTTCTAGGTTGCGTGAGTGGAATTCCATCAAAATCAACTAACTCATGGGCCCCTTTTGCAAGAACATGCTCGAAAATATATGGACCTGACCACATAGGTTAATACTTTCTTGATCCTAACTTATCAGATTCTTGGTCATATAAAAGAACAAGGTCTCCTTCCGAGAAGACATGAGGCTTGACACTTTTGTCGTATTGCACCTTAATACGTCTTTTATGAGCTTCATTAGCTATAGAGGCATCATGTTATCTCTCATCTAATTGAGTCATATGTAAAATACGTTCCTCTTATACATAAGTGGCAGGAATAAGTTCTACAACTAGTTTCAGTGATAGAATCTCACATTTGATTGGAAAGATTGCTTCCAGACTATAAAAAAATTGAAAGGGTGTAAATCTAGTAGAAATCCTTACTGATGTTCGGTATGCCCACAAGGCAGCATAAAGAAGCAAATGCCAGTCTGATTTATGGAACCCTACCATATGTTGAAGCATAGTTTTGAGAATTTTATTGATAGCCTCAACCTGTCCATTAGCCTAACGATAGTAGGGAGTGGAACTTTCATAGGAAATTCCTAGCTTAGCAGTTAATTCGATCATCATATGATTCTTGAAATGCTTTTCGTGATCTGTAACTATGGCTTGCGGAACACCAAACCGTGTGATAACGTGATTGGAAAAGAAATATGCACTTGTTTCACTAGTTTTATTAAATGTACCCATCGAGTCGGCCCATTCAGTAAAATAATCTACTGCGACAATGATATAACCATTCCCCCCAGACGAGTGAGGGTTACCTGTCATGAATTCGATACCCAATTTCACAAAAGGTTCAATAGAGATAACAAGATGCAATGGAGCAGGTGGAGCACAAGTCTTACGATCATAAATTTGGCATGCATGGTACTTCTGGACAACGAGAATACAGTCTCGAAAAATGGTAGGCCAAAAGTAACCAGTGCGTAAGATTTTCTACAGGTTAGCATAACCAGACAAATGACTACCACATACCCTTGAGTGACATTCATTAAGGACTTTCTCGGCCTCCCCATGCGTGAGGCACCTTCAAAAAATCGTATCAATACTGCATCAATAAAAGGTGTCTCCAATGATGACGTAATTCTTGGCTTGGTATCGAATACGTCGTTGATCAGAGCAAGAGGTATCATACCGAAAAGTCTGGGTCTAAAGATATATAAGAATGTCTCCATACCACGGGTCAGATGAAGAAATCAGAAACAATGACTCGTCGGGGATAGAATCGTCATATGTCGATTCAGAATCAGGGGAAGGAAGGTCGCACATAAGCTCAGCAAAAACCAGGTATTTCTTTGACTTGGATTTGATGAATTTCAGGTCAAAATCTTGCAGGATGACGATCCATTTAGAGTATTTTCCCCCCAGTAATTGACAAGAAAAAATATATGTCATATGGTTGCAATCTGAATCAACCGTAGTTTTCTAGAGCAAGATATAATGGCGGAACCTTTGAACGGATTGAATGACCGTAAAAGCCAACTTTTCTACATGGGTATACTTAATTTCAGTATCATTGAGATTCTAAATCAGATAATATATGGGGTGTTTTGTCCCTAAATCATCTTCATGGACCAATACCATTGTTATAGTAGAAACACCACCAGCGAGATACAGGAAATAGTCTCGCTGGTAATCAGGGGGATATAAGAGATGCCTAAACCAATACATCTTTCAAGGCATCAAATGCTTTCTGAGCAACAATTTCACAATGCAAGAGAACTCCTTTCTTAAGCAGGTGAGTGAATCCTTTGTTCAACTTAGCATAATTAGGGATCAACCTTCGTAGGAAGTTAGCTTTCCCTTCAAGTCATTGCATTTGAATAAGTGAATAAGGTGTAGACAGGTCGATGATTACCTATACTTTCAGAGGATCAATATGAATTCTATGTGATGAAATAAAAAAACCAAGAAGTTGACCAGAACTAATGCAAAACACACATTTTTGTGGATCAACTGAATATTATAGTATCTAAACTGTACGAAAATGGCCCAAAAATGCATCGAGTGATCAACCTGATACTTGGAATGAGTAGGGAGATCATCCAAATAAGGTTGCACAATGTGTTTAATATCATGAAAAGTGTAATCCATTTCCGTTGAAATGTGGTTGTAACATTATTCATACCAAATGGGAGTTTTCAATAGTTAAATGTTACCCAAGCACAGATAAATGTAGTTTTAGGTTGATCTGTTGGGAGAATGTTGATTTGATTATATCTGGAGAAACCATCCATGAATGAATAAATTTTGTAGTTGGCACAATCATCAACAATCTGGTCGATGAACGGGGTCAGGTAATTGTCCTTTGGTCAAGTGTGATTCACATCCCGGGAATTGACGCATACATCGATTGTCCCATGTTTCTTCATGAGAGGGACAATATTTTACACCCAATCGATCAAAGGAATGGAGTAGATGAAACCAACACAAAGAAGTTTTTCAACTTCACTCTTTATTGCAACAACCTTCTTTGGATTGACTGGACGGAGGCGGTGCCAGACTGGTTTAGCATAAGGATACATTTTAATCTCATGCACCACTATATTTGGGTCGATACCTGGCATTTCCTCATAGGTCCAGGCAAAGACATCATGAAACTCCTAAAATAGGGCTTTATAGGTCTCAATCTCGGATGGAGAGCAAGACACACCAATGTGTTGATTTTCAACAATACCTAGTTTAACAGAGATATCAAGAGGTATTGTCTCTTCGATATTTGAGAGATTATTTTTGGAATCAACTTTGTGAATAGAAACATAATTCATAAAAGACTTAACAATATTAAGTAGATACACATCACTAAGATTATCATCAGTGGAATCTGGTAAGGAGGAATGATGTTGATGATCGTCCCACGACACATTGTCTAGCATCATGATCTCCATGATGCTCTCATCGATAGAGAATATACTAGAGAATGGATTAGAAGGCATGCCATAATCCAATGACCGATCGACCCAATTGATCGAATAGAAGGTGTGATCCGCACAAGCCGAATATATGGCTTCATAATCAATTTCAATGGGGCTAAGCAACATTCAATTGCCAAAATTATGGATGTTAGTTTCCTCTAGTACAATCCATGGATCAATATGGATAGTAGAAGATGATACCATATTGATATAAGTTGTTATAGATCTAACCCAAAAATATAAGAGAATACAAATAAACTCAATAAATAACAAGATCTGAATATAGATAAAAAATGATTCTTTATTGATCAAACCCTTAAGGTAGGGCAACACCATACATTCACTCCTTAGGGAAGGAGAGCACTCCGCAAGCCATATGCATGTTCATACAATATGCCTTCACATGTCTTAATGGGGAGTCTCTAGCCTCTATATAGGCCTCATACATACATTACCATGGTTCCCTCAATACCATCTATCTAATACCATGGGCTTATTACATTATTGCTAACTACTTGTGGTCCCTTACATGATATGGGTTAACCACCTTATTTATTACTATGGCCCATCCCATTATTACATTATTCTCTTGGGTACCTCCCTTTGTACCCCATATCATCCCCCTAGGTATACTACATTCCACCCCCCTTAACATGTTTTGTCCTCAAAACATGGGAAGAACACAAATAATAAGATCTACTCAAAAGAGTAGTCCACTGGTATCATACACGTGAATCTAGCCATCCAAGAGAAAGGTGTACCCTCGATATCGCTGGTGCCTCGCTCACTTGAGATGGAAGCTGACCCTCGCGACTCTTCTGTGTTGATGTGTAGTAGGTGGATCGTCACTCCTCTCTATCTGTCATGTCGGGGTTGTTGTCCTTGTGGCTAATTTGTTGCCATCTTGTTGGTTGTTTTCTTGCGGGGTGATGTGGGTGGTGATATGCTGAAGTTTTAACCAACGGTGTCTTTTTCTTTATTTCACCACCTAATGGAGCCTGATTGGTAGCTGGTACATGTTGTGGTGCCTGATGTTGTTTCTTATCTTCCAATATTACTTCAACCACTGAGTTCTCATCTAATGTATCAGTAACTGTAACCTTTTTTGCTTTAGCCTCCTTGGACACTACTTGTTTTTCTAGTACCTAGTTTGATGTTTATGTTGGATTGTCGACCATCAAAGGCTCATCATCTGATGTGTAAGTGTCATTAGAGCTTTGTGCTTCTGCCTCCATAGTCTCTACTTGGGTTTTAATGGAAATATCCTGCAATGTAATTTTCTTCTTTTTATACCAGAGCTTCAGGAATTTCTTCTGCACATTAATATTGACAGTACCCACAGATTCTATCCAAGGATATCCCAAAACAACATCCATGTTATCCATATCTGAAGTATAAAAATCACAATGCAACACATACTTATCCATATAAAGTTTCAAATCTTTATAAACTTGAACATCCTCATTACCAACCTGTGTATTTTCAATGTGTTTTGCTAGAACTTGCAATTTTTTTGCCAAATTAACATTGATAAAATTATGCTTGCAGCTAGGATTTATAGACATAATCATCTTCTCCTTCTGAATCAATCCATGAACCTGCAATAAGGAGATACTGGTAGGAAATAACCCCACATGTTTCTCATTATCTTGTTTTCTGGCATGAGACCATCTACCTAAAAGTAATTTTTCAAATTCTTCATTTGAAAGGGTGAACAACTTCTTTTTGTTTTGTAATTCCCACCATGTGGCCGCCTCATCTGAAAAATGAGCCACTACCAACAATCTCCAATGTTGTGCCAATACTCACTTTTTTTCTTTTATGTATTCTTCAATAGTATGACCATTATATTTTCCTGTAAAATATAGAATCGCCATGAAGAGGGTTTGGGAAAAAATTCACT
Source organism: Pinus taeda (assembly GCA_000404065.3). NCBI lineage: Eukaryota > Viridiplantae > Streptophyta > Pinopsida > Pinales > Pinaceae > Pinus > Pinus taeda. The sequence goes on from APFE030537133.1 coordinate 93,126, forward strand.
TACTTGGCGAAAATTTGGAATTGTCACAATTCCGTCAATATTGCTCAGAATCCCTATTATGACTTGTTTTCGGAAATGGAACAACCATTTTGCATCTTCCCATGTGGGAGAAATCTCGATATAGGCACTGGAATTTCAAATCCACGTTGCAACGATCCCGCCGTCACAAAAAAAATTCTGAAAAAAGAGTTGATTTTAAATTAGCGATATCTCCGTCATCCAGACTCCGATTCGACTGATTTTTTTTTTTGAACTTGGGTATTTTTCACAAAAAATCCAGATCTGCAATTAGATTCTGTATATTTTCCACTATAATGTATAGATCTGTGATGCAAACTCGCGCCCTGAAAAAATGTCTACAACCCAACTAATTTTTAAATTAGCAATATCTCCGTCATCCGGACTCCGATTTGGCCGGTTTCTTTTTTCAAATTGGGTATTTTTCGCCAAAAACTCATATATGCATTAGATTTTGTATATTTTGCCACAAAAACATACAATATTGATTTGCAAACTCGCCGCCCAAAAAAATCTTGCAAAAAAAACCAAATATATATTATATATATATATATTCTTTACTTTGCCCAAGAAAGTGCTCTGATACCACTTGTTATAGATCTAACCCAAAAATATATGAGAATATAAATAAACCCAATAAATAACAAGATCTGAATATAGATAAAAATGATTCTTTATTGATCAAACCCTTAAGGTAGGGCAACACCATACATTCACTCCTTAAGGAAGGAGAGCACTCCACAAGCCATATGCCTGTTCATACAGTATTCCTTGACATCTCTCAATGGGGAGTCTCTAGCCTCTATATAGGCCTCATACATACAATACCATGGGTCATTATGATGGTTCCCTCAATACCATCTATCTAATACCATGGGCTTATTACATTATTGCTAACTACTTATGGTCCCTTACATGATACGAGTTAACCACCTTATTTATTACTATGGCCCATCCCATTATTACATTATTCCTTTGGGTACCTCCCTTTGTACCCCATATTATCCCCCCTAGTTATACTACATAAGCAACTGAATATGAGTTGTCAGGAAGTGGAGGAGGAGAAAGCGAAAAGGTTCCCATAAGCAAGGAATCTTTCAATAGTCCAACCCCGACATGATGATAAGAATGTAGATTTTCCCCTACAATCGGGACACTTCCAATAACATGAGAATCAAAGGCAAAAAAGGTGAGTTGGTCAATGGCCACAATCCCACCCTTATAAGGAAAGGCACTCATACGGAAATAAGTCGAAACAATCATCGCCATGGCGTAAACCCACGTGCGACCCAATAGAAGATTATAATCAAGAGGTCCATCAATAACTTCCACTTCTATGTATGCAATTTTTCCACCTAATTCTACTTGCAAGGAATTCAAAATACCACAAGGCTTAATGTTCTCTCATCAAAATCTTTCAATGTGGTAGGTGACTGACACAGTTGAGGGAAACTAATCGCTTTCTAGCAAGACATGGACATGATGCAGGTCAAGGCTCCCTCATCCATAATAGAACAATAAATGTTCTTACCATGAATTACAACTTGTATAATGAAGCCCAATTAATTTAGAAGGTGAGGGGTATAGTTTTCATGACTTAAAACAATTAGGTTGGAATCTGAAGGATCCACACATCCGATAGCTGAAAGCAAAGCCTTTTTCTTGGGGGAGGGGGAGGGATTTTGCAACACCTCGAGGGTTGACATAGTTGATGGAGACTAAGCCAAGTCTTCAACTACGTTATAATTTTGAGCATCTTTAGCGCCAGGGTTGAAAGCATACTTATAAATAATGCCCTTAACAGGATTAATAGTTATCTCTGTAGGAATTGTGGATGGACATGGATCTGATGGAGGTGATGTTGAAATGGTAGGTTGATTAGTAGCTTGATTATTTAGAGGATTCACATTACCATAGTCCTTATTTCGAGTAGCCACCATAAAATCATATTTATGATTCATGGAGGAAAGCATTAAAACTATGTTGGAGAAAGAAGGGTCCCGAGCAACCATGTGGGTCTCCTGATTAGGAAATGGGCTGGTCAACATAGTGGGAGAAGTGGAGGATTTTATAAATGAATTCACTTACATGTGGTGAGGATAGTCACGAGTAAAGTTCTCCTCATTGCAAATCAAGCACGGGTAATGAGACATTCGTTTCTCATTAGAGGACTAATTTGTTTGTTTATCCTGCAGTGAAGAACCTTTCTTCTTTTTTACTTTTCCTTTCTTCTTGCTCCCTGGTTGTTGTTGAGATCTTCCTTTATTAGATGAAATGACAATTATCTTGGAAGAAGAAGCTATAGGAGGATTGGATGAAGAGTTTTTAGCAAAAGCAGTGAGAGCAGCACCAGATGGTTTGCTCACTATTTGTGAACTGGCAGAACCAATGATGCCATCGACAACATGAGATTCTTACCAGGAGTTGGAGGAACAAGATTCGAAGATCTCAGAGCATCTGGTATATTTTCATAGAGCATGCTAGATTGGGGATAGATGAGGTTCAAATACTAAGCATGAGAAATTACTTACTCTTCAGTCACAACCCTGTATTTAGCTACATCCTCTATGATAGATGGAAACAGGGATTTAATGAACCATTCTGCTAACAATTGATCTGGAACATAGGACTTAAACAACTGGCGACAATGCCACCACTTATGAATGTGATCTGAAATATGTGGCTTTAATTTGTTTAAATTTGGTCAAAAGTTTCATTCTAGTTTCATACCAGATGGGTAACTGGAAATGCATGAGGAAGGTGGCTAAGGAACTGAAATCATGAAACGAAGCTTTAGGTAACTCAATGTACCATTTAGATGCGGTAAATGTAAGAATACGTTGGAAAAGACGTAATCATATGGAATCATCATTAAGGGAGTTCAATAAACACCACAGATGATATGTCATGACATGGGTTGACGGGTCTTCTCCAGGATTCCCATTGAACTTTGGGATATTAGAAGGAAATCTGGTAGGAATTATCAGTCACCAAGGTGAATGAGCGATGGGATCATTGGTGCGCTAAGTCAAGTCTCGCAATTCAAGATTCGCCACAAAATGTAACTGTCAGTTAAAACCTGGTGAACGATAGCCTGGATAAGAAGGCATTGCCTGAGCAACAAGCACTTGCGTTCCTGGATAAGGAGAGTTATGACAAAGAGGAACCTGGGTGACAAAATAAGGAGGATTTTGGTAACCAACATATGCGTAACCTTGTTAACTATCTCCAGGATAGCCTTGTAAAGGCTAAAATGGCTGGGTTTGGATATGTTGGCCTTGAAAAGGCACTTGAGGAACACCCAGATAAGGTCTATACTGCCACCCCATAGGATTTTGCATCATCTCGGCATAAGGTAGATTTGATTGGGGCTATGTCATACTACACACATTCCGTCCTACTCAAATTTGAGGAGTATGTTTCCCAAGAGATTGAGAGTGTAAGGTACCTTGTAAAGGTTGGGTAAGTGGAACCTGAGGGGTATCAGATACCAACGAAATAGCTCATGATGCAATAGTAGCCTATAAAGGTTGACTTACATGTATTTGAGCTTATTAAGGTACAGATTGATGGGTAGGAACCTGAGATGAAGATGACACAGGTTGAGGATTCAAGAATACATCCCAAAATGAACCGGGTTGGACAAGAAAAGTAGGTTTCCAAACACTGGCATCCATCCCAGGATAAGGAGGATTATAATAAGGTTGATTGCCAATTTGAGGTATACCAACAATAGGTTTCCCCCCTGCCATGGAAGGAGGGGATGATGGAGGCAATTGCAACCCAGATGGAGGGCACCCAATATAAGGAGAGTTAGGTTGTTGAAGATAACCTTGTTCACTAACATAAGGTCTAGCATGTTGTTCAACTATAGGTGTAGGTGGAGGATAAGGAGCAGGTTGAGTAGCGTTTATAAGAGAAGTGCTAGATCATTCTCGAAATGGATGACATGGGAGCGATCCAAGGACTAGAAGTTGCACCAAATAAGGTACTAGATAAAGACTGATAGCCAAGTGGGACGGACAGGTCACCATACAGATGTGCCTCTGGAGATGTTGAAAATAGGGATCAGGAAGCAACATTTGATGTCTCAACCATAGTGGTGGACACGAGTTGGGAGGTCAAATCAGATCCAATCATGGTTAACAATCCCAATGAAGATTTCTGCGAGAAATCAGTGGGTGAGTCAAAACGTTCAGGTAAAGTAGTTTGTGATGGAGTCTAACGAGGAGGAAGAGGATATGTCTAATAAAAATGGATTCCACTCCAATTAATATGAGTAGAATGACGAGACTCTTCTTGCGGGATATCTTCAATACTCACAAGATCGTATGGAAGAGGTTCATCGTTGGGTCCAAGATATATGGTTTGAGGTTCTATCTGAGACAAAGGAAGAGAAAGAGACGGTCTTGAAGTAATAGGTGAAGATAGTTGAGGTTCCTCAAGTTCAACAACCTCAAAAAGTAAAGTTTCTGACTCAGGAAATTCAGGTTCAATAACCTCAGGCAATAACGTTTCAAGGACTTCTGTTTCAATCATGTCAAATTCACCAGCGAGAGTAGATGTGATCTCAGGCTCAGTACTCAAAGGGAAAGACGATTCTCGTTGATCATATTCAGGTGGAGGGCCAAAAGTAGTTCCTGAATTTCCCAATTCAGTAGTTTGCGTATTTTTATTCTTTTGACGACGTCCAAGAGCACCTTTGGTGGAAGAGGAGGTTTATTTTTCATTCTATGCGAATGAAAAAGTAGGGGATCTTTTTCTTCCATGTTGGATAATAAATTTTAGAAAATAACAGAAAAATAAATAAAAAATATGGTAATCTACGCATAAAAGATTACCAAGCAACCGTGAACTGCAATATACACCTTGGAGAGCCAAGGACTTAACGTATGTGTACGAAATCTTCTCGAATGTTGTGTTCAATGTATCACGGTACACAAGGTGGCCGACTCGGTTACCTATGGCTAGGATAACAACCTATAGGGGACTTCCAAAATATACTCAACACTACATGGAAGTGCAGTTCGTAGTAATGTTGTCTAATGCATAACCATTCGATGAGAGCATTCCCATATACTTTACGTGTGTGGAACGCCATCCAATATACCCAAAGGTACATGGAGAATGATCTTATACTCACGTACGTGAAATGAGATTTCACCCTTGTGATTCAACGTTAGAAAACAACGACAACTCCTACATTTAACGATGTTGGAATGGGTCTCTAGCCTAGACCTCTAAATGTTTGTGTTAATGTTACAATTGCTCCTTAGGTTGATTCAATAAATTTTAATGTTTATCTTCTACTAAGTTTTAATTTTGGGGCTCACTATGTATTTCAGCTGAATATCCTAAAATGCAAACTATCATGAGGAAATTAAATCTTTCTCATTCAATCAAAATCTATCTAAGGGAAGAGACAGAGAGTATGCAACAAACAATGTGCAAAATGCAATTCTCTTTTAAATGATGTTCCAATTTTGATGCACACACAAAACCCTAAACTCCAATGCAAAGATTTTTCTTTTCAAGTCACTTAATTTTTGAAGATGAAGAAAACGAAGATGGAAAGTCTAAACACGGATTTAAACAAGCTTTTTGGAATGATGACTAGAACACCAATTCATCTAAGCACTCAATGATCAAACAAAATCAGTTTGCAAATGATCTATTGATAAGAACAATGGAAAACATTTAAACAAACCCTTACCAAAGGTACTAAAACGAAACCAAACCAAATGGAGGCTTCAAAGAGACCACAAGACATTAAAAGACTTAAGGAAGAGCAGTTGGAACAAGGTTGATCATAGAGAAAATCAAGATAAAAGAAAACTTGTGGATGAACACGGGTCAACGCAAGCACAGAGCAGGCTCAATTGGGGTGCAATGCTCTGCCACAAGACTAGAGGGTGCATTGGTCTAGGGATGAAAAGTTCTAACACAAGGATTGCAATTGAGACTCAATGAAAGGTAATCCTAGGTATGTTGCTGACTGAATAAGACAATAAATGTCTAAAGAAGAGGTAAGACAAGCACAATGGAAAAAGAAACCACCAAGGGAATACACCATACCCTAGTATGGCCTCCAATTTGTTATGCAAAATCTACGACTATAGACATAAGTATCTTCCCTAGTCCTGTTGGACTGACCTAGAACAACATAAAGACAAAGGGACTAATGTTTTCCTTAAAGTAAACAGATAACAGGATGAAGCCTACCTGGAATTTGTCATATGCTTCGCTCCTTCCTACACTTGAATGCTCTAATCACTATAATTAGAACCTGCACAGTTAGATAACACAAGCCAATGATCCATGGAATCTATGCAACATAATCTAATCACTTTATTCAATAGATAAACATGGTATTGAAATGTATGAAACCATAACATCATATATAAGAAAACAAAGAAATATTTGCATTAATAGAAATGTAGTGAGTTACAACCAAAAATAGGTGTTGATCTTGTAAAAGAGCTCCTCCAAGTTGACTTGTACTTTCCTTGTCACAAAGTCCACCTCTAATCACCTTAATGCATGGAAAGATATCTCTCACAACAACAACATAAGGGTAGAATCACTCTCCAAAAGCCAACCCCTTGCCTATAGATGGAAGTAAATATATAGGTGAAAGAGGTATTTCATGAATTCTTATCCTTTTACCAATCTTTGAGATCCACTCTTGTTGGGAGGATGAGCTCAAGGGATAAGGGATGAAAACTCAAAGGTAGGATAGGATAGGATTTGAGACTTTTATCTAAGATAAATAGTTATAACAGATCCTGGAAACTTTTGGAAGAGGAATCTTTGGGATTCTTTTTTGTTTTCCCAAATTTCTAGAATCAGCCCACCCCCAACACTGAGAAACATGTTGGTGATCAACACAGGTGTAGAGTAGGGCAACCTAGTAGTCAACGTTTGGCAGTAAGAGACCAGGGTGTGTTGGTCCTTAAAATGACTGAAACAAGGTATTTTTAGGCAGAAAATTAGGGTTTAGGATGAACGATGCTTAGGGCTTTGTGCAAGGATGATGAAAAAGGGATCAAAGGATGTTGATTGATCCAGTTGAAGGTCTATTGACCAGATGTGACAAAATGGCCTATAACAACTAAAAATATGCACTGCAAATAACACACACCCTTTTATGCCATTGTGCTTTGTTGCATAACTATAACCATTCTAACTAACGTTGCCTTCTTCTTATACTGTAAGGTTCTTTGTTCTTCATTGTCATCCATGCACTCACTAGATTTGTCATAAGAATCCACTTTGGTCATGTGAATATATAGTCAGTCCATACCCAATAGCATATTATATGACCCCAATGGAAATACATTCAAATGTGTTGATGTAGGCATACCATTCAACTCGAATGCACAAGCTCTTACCCAGTGATATACTCTCTTCTTTGTACATGTAGACAACTACACTAACTAGGATTCTACATGCACTTCTTTATCCAAACCACACTTATCCACTAGGTCAGGACTAACATAACTATAATTGATCTAGGGTCAATCAAAATGGAATCAACTTGATCACAAAGCTTACCATCCATCTTGATAATAATTTCCTGGTGCTCTACCTGCTTGTTATCCAGCACTACATAGATATGAGGAATGCTCTGCCCAACATTCCCAACATTTTACGCCTCTTGTGCACTATATATTTGAGGCCTACCACCCTGATTCTATGGATAATATCTCTTAATATTTCCTTACCACAAGCCCAACACTCCAACCATCCTCTACCCTCACCTCTATTCTGTTGTTGTGACCCATGTCCATGTCTAGCTACGTTGAATTTCTTATATGGTGCAACATTTCCTTTCTCTTCTGCATTCTGAGTGTAACACCCTCCTCCCACATCTACCCAAGAAACCAGCCAGCTGGGGTAAACATGCGACAAGAGGCAACTATGATATGATTTGACCTCCTAATTCACATTAAGGAAGTGGAACCGACGGAAACACACCATATAGACATCCAACATCATCAACAAAACCCTCAGAGGACAAGTCAGCCACTCAAATAGCCTGTCCCTAGGTCACACTGTTGTTTTAGGTCTCTTGGGCCATAATCTCTCTCATGCTATGGGAAAGGGAGCAACCAATAACCTAAATTTTCTCTCACAGACCTGCTTGCCAACGACTATGGACTAGAATTGCCAATGTTGTACCAGTGACCTCGAGATTTAAGCCACTTTTTCAGGCCCAAAGCCCAGGTCACTGCTCAGAATTCAACCATCTTTTCAGATCAGTAAATTAATATGGAAATGAAAGTACTAAAGGAAATACTTATTCAAGACCTTGACTGGACCCCTACTAGCCATGAGAGGCATTTCATCAAACATATTACAAATGTGTAACCTACAGGTGTAATTCACAATTTTGAGCATAAGGGTCTCATACTTAGCTGAGAGTCGCTAAGAACCATTGTTGCCTTAACACATCAACTACCATTCCATCCATTAGGTCATAGATACATTGATTATTCATTTACAAGTAAAAACATGATGAGAGCCACACATGGTTGTTGTCATAAAACACATACATAACTAACATAATAGCAACAAAAATATTCATGAAAGTACAGACATATAGACCACATATAATCCATAAAAATTCTCATAGAAATACAAGGGAAATAACCTTTCATTAATGATGCAAAATCCAAACCCGGGATGGGACTTCCACGTTCCACCTGACCGTAGAATGGTTGAGCCAAATCTCTCTTCATTCATTCACACCTATGCCATATTCCAAGCATGAATGTCGGATCTTATAGAACACATCAAACAAAACTCATCTAAGCCTTCCAGAGCCCATCCACCTCAACCCATTAAACAGTGATTCCACATCATGATTGGACATCACAAAAACCATCATCAGATCGGTCTCTATCCCAACCATCCAAGGCTCCAGAGTGTTTGTCCAACTCAGCTACGAGACTAGTAACTCAACCCACAACTTTTACCGGGCTCCAGAGCGTTTGTCCAGCCAAGGCTACGGGACTAGTAACTCAACCCACCAAGGGTTCCAAAGCATTTGTCCAACCCAGGTTACGAGACTAGTAACTCAACCCAAATTGTTCCAGGGCTCCAGATAATTTTTCCAACCAAGTCTACGGGACTAGTAACTCAACCCAAGCTAAGGAAACCTAAGAACCAATAAAAAACACAACAAGGAAATAAACCCACAATCACCATGGATATCCATGAAATGGCAAGGCTAGGTAAGCCACTGTCAATCCCGACCATCCTCCATGCCAATGACAAATCACAACCAACAAACCACATGCATATGCCATGCATGCGAAAACTAGTGAAGGAAAAATACATGCAATTCAATACCTGCAAACAAATCTGATGTAGCGACTAATCCTGATTTTTGTAGGTTTTAACCATGTACAAAAATTACTTCCATACAAATTCTAAAAATAGAAAATAAACAATGGTGAAAGCATAAAACATAAAACATATATACGCAAAGATTTTCCCCTGGAACCCAAAACCGGGACTACCAGATTGATTTTTTATTATGTTCCTTTCAATGTTACAATACATATATAAACATATCGAAGCATCCATAAACCCCAATCCATTAACCCTGGATTAGAACATAACCGTAGTTCCCTTGACCAGATCTACAAAAAACCATCATGCCCAAAACCATGTGCGAAATCCATGCACACAACCCAACATTCTCCCACTTGTTGTTTTCTTTCCACAGGGGGGCATAAGAGAGCTTAGTCATTGATTCAACCATGCAACACCCATTGTTTCTCTACACCAAGATAACTTCTCATTACTCACAGAGTTTTTCAATGCATCTGCAATATTCTTCAAAGTGTCAACCTTTACTAGCAATACCTTTTTGTCCTCAACCATATCCCTCACAAAGTGATACTGAACATCAATGTGCTTTGTCTTTGAATGATAAGCAATGTTCTTTGCCAAGAAAATTGCACATTGGTTGCCATGGTCTATCCTTGTAGCTCGTTGTACTAACCCCATACTTTTACATAATCTCTGCAACCAAACTGTTTCCTTGCTTGCATGAGTGGTTGCCATGTATTTTGCCTCTATAGTTGAAAGTGCCACTACAAACTGTCTCTTACTCATGCAATTGACTACACCTCCAAATAGGTTAAACACACACCCACTTGTAGATCTTCTCTGATCCATATCTCCAGCCCAATCTGCATCAACGAAGCCACAGATGTCCAAAACTCTATCCAATCTCGATCTTCCTTGGTAGCAAAAACCCTAATCACTAGTGCCACACAAATACCTAAAAACCTGCGTCAATTTTATCTGATGCTCCTTTCCTAGTTTTGACATAAACCTGCTTAATACTCCCACTACATGTGCAATGTTTGGTCTAGTACAAACCACTGCATACATCAAGCTACCGACTGAAATTTCATATGGAAAATGGGACATATCCTCTTCCTCTTCTTCTATCTTGGGACATTGTTCATCATATAACTTTACACCTACAGGAATAGGAACCTTCACTGGTTTGCTATCCTGCATATTAAATCTCTGCAGTATTATCTCGACATACTTCCTCTGGTTTAACCAAAGCTTCCTCTTTGTCCGATCTCGTTTAATTTCCATGCCCAAATGATAGTTTGCAGCACCAAGATATTTCATGTCGAATTTGGATGACAATTGGGCCTTCAAATCCTGGATAATTTCTTTACCATTTCCAACTAGCAACATATCATCGACATACAAGACAAGATAAATAATACAGTCACCAATTAATTTAAAATACACACAGTGATATGCTTTGCTTCTGGTGAATCCAAGTCCCCGTATAAAAGTATCAAATTTCTGATACCACATCCTTGGTGACTGTTTTAACCCTACAAAAATTTTTATAACTTGCATACCAGTTCTTTAGTTACCTTCACTACAAAGCCTTCAGGTTGCTTCATGTAGATCTCTTCTTCCAGATCCCCGTGAAGAAACGTTGTCTTCACATCCATCTGTTCTACCTCAAAATCAAAAGCAGCAACAACAACTAAAAGTAATCTAATAGAAGCTACCTTAGCAATAGGAGAAAAAATATCACCAAAATCAATTCTTGACACTTGGGAATAACCTTTTGCTACCAACCGAGCTTTGTATTTCTCCACCTTTCTTTCTGCATTCATCTTCTTCTTGAAGACCCATTTGCTGCCAATGGGTTTCCTTCCAACCAACAACTCCACTAGATCCCAAGCCTCATTTTTACGCAAAGATGTCATTTCATAAACCATGGCCTCTTTCTAGAGTTTACCATCCTCTGAATCTACTGCTTCCCTCACAGTTCTAGGATCATCATCAGTAATAGATAAAGCAAAATTTGAATAGAAAGTAGATGGACTATACCTTTCTGACTGCCTTCTTTCTCGAACTGATCTTCTTACAACTGGGGTTTGTGGCTCTTCATCTTTTGATTCCTCTTCTGCTGTAGAGTCTAATTCTTCCTCTTTTAGCTCAAACTTTGTCTTCTGAGGTTCCTTTGGTGGGACTCCATGTTTAATAACTCCTTTCACCTCTCTAAACACCACATCTCAGTTGTACACAACCTTCCTTGTTTCTGGGTTCCAAAGCTTATAAGCTTTTAAACCATCCTTATACCCAATAAAGATGCACTTTTCAAATTAACTATCCAACTTTGTTATTTTCTCCTTTGGAACATGTACATATGCATCACATCCAAATACCTTCAGATGTGAAAGATAAGGTTTCTTACCAGTCCAGACCTCTTGTGGAGTCTTATCCTCCAACACTGATGAAGGTGATCTGTTGACCAGGTAACATGCAGTCTCCACCGCCTCTGCCCATAATTCATGTCCTAACCCGGCACCATTGAGCATGCTTCTTTCCCTTTCCATCAATGTCTTGTTCATTCTTTCTACAACTCCATTTTTCTCAGGTGTGTATGGAGTAGTCTTTTGTCGTGCTATACCACACTTCTTACAGAATCCTTCAAACTCCTTCTTGAAAAACTCTCCACTGTTATCTGTCCTCAACACCTTTATCTTCTTCTCTATCTAGTTTTCCACCAAATCCTTAAATTATTTAAACTTGTCAAAGACTTCAAGTTTCTTCCTGAGGAAATATATCCATGTATTCCTTGAGAAATCATCTATAAATGACACATACTACACATACTTTCCCAGTGATGGAACCGACACATGTCCAAACACATCACTGTGCATAAGCTCTAATATTTGTTTCGCCCTCTTACTTCCAGAGGGGAAACTCACCAGATTATGCTTCCCATATACACAATTTTCACAAAAATCCAAATCCAGAGAGCTATTGGACATACCTTCTACCATACCATTATCATGAAGTATTTGAAGGCCCTTCTCTCCAATATGTCTAAGCCTTTGATGCCATAGCATGGTCTTTTCTCTAGAGGCCACTAGATTTTTTGCTCTACTTTCAAGAACCAAAAAATTGTTACACCCATCAATAACAGTGCTACCTTAAAGCTTGTACAAACTTACAATCCAAACTCTCCGCATCAATACCAGTGCTCCCCGAACCATCTTGCAGGTATCTTTCTCGAACACTATTTTTGCACCTGCATCATCCTACTTGCTTACAGAAATCAGATTTCTGGCTAATGCAGTAATATGTAGAACACCCAGAAGTGTTATAATCCTTCCACCTTGCAACTTCAACTTGAATTTTCTGTGACCAACGATTCTAGCCTTCCTGTCATCCCCTAAGAAGACATTACCACCATCATATTTCTCATACTCGTAGAACCACTCCCTTTGGGGAGTGAAGTGAAAGGATGCACCTGATTCAATCAACCATTCCTCATGATCTACATGTGTACTTGTAGAAGAAGCCAAGTACACATCCCCACCTTCATCTGAGGTGGTTTTTGCCTCTGCAGAAGAAGCATCATCAGATCCCTTTCCTTCCTCAGGAGCTTTAGAATTACAGTGCCTTTTGAAGTGCCCTTCCTTTCTGCATTTCCAGCACACCTTTATAGGTTTTCCTGGATATTTAGATCTCCCACTTGAGGACTTATTTTTGTTTTTGTTCTGGGACCGTCCTCATATAGACAAGGCATCACCATTCTGGCCCTCCATATTTTTCCGTCTAATCTCCTCCGACAACAAGGACGAGACTATTTCATCAAACTACAAGGTAGTTGCATTGCTACCTATTGCAACAACCAGACTATCCCACGAATCTGGTAGAGAACACAACAAACTAATGCACATATCTTCATATGAAATTTTAATATCAAAAGACAATAATTGGCTTACCTAAGTATTAAATGCGTTCAAATGTTACGTCATTGAGTCTCCATCTTTCATCCTCAGGTTATACAACTTTTTTTGTAGGAACAATTTATTCACCAAAGACATAGATTGGTACAAAGTCCCTAACTTGTCCCATAAAGCCTTCGTCGAAGCTTCCCTTGATACATTCAACAATACTGAATCTGAGACACACAATCATATTGTGCTCTTTGCCTTCTGATCCAACTTCGCCCAGTCTTCAGCTAACATTGTTGCTGGTTTAGTACCCGGATCTACCATGATCCACTGCTCTTTATCCACCAGCAAATCCTCCATCTTGAGTTTCCAGAGCTCAAAACTTTGACCATTCAATTTCTCCATCTTTCTCTTTCCACTGCTCGCCATCTTCTTTCTCCACAAGAATCGATCCCACAGATCTCCCACTGAACAAGGTCTACCACAGGCTCGAGTAAAAAACCCCTCAACAACAAAGGTGTCCCCTTGAAGCCAAAACAACTCTGATACCAAATGTAGGTTTTAACCCTGTACAAAAATTATTGGCATATGAATTCTAAAAATAGAAAATAAACAATGACGAGAGCATAAAACATAAAACAAATATACATTGAGATTTTCCCCTGGATCCCAAAACCGGGACTACCAGATTGATTTTTCATTATGTTCCTTTCAATGTTACAATACATATATATACATGACGAAGCATCCATAAACCCCATTCCATTAACCCTAGATTAGAACATAATCATAGTACCCTTGACCGTATCTACAAAATACCATGGACAGAACACCATCATGCCCAAAACAATGTGCGAAATCCATGCACAAAACCATAGGTAGGTCCACCCACCTAATATAGGGTCCAAAAAAAATTCTCGAGGTGTTGCCCCGAACCCCCCTGCAATTCCCGGTGCAACGTACATGGGGGGCTTCCGTCCCCCTTATAACCCCCCTCCCCCACCCCACGCGTGGGATAATCGTGGAAAGTATATAACATAACCCAACAATGCCTTCTTGCATTTCCCTGCTCTTCCTTTGCCTTCTTTCTATAAGTCTCCAAGAGTATGAGAGAGAGAGAGAGAGAGAATAATGAGAGAGTTCCAACACTGAACTGACAAAAGGTTACCAACTGATCCTCATAAGCCTTTTTATGGATGAGGCCTCTATTTTATTCATTTTCCATTATTTTCATTCATTTTCCTCCTCACATGCAACTTGTGACATTTCACCTCCTTTTTATCCTAGTTTCCATTGTTTTCATAAATAAATTGCCAAAAATTATATTTTGCCTTTCCAAAGCCTTAGTCATTGCCTTTGCCAATTACATTAGCCATAAACAACCAAATGAACACCCCCTAGGATGTTTTGCCCAACATTCAGCTTGTAATATGTGTCCCATCAATCGTGATTATTGTTTTTAACTTTTATTACATGGAATTTTCACTGGGTCTATTACAGAACCCTCCCCCTTGGGGGACACCATCCTCGGTGTTCAATCACACATATGCCTCAACAACCTACTGAAAGAGGACGCTGCTCATGGAGCTTTTTAACACAGTTCGATGCAGTATTTACAATGAAAGATCTGCTCAAGAGAAAAACATCATGACAACATACCGCATAGTAGGGATTTATAACACAACTCATTACGGTATTTTTCAATGATCATCTTGTTGAGTGCCAACTCATATAACATCATAACATCATGATAACATAACCACATGATAACATAATAACATGACACCCGTACTGCATAGTGGAGCTTTATAACATAGCTCATTACGGTATTTACATCCATACATGGTGTACATATAGCAACATCATAAAAACATAGATACCAAAACATATGCCAAATCATATACCAAAGAATATATCAAAACATGTACTAAACACCCTGTCTTAGCATATATCAAAACATATATTAAACACCATGTCTAAGCATATATCAAAACATCATATAGCATATATTAAACCATCATAAAACATATATTAACCACCATAAAGCAAATACCAAACCATCATAAGCAAATACCAAGCCACCATAAGAAAATACCAACCACCATAAGAAAATACCAAACCACCATAAGCAAATACCAAACCACCATATCAAGTTGCTTTGCCTTAATCGGCAAACAAGGAAGAATACATGGCTTGCATCTAATCTGTCATCTCCCATGTAGCTTCACCGAGCCCAAAGTGCCTCCATTGCACTTTAACTTGCTCTATTGCTTGGTTCCGAAGCATGAGCACCTTTTTTTGCAATATACAATAAGGCTCCAGTTGAAATTCTCCATTTGGTTCCACTTGCAATACAAACCAGTGAATTACATGATCAAGATCTTTAACATACTTGTTAAGTAATGAGACATGGAAAACATCATGGACTTTCACAGTCGAAGGCAGTGCAAGTAAATAAGCAAGTGGCCCAATCCTCTCAACGATACTGAAGGGTCCACAAAACCGTGGTGCCGGCTTGTCACATCAATCCACAAGGAGCTCTTCTTCAATTTGATGTGCAAGTACGCTTGTTCCCCAACCAGGAACTCCTTGAATAACCTATTCCTATCTGCATAACTCTTATGCCTATCATGTGCTGCCTTGAGATTCTTCTTAATCACCTGCATCTCATGTTTCATGTCTAACAACATATCTAGTCCAATCAATACTCTGCTAACCAGATCACTCCAACTGATGGGAGTTTTACAACTCTACCCATACAATGCCTCAAAAGGACTCATCCTCAATGACTCCTGTTAACCGTTATTATACATGAACTCTACCAAGGGGAGATACTCTTCCCACTTTCGTTGCTGGTGCATCACATACATCCTCAACATGTCCTCTAATAGCTTGTTGACCCTCTTTGTCTGTCCATCTGTCTGTGGATGATAAGCTATGTTGAAGGCCAACTCTGTGCCCAAACCTGCAAATAACTCCTTCCAAAACTTGGAAGTGAACTTCACATCCCTGTCTAACACAATCTTCTTCAGAACACCATGTAGTCTAACCACATCTTTGATGAACACCTGTGCCACATCAGTAGCTGAGAACATAGACTTCACCATAATGAAGTGTGCAACCTTTGTTAACTTGTCCAAAATGACCATGATGGAATCATGTTGCTTCATTGTCTTCGGCAACCCTGTGATGAAGTCCATTGAAATGACCTCCCATTTCCATTATGGAATCGCGATCGGCTGTAGCAATCCACCTAGATGTTTACATTTTTATTTCATTCACTGACAATCAAAACATCTAGCCACAAACTCTACTACACCCCTCTTCAAATTCGCCCAATAATAATATCTCTTCACTACTGTTAGTGTCGTCTGATAACCTGGGTGACCTGAATATGGTTTTGCATGAAACTCCCTCAAGATCACCTTCTTGAGCTCACTGTTATCCGGTACATATATCATGTCTCAAAACCTAACCAATCCATCTGTTGTAAGACGATAGTCCATGCCCTATGCATTTGTACCTGTACCTGTATTGCCACATGTACCTATACCACTACATGTACCTGTACATGCACCTGTACCTATATCATGACTTGTACCTGTACATGTACCCTGCTGCAACCCGTGCACAATCTCCATATATCTAGCATCTTGTTGTCCTACCCGCAAGATCTTGTCCTATAAAATTGCCCCATAAGATCTCATAGATGCTAAGTGATTCACCTGCACCTGCCTGGTAATAGCATCTGCCACTCTGTTCTCTTTACCTTTGATGTATCTGATCTCAAAGTTGAACTTCGTGGCCAACCACTGAGCCTACCTACCATTCAGATTTGGGTGGTCAAATAAATACCTCAAACCACTGTGATCACTCATCAATGTGAACCTCCTACCAAAAGAGAGTGTCTCCACATCTTCAATGCATGTATAATCGTTGCCAACTAAAGATCATGTGTGGGATAGTTATGCTCGTGTTTATTTAGATTCTACGACTCATAGCATACTACCTGTCCATCCTGCATAAGGACTCCACCAAGTCCTCTCTTGCACACATCTGTGCACACAACAAACTCTCTATCTGGGCCTGCAATCTTCAACACTGGTGCATGTGTTAGCAACTGCTTGAGATGCTCAAAACTAGCCTCACATTCCTCTGTCCATTCAAACTTCTTACCTTTTCTTTGCAAATATGTGATAGGATAAGAAATCTGCGAGAAGTTCTTAATGAATCTCCTGTAGTAACTTGCCAAACCCATGAAGGATCTCACCTCTTCCACATTCTTAATAGTTACCCACTCCATGATGACTTTTATCTTTTCTACATCTACTGCAATGCCTTTCTTGGAGATGACATGCCCCAAGTAGTACCTCAGTTTGAAATAAACTACACTTGCTAAGCTTAGCATCTCTAAATAATTTCAACACTACTACTAGATGCTCGACATGCTCTTATCTGTTTTTAGAATATACCAATATCTCATCAATGAACACTATAACAAACTTATCCAAATATGGATGCAATACATTATTCATCAAGCACACGAATGTATTTGGAGCATTAGTTAAGCCAAATGGAACAACAACAAACTCATGATACCCATCCCTGGTCCTGAAGTAGTCTTGTAAATGTCTTCCTCTTTGATGTGTACCTGATGGTATCCGAATCTCAAATCAATCTTTGAGAACACTGATACTCCCTTCAAATGATTGAACAAGTCATCAATCCTCGGCAAAGGGTACGTGTTCTTGATATTCACTTTGTTCAACTACCTATAATCAATGCATAATCTGAGAGTACCATCTTTATTCTTCACAAACAAGACCGGTGCGCCCCAAGGTGATACACTTGGCCTAATGTATCCCTTGTCCAACATTTCCTTTAGTTGTAGCTTTGACTCAACCAACTTAAGTGTGCTCATCCTGTAAGGTGCTTTCGATGTTGGAGTTGCCCTTAGCACTAACCCAATAGAAAATTCTACCTCCCTGTGAGGTGGCAACTCTGTAATTTCCTCAAGAAATACATCCTGAAACTATTGCAAAACTAGATACCTGTTCAACACATCTACATCATCGACCTCCTTACCCTTATCACTAGAAATGTGTACAGTAAATAGCTTGCACACTTTTCTACGGCTACGCTTTGCTTGCATAACCGTCACCATCCTAACTGATGTAGATTTCTTCTTACCTTGTAATACTCTTGGTTCTCCATTGTCATCAACACACTCAATATCTTTATCATAGCAGTCAACCTTGGTTCTATGTAGATACAACCAATCCATGCCCAATAACATATTGTATGAACCCCATGGTAATACATTCAAATGTGCTACTGTAGGCATACCATTTAAGTCAAATGCGCAAGCTCTTACCCAATGATGCACTTGCTTCTTTGTAAATGTTGCCAACTACACTAACCAAGACTTTGCATGCAATTCCTTACACAAACCACACTTATCCACCAACTCAGGACTAACATAGCTATAATTAGATCCAGGGTCATTCAAAATAGAAATAACTTGATCACAAAGCTTACTGTCCATCTCAATGATAAATGCTTGATGCTTTGCTTGTTTGTTATCTAAGACTACATAGATATGTGGAATACTTTGACCAACGTCTCCAACAGTCTATGCCTCTTGCGCACTGTATATCTTAGGCCTGCCACTATTGTACTGTGGACAATCCCTCCTGCAATGATCTCCTCCACAAGTCCAACATTGCATAGGCTCCTTATTATGCTTCTCAAATCTACGTCCCTATCCTCTATCTGATGCATTGAACCTCTTAAGTGGTGCAACATTCTCGTTGTTACCCAAATATTGTGGTCTTACTCACATCTTGTGCCATTTTCCTTTGTTCTTTTCATTACCTCTCTAGTCTGGCTTCATCTCAGTTTGACGCTTCGATTGTTCATAGCAATGCTTCAGTTTTTAGATAGCCTCCTCTAATGATCTAGGCTCATCGAACTCAATCCTATCTTTGAATGCAACCGGTAACCCACTAACAAATCTATGAATCTTAGCCTTCTCCTCCTTGAGGTAAGGCACATATCTCAACAGTTTTGAGAACTTACTGGTGTACTCGTCACCTGTCATGGATCCCATCTTTAGTTCATAGAACTCTTTTGCCCTGTCATCAAAGTACCTCTATGATAGACACTTTTTCTTGAATAACTGCTCAAATTCACTCCAAGTCAAGTCTTCCTCATTTATGTCCCTGACATTCTTCACATCTTCCCAGCAGATGTTTGCTTTACCTTTAAGACTGAAAGTATCCACTCCAGCTTTCATGCTCTCTAAGTAGTCATGCAACTTGAAGAACTTCTTCATACTGAGTAACCAAGCCTCTATATCCTGTGATATCTTTACCTCTCCATCAAAAGTAGGTGGCTTTGCTTTCTTAAACTCATCCGGCAAGTATCCCCTATCACTCCTCTTATAAAGATGATATCGGTGACGATCATAGTGCCTATCTGAATCAGAACTAGAATCGTACCTGTGTTTATCCCTTCTCCTCTCCGGAGTGTCCAACAATTGGCCATCTCAGATTCAGTCTTCTCTATTTGATTAGTGACCACCATGTGATCTACTACCATATGCCCCATTATTTTTGTCCTCTGGATCATGACTGATCCGAAGTGGTCCTTACCGCTACAAATCTGACAAGCTCTGAAGTATGACTACACTTACCTCTGCTAACTTTTCCTGTGATTGTATGATTATGTCATTATCTACTTACAACTCCTTATCTCTTCCTTTAAACTTCTCAATGTTACTTCCAAATCGGAAGAGTTCCAAACACCATACTACTCTTTGGATTCATAGGGAGAGTCTCTGTAGTCAACCATCTTGCTAGCCATTTGATATTTATTCCTATAATGTATATCATGTCAGCTAAGCCAAATCACAATAAAACAATGTACCTTAGTATAGCTCGGGGAGGATACAAATCAACGTGATACATGTATAGCATAATCATGATAGCATATAGAAACATAAAACATAAGCATACGACCATGCAACCGTCATTCTAGCTAGTGTCCAGTCATCAATGCATGACCTCAACAATAACACACACCATGACCTCATGCATGGCAACCACCATCATTACGTCGCTATACACTTGACCACATGCAAACATGAACACGCATCAATGATGCATAACCATCCACACATATGCATAAACACATATGATCAATCGTGAATGAAACATTCTTGAAATCAAACCTACAAGAATGATACATGCAACTAAGCATACAAGAATGTAACCAAACATGCAAGAATGTAACCAAGCACACTACAACGATACATGTAAGCAACATAAATTGACATGTAACCAATCATACTCTCACAATGATGCATTCCACAATAACACCTCAATCTCACATAACAACATCACTGCAATCATGAACAACATCATGCAAATACCATAAGCACATGGAATACAAGGGTGAGAGACACACATGCAATTGACATGTATGCATGACCAACACATAGCCCATCCAGTACGAGGGGTGAACCATGCTCTGATACCACTCTGTAACACCCTCCTCCCACATCTACCCTAGCAACCGGCCAACCAGGGTAAACATATGATGATAGGCCACTATGATATGATTCGACCTCCTAAGTCACATTAAGGAAGTGGAACTGACGGAAACACACCATATAGACATCCAACATCATCAACAAAACCCTCAGAGGACACGTCAGCCACTCAGGCAGCCTGTCCCTGGGTCCCACTATTGTTTTAGGTCTCTTGGGCCATAGTCGCTCTCATGATATGGGCAAGGGAGCAACCAACAACCTAAAGTTTCTCTCACAGGCTTCCAAGGCAGCGACCCCGGGATTTAAGCCACTTTTTCAAGCCCAGAGCCTAGGTTACTGCCCATAATTGAACCATCTCTTCAAATCAGTAAATTAACATGGAAATGACAGTACTAAAGCAAATAAACCTTCAAGACCTTGACTGGAACCCTACTAGCCATGACAGGCATTTCGTCAAACATATTGCAAATATGTAATCTACAGGTGTAATTCACAGTTCTAAGCATAGAGGTCTCATACTTAGCTGAGAGTTGCTAAGAACCATTGATCCCTAAACAGATCAACTGCCATTCCATCCATTCGACCATAGGTACATTGATTATTCAATTACAAGTAAAAACATGATGAGAGCCACACATGGTTGCTATCATAAAACACATACATAACCAACATAATAGCAGCAGAAATACTCATTAAAATAAAGTCATATAGACCACATATAATCCATCGAAATGCTCATAGAAATACAAGGGAAATAACCTTTCATTAATGATGCAAAATCCAAACACATGATGGGACTTCCAAGTTCCACCCGACCGTAGAATGGCTGAGCCAAATCTCTCTTCAGCCATTCACCCCAGTGCCATATTCCAAGCATGAATGTGGGATCTCATAGAGCACATCAATCAAAACTCATCTAGGTCTTCCAAGGCCATCCACCTCAATCCTTCAAACAGTTATTATACCTCACCATTAGACATCACCAAAACCATCATCAAATCAATCTCTATCCTAGTCCAGGGCTCCAGAGTGTTTGTCCAACCTGGCTACGGGACTAGTAACTCAACCCACAACTTTTACTGGGTTCTAGAGTGTTAGTCGAACCAAGGCTATGGGACCAGTAACTCAACCCACCAAGGGCTCCAGAGCGTTTTTCCAACCTAGGCTACGGGACTAGTAACTCAACCCAAGTTATTCCTGGGCTCCAGGGCATTTTTCCAACCAAGGCTACGGGACTAGCAACTCAACCCAAGCTAACGAAACATGAGAACCAATCAAAAGAACAACAAGGAAATAAACCCACAATCACCATGGCTATCTAGGAAATGGAAAGGCTACAAAATCCATTGTCAATCCTGACCATCCTCCATGCCAATGACAGATCACAACCAACAAACCACATGCATATTCCATGCATGCCAAAACTAGTGAAGGAAACATACATGTAACTCGGTACCTGCAAACAAATTTGATGTAGTTGTTGATCTCAATGCCTTCTTGTGCTTTCCTGCTCTTCCTTTGCCTTCTTGCTCTAAGAATCCAAGTATGCCACACCCTCCAAGAGTGATCCACGAAAATTCTAAGTCTCCAAGAGTATGAGAGAGAGAGAGAGAGAGAGAGAGAATAATGAGATAGTTCCAACATTGAACTGACAAAAGGTTACCAACTGATCCTAATAAGCCTTTTTATGGATGAGGCCTCTATTTGCTTCATATTCCATTATTTTCCTCCTGAAATGAAACCTGTGACCTTTCACCTCCTTTTTTCTCCTAATTTCCATTATTTTCATAAATAAATGTGCCAAAAATGCCATTTTTCCTTTCCAAATCCTTAGCCATTGCCTTTGTCAATTTCCTTAGCCATAAACAACCAAATGAACACCCCCTAGGATGTCTTGCCCAACATTCATCTTGGAATAAGTGCCCCATCGACCGTGGTTATTGTTTTTAACTTTTATTACATGGAATTTTCACTAGGGTTGTTATATTGAGGCCTTGTTCTTTTCAAATGCCATTTACCTTTACCTTTGTCTTTCCCTTTCCATCATTGCTGAGATTCATTCTTATGCTTTGACTTCTCATAGCAATGCTTCAATTTACCAATAACTTCCTCAGGTGACCAAGGCTCATCATACTCAATCTGATCTCTAAAAGCTAATGGCAATCCACTAACAAATCTCTGAACTTTAGCCTTCTCATCCTTAAGATATAGTACATACCTCAATAGCTCCAGGAAGTTAGTCCTATACTCCTCATCTGTCATCGATCCCATATTTAGTTCGTAAAATCCTTTGGCCTTACTGTCGTGGTACCTTTCTGACAAGTAATTCTTCCTAAAAAGTCTTTTGAATTCATGCCAACTCAACTCCTCCATCCTGATGTCTCTAGCTTGCCTTATGTTAGCGCTTGAAATTTCACCTCAAGCTGAGAAAGGCAAACCTCAAGGCAACATCAAACCATTTAGCCTCGTAGCTAGCCCTACGGGGCGGGAGAAGGCTCTCTCCGGTCAAACTCGGTGGATTTTTCAATAGGATGAGTTGACCAATTAGAAACACTGATATTAGGCTAGTAAACTGATAAGGAGGGTTGATTTAAAGTTTTTGGGGTTTTTGGTGGCAATTGGAGGGAGTGAATTCAGGGTGCGGGGATTGAGCTCAGTTTTTGCAGGTGGGTCTTTGGGGCAAGGTAGGAGTTTGTGCTGATGCCTTTAGCTGAGATGAATGATCAAGGAAGAAAAAAGAGAAGCTAAAGAGGGGAAACAATGACTTTGAATCCTCTCTAGACAGTGGAAAACATAAACATTAAACAAATTTGAAAGCTGAGCATGGCAAGCATGAATTCAAACTTTATCACTTCATTTGTTTAATAAGCTGCAGTAAAGAAAGAGATGGAACACATAAACACACTTACAATTACAATAAGAGAACACACCATCAACACAAGAGTCCACAAGAATCCCAATGATGTCTGCAAAACTCTGGTCTTCCTTTTCCTCAAATTGCAGAGATACAAGTAAAATATACAATAGGAGCTTCTCCCTCAAGAGTCCAACCATGAAAATGAGTAAGAGAAGACATAATATAGAAGATCTAACTCCTTTCCCCACCTCTAGGGGTCGAGCTCAGCTTCCTAGGAGCTGTTTCAACTAATTCTAAACTAATCACTAGATAATAGGCAGTTAAAACAACTTGCCTCTAAAACTTAGGAAACCTATCCATGCATTAAATATTTACCATTTACATCAAGGAAACTTCTAGAAGTGTTCAAGGAGAGTAAAAGTATCTAAGTGCCATGAAAATTACACAAAAATCCATCATTTACATGCCTCAAAAGTCAACCAAAGTAAAAACAGTGTTTTGCTGGCCGAACTAGTCAAAACAGTGAAATTTCCCAGAGTGGTCGCGCCCCTCACTTTGACTGGTCACGCGCATTCACATCTCTGTTTGAGGGCTTTCCCGGTGTCCAAATCAGGTGCAATATAGCTCATTGGAAATATCTGTCAGTCTACTTTCCAACCCCACTGGAATTTCTGAATTTGGAGTTTATTTGACCCCACAAAAGTCATTTCTCCCAAGGTAGCTTTCCGCAACTCAAAAAAGGGGCAGAAAGTCAAAATTTGCATGTATTTTGAGCTTTTGGAAGCCCAAATCTTCATAAAATCTGAAACCCATCCATATGCAAGTGTATTTTTGCATGACAATTCCAAAAATGTAGAGTTTTCCCCATTCTGAGCTGTCCCCCATGACTGGTCACGCGCGGGGTGAGACCACTCAAATGGCCAAAACCTGTAAAATTCTCAAAAATGCCAAAAATGCCTCAAAACTCTCAAAATTTCTTTGGTTTGCTACTAGGAGGAGGCTAATGAGTATCATGGTAAGTGAAAGAAGCCTCAGTCAAGATGCGGAGTGGGTTGGTCTTCTTCTTCCGTTTTTGTGCCTTGACCAACTGTACTGGAAACATGAGATCGCCATAGGATAAGCTTGTAAATCTGTCAAAGAGCTGGGCTCCTCTCTCTTATGATGACCACCTTTTCCCCCCCTACGAGGCCTCCACTGTACCTAAACCTCTGTAGAAGAAGACTGGTCATCACTTTGCTCACAGGTTTGGGTGTCTGACATGGTTTAGGAGCAAAGTGGACAAAGTGAACTGTTGTCTCTGCCTGCAAAAATGCTGAACTCTATGCTGTTTCAAGGGGGAAAAAGACATGAGGGAAATGTTAGGGAAGGGATCTTTCAACAAGGAATGGGAACGCGTGATATGACAGGGAATTTTTTAAGGGAAAATTCACAAATTGTCATGCATATACAATCTCATTTTCATCATTGGGAAATCAT
The DNA here is from genome assembly GCA_000404065.3 of Pinus taeda. NCBI lineage: Eukaryota > Viridiplantae > Streptophyta > Pinopsida > Pinales > Pinaceae > Pinus > Pinus taeda. Next base: position 118,270 of record APFE030537133.1, read on the forward strand.
TTGCAAAGAACATCTTGTAAGGGAAAAAGCATGTATGATAATGACCATGGAAGGAGCATACATGTGTGAATATGGACATAGGAAACCATACACAATTTACTTATTGGATTTTCATGTGCATCATAAGGCAAACTTTTGATCATGTACATTTTTGACATAGGGGGAAGGGTTTTATTAAGCAAAGGATGTCAAATGGATACAAGGGGAAAACAATATGTACATGTGTTTTTACAATATACACAGCAACATGTTTTGTAATTTTATTGTCACATTACTCTTTTCTTCATTGCACATATATTTTTTTCTTTTGGCTTTGTTTTTTATATGTGTAGGGTGTTGGTGTAGGGAATTAGGGTTTGCATATGCTTGGGTGAGGGATAGGGTTTACATTTTAGGCCATGGGGAAAATTTACATTTCTTCACAAATAATAAGGGCAAAGACATAAGCATGACTTTGTGAAGAAAAGGGGGAACAAGGGAGGGAATCAAATGCGACCAAAACATTCTGCCCACATTGACAAACAGTTACAAATATCTTTTTTCCTTGCATCCTTGGAGGCATAATCGCAAGCATGTAGACCCATAACCATCATCAACCAATCAAAAAATAGGTATAGAGCCTACCTCAACCCAATTTTCAAATTTGAAGAATATTTGAGTGAGTTTGAGGTGATTTTGGCTTTTACAGCTCAACTGGTCGCGGACAGCCCAACTGGTCGCGCCAGTTCAAAATTAATACTGCGAAGGAGCTGCTGACTGGTCGTGCACATTCATAGCCTTGTTTGAGGGCCTTCCTAGTGTCAGAATTGGGTGCAGGATGGCGCGTTGGAAAGGTATTTGAGTCTACTTTCCAAAACAAGTGGAATTTTTCAATTTAGAGTTGATTTGTCCTATCAAAAATCAAATCTCCCAAGACTGGTCAAAAAGTGCCAAATGAGGCTGCCTGAAAGAAGAGTGATGTTGCAGTCAACTTTTGAATGCCTTCCTCAACACAAAATTGAGCTCATGATAGCTCATTGGAAATATATTTGTGTCTAGTTATAATTTTACTGATCATGCAAATCATTTGGCCAACCAAGCTAGGAGAAAACTTGATTTTCCCAAGGTAACTTGTAGAGGTGTCTTTGATTCTCCTGAGGCAACCATATTCTTGACAGTTTTCTCAAATCATGACACCTGTGCAGAAAGTGAATGAGGTTTTTCTTCCTTGGTATGTTTTGGACAAACACCTCTCTCAGGTTTCCAAAATTCATCTTTGACTGCTCTGAAACATCATTTGAGTGAAACTTGCCCCGATGTGTGAAACAAGGAATTTTGTCGAAATGAAGCGAAATGAAGTGGATAGGGGCTTCTATTTTTGGGGAAATTTTTGGGAGTAGGGAGGGGTGTTAGGAAGCAGGGGAAAGTGGAATCTCAGAGGTTGATTGAGGGGAAGGGGTCCAAAAGGGAAAAACACAGGCCCAACCTAGAAAATTGCCAGGTTGTAGCTAGAAACTAGGGTTTGTGCGAAAATGAGGAATTTGGGGAATCTCAATGATGGGAAGAATTTAGTAAGGTAATTTAAGGATAGGGGAAGGTGTATGAGAATCAGGAAACAAGTTTTTCCATTGATTTGACCGTCCAAGAGAAATTGGCTTCAAAACCCTAGGAGAGGGAAATGAACTTGCCAAGGCACAACTGAAGCATGAAGAAGATGTAAAATGACTCATTAGACACTGAGATGATAATGAAAACCCTATGAATGATGATAGACTCAGTTGAATAGTGACATAGATTGGCATTTGGGTAACTTTGAAAAGAGTGAGAGCAAACCCTAGACCTAATGCCTAGTGACCAAATTTTGCTTGAAGACTCACTGAAATGACAAAATTTGACCTTGACACTTCAAAATCACTTTGTAAGAGAATATTTGATCACTAGAGGAAGGCTGGAAAGACTGACACTAACAGAACCCAGATCAGTGGTGTGGTTGGACAAGATGATCAGAGTAGGGTGCATCTCAACAACAACAGAAGGATTTCAAGGAGGGAAATCAGGACTCAGAGGGAGTCGAGAAGAGAACTACTAGACAAGAAGTAGAGAGTCAAAGGAGTTGAACATAGAACTTCCAGGAGGGAATATGAGGAGCATCATGGCACTACATGGAGTAAGAGACCAAGATAGATTGGACAGAGCATCGAACTTCAGAGTTTGGAAGGCCAAAATCTTATCCGTACTTGATAGGAATCGTGCCAAGAACTTTGCCTTGAATGTAATAGCTATCCTAGTCGACCCCAATGATAATGACAAGTATGAGGAGGCGATGGCAAGGGCCAAGAGAATTATCTTTGATAGGGTCAAGGATCATATAGTACCACACATAGCTGAGAAGGAAACAACATTTGAGATGTGGGAGGATCTCAAGAAGTTGTACCAGAATACTTCTGTGTAGAGAAGAATTTTGCTTGAGAATCAGTTGAGGTCATATAAGATGAAGAAGGGAGAACCGATTGACACCTTCCTCGAAGGATTGAATGAGATCCGAGATCAATTGACTACTATGGAGGTGACACTAGATCAGGAGCTAATGGTGAGGACAACGATGAATGTTGTCTCAGATGATGGATGTGTTTTTCCAAAGTATACTAGGTAGAGGGACTCTCCCACCTTGGGACGAGATGTGGGCAGCTCTTCGCTAGGAAGAGATCAGACAGTAGTCAAAGATGGGTAGGAGCAGTAAGAGGATCAAAGTCAAGCAGGAGGAGGAAGATGTTGCTCTAGCATCTGAGGGAAATCAGGAAAAGTGGAAGAAGAAAGATCTCTCCAAGATCAAGTGCTTCCACTATGGGGAGCTTGGTTATTATGTGATCTAGTTTCCGAGGAAGAAGAGTAAGGGATAGTCTTCCGATTCTAAGGCAGTGCCAACAAGGGCAGAGAAGGAAGTTATGATAGATGTTGACTGTGCCATGAATGCACATGCACCACTTGAGCGGAAGTGGGCAGACATCGAGCTGTAGTCAGGTGGACTACAGGCGATGAGGGGTAGGATCCTCAAGGTACCCAGCCTCTTGAATTAGACCTTGCTATGGAATCCTCGAAGAGGAGTAGTAGGACTGGTGGATGTTAGTAGAGACAGTTGAGGATGGAGTGATAGAGAGAGCTACAGTGCAAGATTCCCAAGACAGCACGAGGCCAGCAGGCTACAACAGTGCGAGAGGCATGGGAGTGTGGCACTAGTGCAGGATGGCACAGAGAGGTGTGCAATGGTGCAAGATGTAGGGAGTTGTTGCAGAAGTGTAGAGGTCAAAGAGGGAGCACTTATCAGTGGCAGAGAGAGATTCAATATCTGTGGGTGTCTCTGGCCCAATAGGAAGGTCAGATTGGGAGATCAATTACTTACTTCTTAGTAACTGAGTTGTAGTGTAGCAGTAGGCAGCATGATGCAACATGATGAGAGGAGGTGTAGTGCGAATGCAGTGCTGGGAGAAAGGACCAGCAGCAACACAGATGCAGAGGGATTTGTCGTACAAAAGCGGCAATGGAAGTGGCAGAACCATGGCCAGAAGTATAAGATGCAACAATGCAGAGGATGTTGAGCAGGAAGGCCTAGCATTAGCATGGGGACCGATGCCAGATGATCAGAGTAATACTCATTGAGGAGTATTGCTAGAGCACAGTCCTCACTAAGAGGGATCGTATATTTGGGGTAGAATCGGATGTGCTCTAGCCACGAAATTTTGTGGAGGGGTTGGGGCACATGCGATCTCCAATACCTAGAAAGGGTTTGGGTAGATTCTAAACAAATCAGGAGATATTAAAATAATTAATATTCCTAATGGAGTCCATAAGTATAAACTTAGGGAAAATAAAATATTAATGTGTGTTAAAATGAATCTGTGTTAGAATGGTCCAAAAGACATGGATTGAGCTAGATCTAATCTTAGCCATTGATTAGGGACTTAATCTCGGTTTTTGACATGTCAATAGAAAAAGTATAAGAGGAGGCTTGAGGGTCACTTGGAGAGAACACCAGAGTGATCAGTCATTCTATTCTCTAGAGCGAGGTTTGCTAAGAGAGATAGAATTAGTGATTGGGAGATGCAGCTAAGAGGCATTTGAGTATAGAGAGATAGAGAGGCAGAGATAATGTCGGGAGAGCAGCGCAATAGCTAAGGAGAGTGACACAAAACCAACCAGGGCTCACGGAGGACCACGCAGAGGCAGCTGGGAGATGTGAAAAGCCTCAGAGATGCCATTGTTGTTGACGCAGAGGGCTAGATGGCTAACGCAAGGCATCCCAGGACCGACACATACCCATCCGAGGTGATGCAAGGCTAGCGTGAGACAAAGAGGGGCTGACACAGTCTAGAGACACGATGACATTGGGGTTTATGGGGCAGATTAGTGTTGATTAGCTGCCAGAAGGATTATCCGGGTTTTCAGCCAAGAGATTTTTCAGAAACTGAGAGTTATTACTACCAAGGAAATTCTCTATTATGTAGGCCCGTTTCGGCACCCCAATTGTACTATGATATTTCTTAATAAGAAAACCCTCAGATAGTTGCACTGGTTTTCCCACATTAGGTTTTTGAGGCGACATTAGTCCAAAAATAATGGTGTCATATGGTGTGTTGGTTTCTGTTTCTTTTAGTTGTTGATGTGTAATATGTTGAGCATGCACTAGTGTTTATTTTTAGTATTTACATTGTAAATAACTTGTTAAGGAAAATAACAAGTAGGTAGGAATAAATCAAATAAATTGCATGAAGGATTTATAACTAAGTAAAATTAGAAACTTCAACACATACAGCATCAGGTGGCTTCACCAAGGATGAGATATTCAAGTTAGCCAACAGTGTCGCCTCCCATACAACATCAAGCCCTTCACATATGAGGTATTGTGTGATGTTTCTCCTCTTGGCGTTTGTGACGTATTATTATGACAACCATACTTGTGGAAGCAACATCCTATATATGAGTCTAGACCTCACTCTGTGATTATTTCTTTGGGTAATTCATTATACAGGATATTAGAGGTAGCCCCACCTACCACCACCTCTTTGATCTCTGCTAAGAATTGCAGTAAGATCATCTCCAAGACTAGGAAAATAATTTTATTCTTGGTTCACTCTCAAAATAAGGGGAAGATTGTAACCACATCCATTACCCTCGAGAAGGGTTCCTCCATGCAGAAGAAGTAGGTGGATATGGTCATGAAAGAATACATGGACATCTTCTCCTCACCCACGAGGGTATTGTTGCACTATCAGGTTGATCATTCGTTCGATCTGACTCCCGGAGCACCTCTACCCAAAAGGCTGACATATCGCTGCTCCATTGTGGAAAATTCCAAGTACAAGCAGTGACATGATCAACATCGGGTGTCACAAAAGTTTCAAGTGGGAGATAAAGTTTGGTTGCATTTGTAGAAAGAATGCATTACCAAAGCCCATCGGAAGCTAAGACCACTCCGATATGGTCCTTAAACCATTACCAAAGATGTGGGAGACAATGCTTTGGAGAGAAGCATTCCCCCATTCCTTGGCTTGTACCCAGTATTCATTGTGGATTTCCTTCAATCATGCTTCCCACCATTACTGGACACATTAGACATTGCAAAACAACTCACACAAACAGAAGTTTCCTCATCTCATGGAGGAAATTAATGCAATGGGGGCCATTTCTTCCTAAGGGTAGAGGAATGGTCCAGGTGGATATTGGTGGACACGTTCCTATCCCACTTGGACCCCCACCATTGTCTCTTTTAGTTTTTCAGTTTCCTTATTTGTAGGACAATTTACTATTTTTGGTAGTTTTTTGTGTGCTTAACTTCTGCAGTCATTTTGAGGCCCTACACGAAGTTTTTTTGGAAAATTTTATTTCATGATTAAGAAGGAAATTAGATTTGTTATTGTAGTCATCTTAGAGATCTTCCCAATGAGGTATCATTCATGTTAAATGAAGATAATATGACCAAATTACGACCCTCGGAAGTTGGATGCCCAACTAACCCCAACAGGGCCTATAAACTCTTGGGATTACATCTCCTCAGGTTAGGGTTTTGGTTGTTTAGGGTTTTATCTTATTGTTCAATAATGAAAAGACCCTTAAGCCTCATTGTAGCTTAGTTTAGAGGAATGTAGCCACCACATCTCTTCTCAGAGATAACCTACCGTCACCTAAACTAGTCTTATTTCCATTCTATTTGTAGGCATACTTCAGTATTTGATATTATGAAATGAAGTGTTATTTCTATTGCATCTCTTTATTTATGGTTACATTTGTAATTTTTTATGGTCATATTTAAATCCATATCATTGATATCAGAGTGGTCTTCTCTTTCTCTATTTTTCTTTGCATGTCCCCAACGAGGTCAGGATATAAGGATTTAGGGCTTGAACTGGTCAAACCTTTGCAAGACCAACCTCTTAAATCTAGATGACCTCCCATGGTGGATGAAAAGAAAGATGAGGGGGTAGGAGATCCTATCAAAATCTTGCTCGAAGAAGCCCTTGAGCAACAAAGGAACGCAATGATGGACAAATTTACCTAGATCCTTCAGCAACTACCTAGGGGTGATGCATATATTTCCAGCAGCTACTCTGGAAGAACCACACCCATTAAGGTACAAGTTAACTTTGGAATTCCCATATTTGAGGGTCAGATAAATGTGGATGTCATAAATAAATGGTTAAATCTCCTAGAAGGATATTTTCCTGAACATTCATGATTTTTCCAGCAAGGAAAATATCACTTTTTCACTTCTCAAAGCCGCCCCCACATCAAGGAATATGGGAAACCTACTGTGAGTAGAAGGATGAAAGTAAGACCTAACTATTTTCGACCGCATCCACTTGGAATTCATTCCGGGATGCCATTAGTAGTACTACCCTGTCGAAATATATGAGGATAAATACATAAAGTGGACCATGTTGGGGCAATGAAGGGACCAAGACGAGCTAGAGTTTACCAATATTTTTCATACCCTTCGTACAAAGTTGGGTATCAAGGATTATGAGTGACATTTGGTACTCAAATACCATGGCTGCCTACACAGGTACATCTAGGATGAGATGGAGTTCCTGGACATCTTCTTGCTTGGCACGACGTACCAATACGCTGTCAAGATCAAGCAAAAGTTTAAACAAAATAAGCAAGACTTTGGATCTGCAAATCTGAAGAACAAAAGACAAAGCCAAGGTGAGGTGACCCAAGATAACCCATCGAAGTCACAAGAAAATAACACCACCATGAAGTCAAAGAAGGACACAGGAAAGTGGTGTGAGTTTCATAAGAGCCCCACTCACAACACAAGTGAGTATTGGACCAAGTAGTCATTGGTGGTCGAGTTGAAGGCTTCAGAATTAGATGCATTTCGAACCCTGAGTCAGAACCAAAAAGAGGAATGAGAAATAAAATCAGATTATTAATGCAGAGACCAGCACCATTTTTTCCACCACCGAGATCCAAAAGAATGCACTGGAAGATCCAGAGGAGGGGAAGCATCTTTTCCACTCACAAATGTGGGTGAAGGTTTCGTCGTCGCAATTGATTGTTGACAATGGTAGCCAAGAGAACATCATTTTAGCAGAGGTCATGAAGCGATTGAATATACTGACCATACCATACCCATAGTTGTACAACATCGGGTGGCTTCACCAAGGACGAGATCTCAGAGTCAGCCAACAATGCCACCTACCCTACAACATCAAGCCCTTCACAGATGAGGTATTGTGTGATTTTTCTCCTCTTGAAATTTGTCATGTATTATTAGGACAACTATACTTGTGGAAGCGACATGTTGTATATGAGTCTAGACCTCACTCTGTGATTATTTCTTTGGGTAATTCATTATACAAGATACCAAAGGTATCCCCACCTACAACCACCTCTTTGATCACTGCTAAGAAATATAGTAAGATCATCTCCTAGACTAGGAAATTTAATTTTTTTCTAGTTCGCTCTCAAAGTAAAGGAAGATCGTAGCCATATCCATGGCCCTCGGGAAGGGTTCCTCCACACAACAGAAGCAGGTGGATACGGTCATGAAAGAATACATGGACATCTTCTCCTCACCCACATGGGTACCATTGCACTGTCAGGTCAAGCATTCATTTGATCTGACTCCTGGAGAACCTCTACCTAACGGGTCGATATATCGTTGCTCCATTGCGTAAAATTCCAAGTACAAGCAGCGAAATCATCAACATCAGGTGTCATACAAGTTTTATGTGGGCGAAAAAGTTTGGTTGCATTTTCAAAAAGAATGTCTTACTAGAGCCCATCAGAATCTCAGACCACTCGCATATGGTCCTTACACCACTAACAAAGATGTGGGAGACAATCCTTTGGAGCACAGTATTCCCCCATTCATTGGCTTGCACCCAATCTTCAATGTGGACCACCTTCGACCATGCTTCCCACTATTACTAGACAGATCAGACATTGCAGAAAAACTCACACCAGCAGAAGCTTCCTAATCTTATGGAGGAAATTAATGTAATGGGGACCATTTCTTCCTAAGGGGGGAGTGTTGGCATTATGATGCATGTGTTGTACTTGATGGCAACCCACTTGTAGCAGAACAACTCACTTGTATATGGTAACTAGATGAATATACATAACTATATGCATATATAGGAGAGATATTAGATGTGACAGAATGCATGTCTGTTGTGTTTACAGATGTGACAAAATGTAGGGTAGTTCAAACAAATCATTTTAGAAGTAATATGGAAAGTTACGGCGTAACAGGTCTATTCAGAGGTAACAAGGCACTGGTACAGAAGAACAAGAAGATGGAACTAAGGTCTACTGATCAGAACAAAGAAGGGAAAGGAAAATGTTTATGTAAAGTAGTTTAAGAAGTATACGCAGGTCCACTTTGTCAAAACAGCGTATACACGTTGGTCCACAGCAAAAAAAAAAAAAAAAAAAAAAAAAAAAAAAAAAAAAAAAAAAAAGCGTATACATATACATGCACTGCCACTGGAGAAAAAGCGCATACATGTTGGAAACCCAAGGTTTTGGTTCGAGGTATTTGGTCCAAGGTATTTTGCTCCAAGGTATTTGGTCTGAGGTATTGACCCTAGGTATTTGGTCCAAGGTATCGGTCCTAAGTGGTTTTTGTCCAAGTTATTGACGAAAGATCTATGTTTATAAGGAGGAGAAGATCAAAGGGCTAAGGGCACAATTAATGAATATCTTATGAAGTGTTAGGTCAAAAGAAAATATGCATGCTTTGCTTGATCTAGACTAAATATGCACCTGAGAATTTGATGATGGATCAAGATCATAATGACTTATTATTATTGAATGATCTGATATTGGGCTAGATCTGATTATGTACACCTGCTTTATTCTTTAAATATCATGATCTGGGTTTGCTTGAAGTCCAGTGGTGCAATGAAGTTATGATGTAAGTATATGTAGATCTGTACACTAGTTCGCTTTGGTGAAGGTGCGTATACACGCTATTTCGGCTCCTCCAAGTAGTGTATGTAAAAGTAAATTTTGATGTTCAAGGATGACATTATCTATCAAATCAGTGTTGTTGTTTTACTGTTGTCTACCAACGAAGACTTCTTAGATTTGAATGTAAAACTGAATGAATATGGAGTTTGATATTTGATAGATTTATTGTATAAGTGACGAGAAGTGATCTCTATTGTTGCCTATGTAAAGCTCTGTAAGTTGACATTAGATATTCAGTATATTGCTAGTTGGTACAGACTTGATTCAAAAGTTTATGTTTGCAGTAGTTTTGAAGGCATACACAGGTTCGATTAATGGTAGTAGCATATACACACAATTTGGGTTCAGACAAGTAGCGTATACACTCTGATGCATGGTTTTTGAGGTTACAGCTGGTTATGAGTGATGATGTAGGTTTTTGGGTTCAACACAGAGTTCTGGTGTCAGTGATCTGATTATTCAGATTAACTGAATGTTGGTTGATGCTGTTTAATTTTAAAAGTTTTTGATGGGTCCAGCATGAAAATTGGATGAAAAGTGGCCTTTATATTATGGTGGTGTGCTCCAGGAGTATCCAGCCTGAAAATGTTTGAAACGTGGTCCCTGGAGGAAGAGAGAAATTCATAGCCTTTTGTAGGTCGGTGCCTACGTACTGGTAAACATATCGGCCAGTACAAGAGCCAGAAGGGTTGGAACTCCCTTCCAGTGACAGCTGGAAAACAAGTGAAGGTTGGAGCCTTCAGTAGGTTGGCGCCTATGTACTAGTAAACGGATCAGCTAGTACAAGAGCTAGGGGGTTGTAGCTCCCTTCCAGAAGAAGCTGGAAAATTAGAGAAGATTGTAGTCTTCTGCAGGTGGGTGCCTACGTACTAGTATGAGTCTGCACCAGCACAAGATTGTAAGAAAATTTTCTTATTATTAAAAGAAGATAGAGACAACAACAACAGGTGGTTTTCACCCACATTGGGTTTCCACCTTCAATCTTGGTGTTCATGTGTGTTGTTTATGTGTGATGCTTTATTCTACTACACTGTCTAATTATTTACCGATGTATTGGTTTAAGATCAACACATGATAAATTGTCCACATCACAAGTTCTCTGAATATACGCTGGTTTCTATAATCACAGTTGCGTGTACATGCTAGTTCATTTCACTGAAGTAGCGTATATAAATCTGTTTGAGAAATAAAATTATTGATCTGATAATACTGATTTACCCCCCTCTCAGTATTATTTCCAACAAGGAGGAATGATCCAGGTGGATATTGGTGGCCACCTGCCTATCCCACCTGGACACCCACCATTGTCTCTTTTTATTTTTCAGTTGTTCAGTCAATTTAATGTACTAAATTTCTAACATAGATTATCAATCAGGATTAGTAAACTAATGAAGTGTGGTGCACAATATGTGCTTAATTAACCTTTTTTTTTAACTTCGTTGAGTATGTTTTTATGTTGTTTTGGGGTTTTGTTTCTTATGCCTCAGGAAATTAATGTAAGAAATGAAAGGTATGCTTCTAGATGAAATCTTTAAATGTTAATGGACAAAATCTAATGAATTTTAATGTTGAAAACTAATTTCTAAAGAAGGAATAAAAGGAAATGTTTTGATGAAAGAAACTAAACTAGGAATTAATCTAAAAATTATGAAAAATAAGGAAGAAAAGGAAATGCATTTGAACTAATATATGAAAAACAGAGCATTAATCTAAATACAATTGCATTCATATGACAAGATGAAAATTAAATCACTTCCTTTCTAATCCTTAAAAGCTCTTGATCAAAATCAAACTAATCCTATTCATGGATTGAAAGCAAAATAACAATGACAATCTAAAACAAATGGAAAAGACAACTATGATCTATTGTATGATCAAATACCCATGAACCATTCAATTTTAGGAAGCAGTCTTATTTAAGTGATTAAGTACTTGATTATACATTAAATGAAAGAAAACATGATCTAGGAAAGCATAAGAAAGCATGTAAAATAAAATATGTAAAAACTTGCAATAGCTATGTAATCTAATGTTTTTAAGCAATTAGTTTTGGAAGGGTTACTTTCTTGAAATGTTAAACATGAGATGACACAATAGATAAGAAATTTAATCTAAAAAGCATGATAAAATCATGAGAAAGGAAACTAAATCACTATCTGTTCTAAATGCCTCAAGCAATCAAATTTGGAAGAGCTACCTTCTTGAAATGCTCTACATAAGATTAAACAACGAATGTAAAACTTAATCATAAGAAAGCATTGTAAAGACATGTAAAGGAAAACTAAGATCAATGTATGCTCCAATGCTTCAAACACAATCCAATTTTGGGAAAGAGAAAATTCTTTTCTTGAGATGCTTTGATTAGCATAAGATTACACAGTAATTAAGAAAGCAATAAATCTTAATCTATGAAAGCAAATAAATCTTAATCTATGAAAACAAATAAATCTCACACATTGTAGATGGCCAATCCAAAAGTATGAGGATGGAAAGTTGAGAAGCTCCAAATGCAAGCCTTCTTCTTTATTCAAAACATGAGCAATTCCCCAACTTTACATATAAAATAGTAGGAGAAAACTTCCCCTATTTATACAAAAAGATAAGATGCTATCCCATTAATGAGAGTCCATGAATCTCTCTCTATAACTCTAGAGTTACAATCAAAATAGGAAATGATATGACACCTATCTTCTTAGAGTTTCAATACAAATAGGAAATCAGACACATATCCTTATGATCCCATGATATTCTCCACTCAAATTCGAATTTGGCCTTAGGAGACCACATAAGGGTCTTTTAGAAGCTTCCTTTTGACCTACACATGTCAACAATCTCATCCCACTTGTTAGGTATAAGCATATGCACATTATGTTCTAATTTTTAACCATAAATTCACTTAAAAATGCTAAGAATTAATAAAGTTTGGAAAAACATAAATTTACCCAATAATGATAATGGTAAGGTAAATGTAATGAAATGGAGGTGGAGTGAAGATGCAATATGGAAATATAAGTGAAAATGTAATGGAAGTGAACGACAATTTCAAGGCCCAACATACCCCCCAACTGAAGCTATTGCATGTCCTCGTGCAATCTATTATATTAATTTTTTATCCTTGAGCTTTGGCTTAACTTTTCATGATATCATTTCATAACCTCATACTTCTACAAAGTCTTTTAGTTGAATTGCAACATCGTTGGTTCTTGTGCTACAACCATATTTTATTGTTGCATTCATTTTTTATCTTTGAACTTTGCATAATGATAATTTGATTATTGTTGCAAATTATATCTTTATTGGATTGCATCATGGTTGGTTCTTGTGTGACAACCATGATTGTGTTTATATCCAATTATCTTTTCAGTACTTTTGAAAAGCCCTTGTATGCTCATAACAATAATGTAATAGTTAATATCTTTTAAAAGTATGTGGGCTTTTGAATGCGGTATGAATATGAATGTATCTCCCCACCAACTGATGGTATTGGCAATTTTATGAGAAGAGAAATGTTTTTTCCAAAAATTATTATTCTAGCTTTTCAAGGAATTTTATGGTAAAAAGTTAGAAAATGGCATACCTTAACTTACCCTTTGGAAATGTATGAGCTGCATGTGTCGTGGCTACAAAATTATGATCATAATATTCTTCAAGTGGCTGGAAAAGTCATGGAGAAAAGAGTCAAGATGACTTTTTATTGCTTTTATTAAAACTTGTTGAATCTGTTGCGAAATGGTGTTGATTTTTCTGCTTCCATCTAATTCCGTAGTTGTTATTTGTTTATGCAGTTTTTATTGGATTATGCAGCTGCCAGCTGATTCCGCAGCTGCATGTCTTCTACATTTGCTCCAAAATGTTGAAAATGATAGTCTTCATGTCTTCAAAACTCATTGGCATAATTCCTTCTATGTGAATAGATGTTCTGACGTCGAACAAAGCAGTAAATTGTTGACTTAGTGGCCATTAATGGATGCCACTAGTCAACACGAGAATTCTCACCATTGATGACAATGAGAGTCAAAATGCCCAAACACATCTTGCTAAGTACGAATAATTTTGTTGTTGTCGAGTACCTAAAATATTCGATGAACAAGGGACATTGATTTATTCCCATTGTTCGTCAACATGAGGACTTGCCATTAAGGCATGCAAGCTCAAGGTGTTTTTGCAAGGATTTTACACTCAAAGGACTATGGACTCAATAATTTGCATTGAATCAGGGTTTAATTTCAAAATGAAAAGGATAGGAAAAGGAAAATGAAAATGGAAGATGACAATGGAAAATAATAATAACAATGGGCAATAAGCATGAAAGTTGGCTTCTTGCTTTTATTTGTGGAGTATACGGAAAGTGTATGTGAATGAAGGAAAATGAACAATTGAATCTTGCTGGGAAAAATAATTGTGGCTTGCTTTAAATTGCTTGGTTGGATTTCTAATTCAAAAGGGAGGAAGAGTAATGGTTTTGATGAATATGGACATGGACTTGTTCTTATGTTTCTCATGAGATTGGTTTTTTGAAGACCAATTGTCATCACAATTTCATCTCCTTGTTGATCATTCAATCATCCTAAACCTGCAAACAGAAAAAACTTGACACAAGGAACATAAGTGTGTTAAAAAAGAAATAACTAATTTCTTTCTGATTCTTATGCAAAAATTGAATGTCAAATGAAACAAATTAAGGAAAATCAAAAGTGTTATATTCGGTCCAATTCATAATATCGATAACAATCCATTTTTAATAAATAACCATGAAAAATAAATCAACTCCCTGTTGTCGGATGACTTCATGCACTGTGCTCAGTAAAACGATTAGCATCACAAAGATTTGGTGTGCTCTGCAAGTTAAAACTTCATAGAAAAGTACATAGCAACAATATTAATGCCAAATGTTCAGAAATTGTCTAAATAATTTTCCACTTGTTTTGCAAGCCAGTATTGAATTGTCATTTGTGCTACAAAAAGAACATGTTGAACAACAAATTTAACTCTCTTTAACTTGTCTTCACTTGCACCTTTTAGAAAAATCTCATAACTATGTGGCACCATAACTATCTAATATAAATGAGAGTTGACGAAAAGGCATCTGAGGCAGTGTGGATCAAATGCTGTGCAGAAATGTAGAGACCATATGTGCATTTGTTGGCTGGAAATCTGGTTAGATAATTTATCTCGCAATAACCTTCTAAGGGGTACATCAAAGCTTCCATAATACTTGATATGAGAGATCTGGTTCCTCTCACATACCATCCCCTTCAATATACAACGTCGAGATAATGAAACAAAGACACTTGGATGATCAAAATAGGAAGGTGTTATTGTTGCTTTAGAGAATCCCTGTTCTTTCTTATGTTCAAGTGTGAATTAAGGTTGTAGTGAAATAGAATCGGCCTTCTTATCAGTTATTAATTCATTATTTAACTGCATGAGGTATCAAATAGTGAATATCACTGAAATATTATTCAATCCCTTGAAATCCCTTATCATTCTCTCTTACGGTGGCTCCTTCAATGAAGGAAATTAACAAGGCCAACGCACAGTGGATGACTTCACACAAGCAATTGGGGCACCCAAACTCAAAGCGTTTTATCCAAATATCTAAAGCTTGAATTTAGCTAGGGAAATTAAATTTGAGTGAATATTTCTCCTGAAGATTAGAGAAATCGGATCATGGCCGCAATTGTGCATTAAATCCGAAAATTCGTTTTTCTCACGCAATCTTGAAACTAAGGCTCCGAAGAACCATCAAATTCACTCAAAAAGATGTGAAATTAGGAAAACCATTTTTGGGTTACCTAACTCACCATGTTCTCGAAAAAACCCATGTCTTGGATTTTTCTAGTTCACCTAGGTTTTCTTAAAAAATGCGTTTTAAAAACATACTTCTAAACGAGTGTGATTTTTGGCAATGGTGATCTAGCAATAAAATCAATTTCTGGAAATGGTGATCCAGTGTGTTCTGCGGGATGTGCAGGTTGAGACACCCCAAGTTGTGGAGGTTAAGATACCACACCCATTATATGATGTGGAGCTGGAGCACGTGTGCAGGCTATGCTGAGGATAGTGGCCTTGTAGCCATTCTGAAGACCAATATCTCTATAGAGATCAAAGTTTTTTAAAGGCCATGGGCCATTGTGTTGGTTGTTTTATTAAAATTTATTTATTTATATTTTTTTAACATAAATAATAATAATAATAAAAAAAAAAAAAAAAAAAAAAAAAAAAAAAATTAATTAATTAAAAATAAATCAATAAATAAATTATTTTTCCGATCCTCCGGATCACACAAAGCGTAGGAGGAGAGCATACTTGAGAAATTATTAATTTCTTTTTTAGATGTAAGAAATAATGTCTCTTAATTACACTTCCCCAGAAATGGCACCAAAATGTTCAGTTAATTAAATGTCTTAAATTGCTAACATAAAGTATCGACCGAGATTAGTAAACTGCTAAAGTGTGGTGCACAATATGTGCTTAGTTAACCTTGTTTCTTAATTCATTTTGTATGTTTTTATGTTGTTTTCAGGTTTTGTTTCTTATTCCTAAGGAAATTAATCTAAGAAATCAAAGTTATGCTTCTAGATGAAATCTTTAAATGTTAATGGACAAAATCTAATGAATTTTAATGTTGAAAACTAATTTCTAAAGAAGGAATAAAAGGAAATATTTTTGATGAAAGAAACTAAACTAGGAATTACTCTAAATGAAATGATTAAACTATGAAAAAGAAGGAAAAAAAGGAAATGTACTTGAACTAATATATGAAAAACAAAGCATTAATCTAAATACAATTGCATTCATACGACAAGATGAAAATGAAATCATTTCCATTCTTATCCTTGAAAGCTCTTGATCAAAATCAAACTAATCATATTCATGGACTGAAAGAAAAATAACAATAACAATCTAAAACAAATGGAGAAGACAACTATGATCTATCATATGATCAAATACCCATGAACCATCCAATTTAGGAAGCAATCTTATTGAAGTGATTAGGTACTTTATTATACATTAAATGAAAGAAAACATGATCTAGGATAGCATAAAGAAAGCATGTAAAAACTTGCAACGACTGTGTAATCTAATTGTTTTTAAGTAATCAATTTCGGAAGGGTTACCTTCTTGAAATTCTGAACATGAGGTGACACAATAGATAAGAAATTTAATCTAAAAAGCATTATAAAAGCATGATAAAGGAAACTAAATCACCGTCTGTTCTAAATGCCTCAAGCAATCAATTTTGGAAGAACTACCTTCTTGAAATACTCTACATAAGATTAAACAGTGGATGTAAAACTTAATCCTAAGAAAGCACTGTAAAAACATGTAAAGGCAAAGTAAGATCAATGTATGCTCCAATGCTTCAAACACAATCCAATTTTGGAAAAGAGAAAATTCTTTTCTTGAGATGCTTTGATTAACATAAGATTGTGCAGTAATTAAGAATGCAATAAATCTTAATCTATGAAAGCAAATAAATCTTAGACTATGAAAACAAATAAATCTCACACATTGTAGATGGCCAATCCAAAACTATGAGGATGGAAAGTTGTGAAGATTCAAATGCAAGCCTTCTTCCTTATTCAAAATATGAGCAATTCCCCAACTTTACACATAAAATGATAGGAGAAAACTTCCCTTATTTATACAAAAAGATGAGAAGTTATCTCATCAATGAGATTCCGTGAATCTCTCCCTATATCTCTATATTTACAATCAAAATAGGAAATGATAAGACACATGTCTTCTTAGAGTTTCAATACAAATAGGAAATGAGAGACATATCCTTATGATCCCATGATCTTCTCAACTCAAATTCGAATTTAGCCTTAGGAGGCCACATAAGGGTCTTTTAGAAGCTTCATTTTGACCTACACATGTCAACAATCTCATCCCACTTGTTAGATATAAGCATATGCACATTATTTTCTAATTTTTAACCATAAATTCACTTAAAAATGCTAAGAATTAATAAAGTTTGCAAAAACATAAATGTGACCCAATAATGATAATGGTAAGGTAAATGTAATGAAATGGAGGTGGAGTGAAGGTGACAATATGGAAATATAAGTGAAAACGTAATGGAAGTGAATGACAATTTCAAGGCCCAACATCAGTTTCCTTATTTGTAGCATAATTTACTATTTCTGGCAATTTTTTGGGTTGTGAACTTCTGAAATCATTTTGAGGCCCTAAATGACATTTTTTTGGAAAAAATTCTTCAACGATTTCAATAGAAATCATGTCTATAGTTGTATTCCTTAGAGAGATCTTTCCAATGAGGTATCATACGCGTCAAATGGAGATAATATGACCAATTTATGACCCCAAGAAGTTGGCTTCCCAACTAACCCCAACGGGGCCCATAAGCGCTTGGTGTTATATCTCCTCAGGTTAGGGTTTTGTTTCTTTAGGGTTTTCTCTTATTGTTCAATAATAAAAAGGCCATTAAGCCTCATTTTAACTTAGATTAGAGGCATGTAGCCACCACATCGTTTCTCATAGATAAGCTACCATCGCTCAAGCTAGTCTTATTTCCATAATGTTTGTAAGCATACTTCAGTATTTGATATTTATGAAATGAAGTGTTATTTCTGCTGCGTCTCTGTATTTATGGTTATATCTGTAATTTTTTACATTCATGTTTAAATCCATATTAGTGATATCAGAGCGATCTTCTCTTTCTCTATTTTTCTTTGCATGTCCCCAACGAGGTCGGGATATAAGGAGTTAGGACTTGAACTAGTCAAACCTTTGCAAGACCAACCTCACAAATCCAAACGACCTCCCATGGAAGATGAAGAGAAAGATGGGGGGTAGGAGATCCTATCAAAATCCTTCTCGAAGAAACCCTCGAGCAGTAAAGGAACACAATGATGGACAACTTTACCCACATCCTCTAGCAGCTAACTAGGGGTGATGCATATATTTCTAGTAGCTACTCTAGAAACACCACACCCTTTAAGGTACAAGTTAACTTTGACATTCCCATATTTGAGGGTCAGATAGATGTGGATGTCATAGATAAATGGTTAAATATCCTAGAAGGATATTTTTCTGTTCATGATTTTTCCAGCAGGAAAAATATCACTTTTGCACTTCTCAAAGCCACCCCCCGCATCAAGGACTATGGGAAACCTACTTCGAGTAGAATTATGAAAGTATGACCTCATTGTTTTTAGCCACACCAACTTGGAATTCATTTCAGGATGACATTAAGGAGCAGTACTACCCTCTCGGAATATATGAGGATAAATGCATAAAGTGGACCACGCTACTGCAAGGAAGGGACCAAGATGTGTTGGAGTTTACCAACATTTTTCATACCCTTCGCACAAAGTTGGGTATCAAGGATTCTGAGTGGCATTTCTTACTCAAATATAGCAGCCACCTACATAGGTACATCTAGGATGAGATGGATTTCCTGGACATCTCCTCGCTTGGCACAACGTACCGATACACTGTCAAGATCGAGCATAATTTTAAACAAAAGAAGTGAGACTTTGGATCTGCGAATCCAAAGAACAAAGGACAAAGCCAATGCGAGGTGACCCAAGACAACCCGTCGAAGCCACAAGATAAGAAAACTACCATGAAGTCAAAGAAGGACACGGGAAAGTTGTGTGAGTTCCATAAGATCCCCACTCACAACATAAGTGAGTGTCGAACCAAGAAACCATTTGTGGCCAAGTTGAAGGCTTCAGAATCAGATGCATGTTTGAAGCCTGAGTCAGAACCAAAAAACAGGAATGAAAAAGGGAAGCAGATTATTGGTTAGAAGCCCAACACCATTGTTGCTACTGCCAAGATCCAAAAGAATGAGCTTGAAGATCCAGAGGAGGGGGAGCATCTTTTCCACTCACAAATGTGGGTGAAGGGTTTGCCACTGCAATTCATTCTCGATAGTGGCAGCCAAAAGAACCTCATTTCAGCAAAGGTCGTGAAGTGGTTGGGCCTACTAACCATACCACACATGTATCCGTACAACATCGAGTGGCTTCACCAAGGACGATATCTCCGAGTTAGCCAACAATGTCGCCTCCCCTACAGCATCAAGCCCTTCACAGATGAGGTATTGTGTGGTGTTGCTCTTCTTAACATTTCTGATGCATTATTAGGAAAACCATACTTGTGGAAGAGACATGTTGTCTATGAGTCTAGACCTCACTCTGTGATTATTTCTTTGGGTAATTCATTATACAGGATATCAGAGGTAGCCCCATCTATTGCCACCTCTTTGATCTCTACTAAGAAATGCAATGAGATCACCTCCTTGACTAGGAAATTCATTTTCTTTCTGGTTCGCTCTCAAAGTAAGGAGAAGATCATAGCCACATCCATGGCCCCTGGGAAGGTTTCCTCCACACAGCAGAAGAAGGTGGATATGGTCATGATAGAATACATGGACATCTTCTCTTCACCCAGAGGGGTACCGTTGCACTATCAGGTCAAGCATTAATTCGATCTGACTCCTGGAGCACCTCTACCCAATGGGCTGATATATAGCCACTCCATTGTGGAAAATTCCAAGTACAAGCAGCGACATGATCAACATTGGGTGTCACACAAGTTTCAGGTGGGTGACAAAGTTTGGTTGCATTTGCAGAAAGAATGCCTTACCAGAGCCCTTCTGAATCTCAAACCACTCTGATATGGTCCATACACTATTACCAAAGAAGTGGCAGACAATTATTTAGAGGGAAGCGTTCCCCCATTCCTTGGCTTGCATCTAGTATTCAATGTGGACCACCTTCTACCATGCTTCCCACCACTACTGGAAACATGTCAGACATTGTAGAACAACTCAAACCAGTAGAAGTTTCCTCATCTCATCGAGGAAATCAACGTAATGGGGACCATTGCTTCCTAAGGGGGGAGGAATGATCCAGGTGGATATTGGTGTCCACCTATCTATCCCACTTGGACCCCCACCATTATCTCTTTCAATTTTTCAGTTTCCTTATTTGTAGCACAATTTACTATTTTTGGCAGTGTTTCAAGTCCTGAACTTCTAGAGTTGTTTTGAGGCCCTATAAGATGTTTTCTGTGAAAATTTCTTTTGTATCTATTGCCATGTTGGAAGTTGTAGTCCTCGGAGAGATATTTCCAATGAGGTATCATACGTATCAAATGGAGATAATGTGACCAAGTTACGACTTTGGGAAGTTGGCTGCCCAACTAACCCCAACGAGGCCCATAAACTCATGGTGTTACATCTCCTCAGGTTATGGTTTTGGCTGTTTAGGGCTTTCTCTTATTGTTCAATAATAAAAAAATCCCTTGAGCCTCATTGTAACTTAGTTCAGAGGCATGTAGCTGCCACATCTCTTCTCAAAGATAAGATACCATTGCCCAAGCTAATCTTATTTTTGTTCTGTTTGTAATCATACTTCAATATTTGATATTAATTAAATGAAGTATTATGTCTGCTGCATCTATGTATTTATGGTCATATATGTAATTTGTTGTGTTCCTATTTAAATCGAATATTGGTGGTCACCTACCTATCCCACTTGGACCAATTCCCTTGTGTTCATTGTCTTTCTTTCTCTAATCCAAGTGAAATCTAGACTTCTCCAAGAATGTTCCAATAATGCTCTAAGTTTTCAAAAGCATGAGAAAATGAGAGTGTGAAAGAATGAACTATAGATCCACCACAAAACTGTTAAAAAACTAAAATTGTCAAAAGGATAGAAATTGTTTCTTTGGAACCTTTTTATCACCGATGCCTCTATTTTCTTCATTTTCCTTCATTTTTCCTCTAATTTCCCTTACATGAAAATCTATGTCTCTTCACCTTCCTTTTCTCATATTTTCCTTTATTTTTATAATTAAATGCCAAATATTGTTTCTTTGCCTTTATCAATGCCTTTACTAATATCCATAGCCATTAATTAACCACAAGTGATGCCCACTATAATGATTTCCCAACATTTAGCTTGGAATACGTGTCCATTGACCTTGGTCTTATTTTATTTACATGGAAAATCAACCAAGGGTTGTTACAAACCCTTCCCCCTTAGGGGAAGACCTTCCGCAGTGTTCTATGACACCTATGACCATCAAATTGTTGAAAACAAAACATACTACCTATGGAGAATTATAACATAGTTGGATACAATATTTACAATGACATCTTGTTGTAAGAAAAGAAAACATACCATTTATTAGAGCTTTATAACATAGCTTGTTGTTGTATTTACAACCATATATATGGGTGAAAGATGTGCTACACTTTTGTGCCAAATTTGGCAATGAAATTTCAAGTTTTTCTTCTTTTATCGAATTGCACCCATTGTGAATTTTGATTCGGAGTAAAAAGACAATATGTGGAGAATTATGTTATTCTCCTAATTATATGCTTTCAAAAAAAATAGTGTCATATAATCTTTCAGTTTTCCATTAAATGCAATATATGTCCATGCAAAGTTTCACAAAACATAAGAGGCACATATGTGTTCACATAGCATAACTTAGTCTAAAATGTTTAATTTCTAAAATATATATATATTAGCATGATAAACACTCAGAGAACTAAGTTTTTCATATTAAAATTCTATTTTTCATGTAAAATTCTATTTTTTTATTTTTTGGAGTTGGCGAAGCAATATTTCAATTGCATTTTGGAGACACGCGTTCACATAAGATTTTTTTCATCTCTTTAAATAAATTGAAAAACCAAAAGTATCTTTTTTAAGAGGACTTGTAAACGAAGATAGTGTTATTTTTTGAAATTTTTTCGTTGTGTATATTTTATGTTATTGATTTTTTATTCAACCCCTTTGAAATTGTTCAAAAAAATTTCAAGTGTTATGTTTAATAGAAATTAGATGAAAAATATCATATGAATTTGAAAAATGTCAAATTCATATGCCATTGGATAGAGGATTCTTTCATGAATCAAACATGATCAACTCTACCACTTCAGGACAAATTCTGCCCTAAATTTGATAGGGTGCAAATGGGATTGCGGAGAAATATATAGAAGAGGTGCTAAAGCTGTAATTTTTAGGACTTCAAGAGCTCAATCAAGCTCTTAAATTCAAAATTCAGATTTCTTGATCAAGTGTTAAATAAACCTTTGATTGAGTGGTATACATGGTTAACATGTGGCATGATTGAGTCATTGAAAACACTAACCCACCAATGCTCTTATCAACTTTTATCAATGGCATTAATGGTAAACAATATGGCTCAAGGGCTCGATCGATCCTATGTTGTCAACAAATAGATCAACGTCTAAATTCTATTGCCAAAAACAAGCAACAAACATTCTTTTGTAGAGAAATATCATAGCGTGGAAATTACACAAAGATTTGCAACAAACATGGGAAATTGGAGATTTGGATCTAGAAAAGGAAATAAATTACCATCCACAGAGGAAACATGAGAGAAAAATAGAGAAAGGATGAGAAAAAGACGTCAAACATTGAAAGAACAATAATTTCATTCAAATACAGGTAATTCAAATTATCTCACTTCTCATATTAATTGATCCATATTGTATGCATTAAGAAATATGAATGAAAACCAAAAACAAATATTAGAATGAAACAATAAAACTAAGATAAAATAAGAATTGAAAGTAATACCATGTAGTTAAAAAATGAGATGTAACAACAACTAGAGAAAACCACTTGACAACATACAAATTATTGAAAACCACTTGAAACCATGCAAATTATTGAAAACTACTTGAAACCATGGTTTATTAGATTTTTTTGAAAGAACTTGAATTCATGAAAATTATGAACCACCTTTGAATTGTAATGGTTTAAGCTAACCCACAAAAACTAAGGATGTGATTTAACCAAAGAAAACCATTGGAACATAATTTCCATTTATTATTTACATGAATTACAATTCATGGTAATTTATTTACAAGACGGATTAGAGAAAATTCTTGTCACATAGGTGTTCCAAATCCTATAAAGATTAGTTTGATTAATGTTTCATATCCAAAGTAGGATTTGAAAGAGAGAAAAAGTGGCAAGGTCTAGAAGGAGCAAGAAAATCCCTACTTCTAATGTGCATGAACTGAGAAGGCATTCTTTGTTAAACATATATTTAACAACATTAAACTTTTTTAGCATTCAACATCATATATAACATTTAATAGTTCTTTGAATCCTAAATGATGATCCCTACCTTTGAAAACCTCACAAGTTTATTATTTCAATTATTACATGAAGGTTATGAGAATGTTTTTAAAAGAACGAGTTTTTTAAAGACATACAAAGTGTAGTGTAGATTTGTGCTTGCACAAAAAGGAACGTATTATTGCATGTAATTATAATGCTCCATAGAAGACTCATGTGATTAATAAACACAAAAGAAATAAATTAGCATGCATGTATTGATGATATGCTAGAAATATTTACAATGTTAATCCTCTTAGACTATGGCAATCTAATGTAGATTAAATTCATTTAGGTGTTTCTCAACATATGTAATCGTGAAATATATTGCAAAACATGATTCAAAAGTAAAAATAGTTTTTTATTTTAAACTTTGTTAATATTTGATGAAAATAATTGAAAACATAAAATACATTGGGTATCCATCTTTTCACATGCATAAAAAAGTTTCCTGTAGAAACATATAGTTTTTTAAATCCTCTTACCCCTCCTTGTACCCTACTTGATTGTTGTGCTAAAATTTCCATGTACATTCTCCCAAGAAAAACATTCAAATCATTTGTGCCCCTCTTCACCACAAATGATAACAATATACATTCATTGTTGATAATACCTTAAAGCATATTCCTTGTTCTCTAAATCCACTAAAACCTATCTCTTGATTTCCTTTTGTTTCCTTATCAACAATTTCATTGTCCTTCTCATCCCACATTTCTTCCACTTTTTATTTGGAATTGTAAAATTCTCTATAGTTATGATAAGTTCTTGCTTTAAGAAAGTTTTTGTTACTATTGTTTTATGGTAATTTTAGTTATACATTTTAAAACATTAAATGATATGGTGCTTCTAATGAAGAAATAAAATCCAACTAATTTGATTTTGTATAGTAGGCTTTCAAATATTAACATAAAAATTAGTTGAATAGGTTCCTTATTATATCATGGAGTGTGTATTTATGTATTTTATGATTTTTTTTGTCACAATTTATCTTATAGTTAATTAAATTTGTATGAATTTATAGATATAGATTTTGTTTTATCTCATGAAATAAATTTGGCCCTTCAATTTGGTAATCACTAGATTGATTTTTCAAGAATCCCTTGTTCTACAAAATTCAAAAGATTCACCACATCATTAATTTCTTTAAGTAATAATTCCCTCTAAAATATGTACTTAGAAGTTTCTGTTGGACACCTAATCCTAAAGGGTTAGTGTGGAAGCCGAATGGACAAGTAGTCCAAGGGACCTTGGGATGTGAATCCCAACGGTCACCATACTGTACTATAAATGTACACCTTTTGTGAATAAAAATAGCAATGCATGTTTTATCTTTCTATCTGTTGTAGCTCACCATGTGTGTTTAACATGGTATCAGAGCCATGATGTGTGGCCTGTTATTCCCTAAGCAACTGTTCTGACCACCGCCTCTGTCCTTCCAGTGCTGCTCTCCCTCTGCCCTTCCAGCGTTGCACTGCCTCTGCCATAACTGAGAAACGCTGCCTGACAATTCATGATTATTCTCACCTGCGTTACTGGCTGTCCTGACAGGGTACTGAATAGTCAGACCATGTACAGTCGAATGCCTGTTGAATAATATTAACGCCAGAAAAAAGGAGCTAGTTGCAAATGCTATGCGTTTGAATTTGTAACGCCCTCTTGTGAAAACGAAGAGTAAAATCAGTGTTTTCGAGGAGGATATGGAAATCGTAACGTTATTTCAGGCTCAAACACTATTCCTCTTGGTAATTCTGCGCACAGGTCCCAGGTTATGAACGGAGGGGTGATAAGACTTACCGTGGAAAAACTGTGCATGCAGCTTGTGATTCAGCGCTAGCTCAACACCGACATGAGAATAACTCCATGAATTAATTATGTTTGAGTGATCCAGTGAAGAAAATACCAGTGATGGTGGTGTTGTATTTTGGAGAGGTTGCAGCCACGTTGTGGCCCTTTTGCAGGGATCCTCCATCAGAGCTACCCGCACTTGCACACCTAATGTTGAATTCTCCACTTCACCCATTTTCAGTTTACCAATTGATGGTTATAAGTGGTCAAACTTGCAATTTACAACTCACCATAGATATGTTGGCCCGTCCGCTTTCTTGCATCCCTGAACAAAATGGGCCGTGAGGCAAATTCTTGGTGAAGTTACATTTAAAACGTGAGAAAAATGATTAGAGAGGATGGCTTCATAAGACTTCCTGTAAAATATGAATGGGTGAGATGGCACTATAATGCGTTATAAGAATAGGTGACTCTGCCTTTTTAATGTGTTAGTATTCCATTAGTTCGCTTTTTGGTACAGCTGCAGTGGTCTAATTTGTCTAATTTTTGGAATCTGAGAATGTATCATAAAATGTTTTAATTAAATAAAGGATTTGGGTCATCTACGGAGGCGTTGAGGAAACAATGCATGGAGGTCCTATTACGGGAACTGATAATGTACAAGTATATTGATAGCGCATCATTTTCTTTGTGGAATATCATTTTAAATACATGGTCATGCATTTGTGTGGACAATATAATGGCAAGATTTAAAAGTCTGAGCGTTGTCATTCTGATTGATGCCACGCTATAAAGAAATCATCCAAGTTCCTTGATAAAGAAGGTTGTGGACAGAGTAGTTTATTTCCTGAACCTATAGAAATCAGTTGGATCACAAATCATATGTTTTTTTTAAAGAACACACCTACAGCAGGCCATGTACCCACTTGTTATGAAAACTGAAACTAAATAAAGCAGTGTAATTCCTGTTTGAATATTGTGAAAATATTGCGAGTGGGTGAAATGTCTTAAGATGAAGATTTGATCAGCATTATGAAGTGAATTTGAAGCAATTTTGAAGACATTTTTTGGCAGTCATTATAGGAGCAGTTTCTTGTAGAGATTTTGGAGCAGTTTCTTGTAGAGATTTTGGAGCAGTTTCTTGTAGAGATTTTGGAGCAGTTTCTTGTAGAATTTTTGCATGATTTCCATAGCAGCTAGATGCTCTGAAGTTTGAAGTTGAGGATAGCACTCATCTTCACATTTATATATTTTTGCATTGGTCCTGCTCCAGCAACCACTTTCGCGACATTGTTGCCACTTGACAAGCTCTTAC
Source organism: Pinus taeda (assembly GCA_000404065.3). Lineage (NCBI taxonomy): Eukaryota > Viridiplantae > Streptophyta > Pinopsida > Pinales > Pinaceae > Pinus > Pinus taeda. Next base: position 144,964 of record APFE030537133.1, read on the forward strand.
AAGATCTTGTAGTAAGAGTACAATATTACTTTTCTGTTGCTGCTGCCTCAGTTGTGTTTTTTTAAGTGACATTGAAGAAAAATGGCCAGACTTGAAGATGCATTAAAGTTATTGAATATCCTAATTCATTCCACTGTTGATGAGATGGTCAAAGTTAACAAAGAAACTCTCTTTGACATCCAAACCTCTCTGCAAACTGCACATGAGAATATTGAGTTTTTGCAGCTTGAGACAAAGCTGCAGCAAGAAGAACTACAGCAATGGAGTCATCTTTCTGAACCTATTTCTATTCAGAAGATTGAAACAGACTCCCATAAATAGCAAGTCAATAATGTTCCTGTTCATTTAAATAAAGCAGCAGTTTTACATGCAGATGTAGAAGTTCAGTCTGCACTTCCCAAGCCCATCATCAGACCTTGGGAATAGCTTGTCCACAACAAGCACAGAACCGGTCTTGGATATGACAAGGACTTCTCCTTTCATATTATAGACTACACCAAGCCCATTCAGTTTCAGAGTGCTGGTTTCATTTATGACAGTTCACCTGCTCCTCATGACAGTTCAGCTACAGCTGTTCCAGACTCTGCTCCTCTTCCACAGCAGCAACAACAACAACAACAACAGATCGTGAAATGCCAACATTGTGATCGAGTTGGCCATTTGAAAGATCACTGTTTTGATCTTCATCCATGTAAGCACTGCCATAAAACTAGCCATTCTTCAAACAGATGCTTCAGAAACAAACACCCTACAAGAACAAAGATTCATCTAGGATGGATCGCTTCTTGGCAATGGGCATCAACAGCCAAGAAGATATTCCAAACACATGTCAGAACTTGTTCCAGAATATTGAACAGTCTTTCAGTTGAGTTTTCTCCATCTTCTCACCTTGTATCTGACAGGGGGGGAAATGATGGTCATCTACAAGCTTCAAAGCCACATCAAGCGAGCCTGAGCCACAACCTGCCACACCAGTTTTAGATTTGTAGCCAGAGACAAAGATGCCTGAACATGCCTTCAGTTGGCGATGTGGGACACTTCCTCTAGCAGAAGACTTCAGCTTCTTGCCAGCTTTGGAAGAGTTTCGGGGACAAAATTGAGAACCTTCCTCTAGCAGAAGACTTCAGCTTCTTGCTAGCTTTGGAAGAGTTCCGGGGACAAAATTGAGAACGCTTCCTCTAGCAGAAGACTCCAGCTTCTTGCCAGTTTTGGAAGAGTTCCAGGAATTGCATAAGCATTCTAGAGTTGTTGGTCATCCTTAAACCATCACAAGTTGAGACTTCCCTTTTAAGGTTGAAGTTTTACCTTTTATGCGGGGTGACGCCTCACTTTTACGGTTGAAGGTTTCCCTCTTTAAAACAATAGGATCACTTCCTCTAGCAGAAGACTTACAGCTTCTTGCCAGTTTTGGAAGAGTTCCGGGAACTGCACTAAGCGTTCCAGTGTTGGTGGCTATCCTTAAACCACCGCCGTTTTTTACCAACATTTCATAGAGCACATTCAGCCTAGTGCTGCCATGCATTATTACACATTTTGTATTACAGCTCTATTCTTGGACTCATACATAACCCTTCGGATTAAGGGGGGGAATGTTGGACACCTAATCCTAAAAGGTTAGTGTGGAAGCCGAATGGACAAGCAGTCCAAGGGACCTTGGGATGTGAATCCCAACGGTCACCATATTGTACTATAAATGTACATCTTTTGTGAATAAAAATAGCAATGCATGTTTTATCTTTCTATCTGTTGTAGCTCACCATGTGTGTTTAACAGTTTCCTATATAATAATTTAAACTTAATTTCTATTACTCTTTAGTTCAACAACCTTGAAAAATATTATACAAATGAGTAGATTTAAATAATTGACATTGGATTTAAATAATTGAAATGTTTGGTATATGATATATATGAACAAAAATATAATACTATCCTTTGTACAGTAGGGATCACTTTTAGTTTGGGATTTATACAGTCTTTTGAAGAAATCAAAATTTGTTGTTAAGAATAAGTAAATTTGAAAAAGGTCTTGAAATGCTTCACTTTTTTGTAGAAATCACTTTTAGTTTAGGATTTATATAGTCTCTTAAAGAAATAAACATTTGTTGGTAAGAAGAACTAATTTTGAAAAAGGTAAAATGCTTCACTTAGTAAATGGTGACAAATTCTTATGATCTATCAAATTAAATTTAAAATAATTGACAATACTGTATTTTATTTACCATTTATAGAAATATATTTAACCACACATTATAACTATATATTACATATTTCACACATTCTTGCAATTCAAACACTTTTTATGCACTATATTCACCTTTTCACACACCATCACTACTAACCAATTTGATGTACTAACCATTACAAGTAGGGTAATTCAGGCTTATATTTTAGTTCAAAATTTTGCACACAAACATATGCTCACATAGTATAATTAGGAAATAAGTAAGTGGCCCATCATCCACACATCATTTCTTTTCTTGCAAAGAACAAACATCACATAATGTAATTAGGGGAATTGTATTAAAGGATCATGAACCACATATCCACATGCTTTCAATTCAAACACTTTGTATGTGCACTAGATTCACCTTACACACACCATCACTACTAACCAATGTTTTATACTAACCATTACAAGTAGAGTAAGTGAGGCTTATATGTTACTTTGAAAATTTTCACACAAACATATGCTGACATAGTATAATTAGGAAAGAAGTAGTACATCATCCACGCATCATTTGTTTTCTTGCAAGGAACAAACATCACATAGTGTAATTAGGGGAATTGTAAAGGATCAACGCATATCCATATCAATTCGCACTTTGTATGCTCACAATTTGACTTGCACACACATTCACCCCACACACTAAGCCAAATTAAACTTTGTATAAAGGGTATCCTCTTTCCAGAATTTTTATACCTAATTTATTTGAGCTTATATTTTGTTGCACACCCTAAGTGAAGCAAATCCTGTCTAAAAAAAATCTTAACTTGAACACACTAAATTCCCCATAGGGGCCACATAATAATTTATAGTTTAGGCTAGGATTATAGAAATAGGTAGCACATAAGCTGTCATGGTTGTTTTTCATATTGAAACATAGAAAGTTGTCTTTTAGGGAGCTTAAAATCTTGCATCATCTAGTGAAAAATCCAATACATGGAGAGAAACCCTTGAAGGGGGTAAGGCATAGGTGGTGGATTATCATGGACCTTCATGTTTTCTCCCGACACATGGTAGGGGTTATGGGTCCAAAACTAACAACTAGAAGCTAAGATTCATCCATTCCAATTGGACACGGGTAACTCAATGGCCAAATATTAAGGCATCTTTCCCTATAGGTTGAGGTGCAAGAGCACTTAAACCTGAGGTGATCTTGGTCAAGCTATTGTAAGCATCACCAGCTCTTTTGAGATTATCCCTAGTACGTTTGGCCACTATAAACCTATCCATACCTTGGCTGGTTTTTTGGTTTCTATAAGCATCTCTAATGACATTTATGATGTGGCCCTAGTACCCTATTCTAAAATATTCACAAGGACCAGTTACTAATTGAGCAAAAAGACATAGGATATTTTTAGGAATTTTTCTCATACGCAAAACCTCCGATAAAATATTTTTGTATATTTTTTCACACATTCGAATTAAAGGGAAAATTAACCATTTATTTTTCAATTTGTATTATGTATGTGATTCATTTGGTTTTCCTAAAGAAAATGTATATGTTTAGGTGTGCTTACAAATCCAATCGTCTTAGGTGTTGTTGACTCATTTAATTTCTTTCCAATTAATTTATTTCTTAGAATAGAATGCTTATCATTAGTTACATCTTTCATAGGGATTATATCATCTTCAGGTGCCTCCTACATATAATTCACATTATCATGAAAATTATTTTACCTTTTATACATGCTAAATGCTTTTACCTTTCATCATATTCTCAATCACCCTTTTTTGACATAGGGTCCGATACTTTTATTAACCTGCTCTCTTCTTCGACCCATCTTTCCCTAAGCTTAAAATTGTTTTCTTTTCATGTTTCAACTTATAACCCTTAGTCCATATGACTAGAACCCTAGGGTTTCCAAATTGATTTTTATTGATAGAGGATGAATGTTTTTATCTTTCATCATATTCTGCATTACCCTTTTTGTTGACATAGGGATTGATACCTTTAGTGGTGCACTCTTCTTCGACCCATCTTTCCATGAACTCGAAACCCTTTTATTTTCATGTTTCAACTTATAACCTTGGTCCATGTCAACTTATACAACCTAGTTGCCAATTTTCAACTTGTTTTTCATTTATATTTTCCCTAGGGTTTTTTACTATAACCCTAGTGTTTCCTAATTGATTTTTGTTGAGTGAAGAGGAATGATTTTACCTTTCATCATATTCTAAATCACTCTTTTTGTTGACATAGGGATTGATACCTTTACTGGTGTGCTCTTCTTTGACCCATTTTTCCCTAAGCTTGAAGCCCTTTTCTTTTCATGTTTCAACTTATAACCCTTGGTCCATGTCAACTTGTTTTTCATTTAAATTTTCCCTAGGGTTTGTGACTAGAACCCTATGGTTTCCAAATTCATTTTCGTTAAGTGAGGAGGAATGTTTTACCTTTCATCATACTTTGAATCATCATTTTTGTTGACACAGGGACCGATACCTTTACTGGATCACTCTTATTCAACCATATTTACTTGAGCTAGAAACCCTTTTCTTTTCATGTTTCAACTTATAACCCTTGTTCCATGTCAACTTTTGCTACATAGCTACCTACTATCAAATCATATCATGACCTTCCACCTGTTCAAATATGTAACTAGTTCAGTCTTCATAATGACATGTGTGCTCATGCTTTTATGTATTTAATGAAAAAAGAAAAATAAATTTATTATTGTTATTCTTGAGGCATGGGTTTCATGCTCAAGGGAAATATAATTTTAGGTCAAGCACCCATTAAGTGCTTCTAGGTTTTTCATAAAGTCAATTGATTCATTGTCATGTATTGAAGACCCATTTGGGCATGTTACATATTGTAAAGAAAAAAATAGAGTCAAAATAGAGTCAAAATACCCCCCAAGACCTCATCATGGTGCAAAGATCAAGTCGGCCTACATGAAGGGACAAGTCAGCCTAAACAGAGCAATTTGTACCCCTCACAAGCCTAAATAAGAAGGAACTCGACCTCATTTGGACACTGACTTAAGAAAGTTCGATCTCCTCAAGGTAGAAGCTGAAAAGGGATGAAGAAGAAGAAAAAGATCAAGATCGAAGTTTTTGGGACTCTCTCTCCCTCTCTCATTAGGGTTTTTACAATTTCTTGTCTAGACGAAATTATGAAGCTGCATCGAAGCTATGAAGCTGCAAAGTCGAAGTTGTGAAGCTTCAAGTTGAAAGATGTGAAGTTGCCTCTAGATCGAAGATGTGAAGTTGTTGAAGTTGCATCAAGGTCGAAGTTGTGAAGTTGCTAGGTTGAATTTGTTGAAGCTGTTAGGTCGAAGTTGTTGAAATTGTTGCTAAGGTTGAGGTTGTTGAAAGGTCGAAGTTTGTTGTTAGAATCCATGTAAGAAAAGCTCATCAAGAAGGAAGGATGACTTGGTCTTGGAGGGTCTTGGTCGAGAGATATAGGTCTTGGAATTTTTCAATTGAATTTCTATAAGAAGATAAGGGTTCTGGTGGGTTTTCCTCTCAGTTGGAGAGGTTTTGGCCCTGGTTGATCTCCTATATCTTGTGTCTTATTGTCTCATTGTTATTTATGATTTGGTAGTTGTTTGATGATAGAGAACACTAATAATAATAAAGGAAAGAAGAATGTAATCAAGTAAAGTAAAAAATACATCACAAACAGTTATCAAAGTAAGAGAAATCACCTACACTTGTTTCCCCCTAGATTTCTCAACATGGTGTCAGAGCTAAGGTGGCTACATCAAGGAAGGGAAACACAAGGAAAGATACTTAAGGACTGAAGTTTGGAGAGATCATCTTAGAAACATAAAGAGCATCAATCATCAAGAAGAGAAAACGAAGTAGACCTTGTAACAACCCTTGTCAAAATTCCATGTAAGTAAAGTTAATAAAGGAAACATAATAATTGTTGAGCCTCAAACCTGCACCTTCCTATACACCCTCTTAGCCTTATTTCTCCACTCACTTCATTCACCCAGTTGTTAAATCATTGCATTATAGTCTAAAAAGGACTTTTTATATGGTTTTCTGACTATACTTATGGTTGTTGTTTGGTTTAGTTTTTTTTTTTCATGCAGCTGCGGAAACTTGTCAGTTTCCGCAACCAGCACAGGTTTCCGCAGCCATCACAGGATTCCGTAGCTATTTTGTTAAAATTTGTGCCACAGGTGTCCTATGAAGAAATGAGCTACATGGGAAAGCTCTAGGTGGCGGATACATGGAACGTGTCCCTTCAAATTAGCTAAATCATCCATGGAAGGCCACGGTAAATGAAGGTCAAAGACGAGGACAACCAAAGAGTTCAGCGGTGGCACGTCACTGTTTTGAGCACGTGAATGTTACGTGGCACAGTCCTCAGCTCACGAAGGCACCAGCACACCTGGAGATCGTTCCCGAGACCTAAAACTAACAGCCAACCACTTCGAAGATTTAAGAAACATGATGACAGTTACACTAGATCTCGGCTGAAGGGATCTACGTGTCTTCAGCAACACAATTAATAGAGTAGAAGTTTGTTAATTAGCTTTAGCATTTTGGCATTATAAATAACATGTCGATGGATGCTGTAAAAGAGCTTTTTGATATGTATGTGAATTATAAACTATTTATGTGAATTCTGAACTGCAGATATCATCCCACTGTTTTTATATGTTGTTGTTTTAATACATGAGAAGACTTTTCTGAGTTCATCCGTGTGATTATTGGTTGACTGGCTGAAGTGGCAGAGGGCCCCTGAACGCTGAAGCCTTGTAAAGTTTTCATTTAATTTTATTATGTTTTTGTTTTTAACATTAGCTTGTACATAATATACTGTTTGATGTTTCTTCTATTTATATTTTCACCTTTGTTTTCTTAGAGCTGTCAACTGATCAGTGCTTTTCTGCAGGTTTTCTTAGGCAGCCCGGGCAATTTTTCATCTTTTTGATAACTATTGGCATATGAGATCATCTTGTCCTTCCTGCTAACTTTCATTTTCTGAAGTTTAAATTCAACATTGTCCTTTTCAAGTTGTGATTTGCTTATTTATTTTTCTACTATTTAGACATCATACTGCTCACCAATTTATGGTTTCTTCCTATGGTCAAGTGACTCTATCAGTAAGAAATCAGAATATTACTAACTATAGTGTGATTTAGTTATCATATTGCTTACTCATGGTTGCTTTCCACAAGCTAGATTGAGCTGAATGGTAAAGGACTAGAAGGGTTCAAGTAGTGTGACTAGTTTCTTTTATGCAATTTAATTTCTTGTCATTTAGATATCATATTGCTTGACTTGTTCATGATTACTTCCCCAAGGTAGATTGAGCTGAAGGGTAAAGGATTTGAAGATTTCAAGTAGTGTGATTAGTTTCTTTTATGCAATTTACTTTCTTGCCATTTAGATATCATATTGTTTGACTTGTTCATGATTACTTCCCACAAGGTAGATTGAGCCAAAGGGTAAAGGACCTGAAGAGTTTAAGTAGCGTGAATTAGTTGCTTTTCTTTAAGTTTGAGTTGTTTTTAGTTTTTACTTTCTTTTCATTTCGGCAGCAAGGATATTGGGCCATTGTCATTAGTTCACTATTTGATGCATTTATTTCCTCTTAAGAATTGATTTCATTTTAGTTATTTTAAAGCTTTGTTTTGAGCACTTTCAAGTTTAGAAACCATCACCATCTACACTCCATACTTCACTTTCATCCTCGCCATCACACATTAGGGAAAACTAAATCCAAAAACAAACTAAAAAGCTCAAAACGACAAAAGACTAAGGAAATGGTTATCTAGTACATATAGTACACTTCACTTCATCAGTGTACGAAACCCGGGTTGACATTTTAAATAGCAATTTAGATCACACTAAATTGACCAAACAATAACCAAGGTCATGGGACATGTATTCCAAGTTTAATATTGGTCAAAAAAGCATAGTGTGGGTATTCGTTTGGTTTATTATGGCTAAGGAAATTGGAAAAGGCAAGGAAAAGGATTTGGAAAGGCACGAGGCATTAATTGGTATTTTATTTATGAAAATAATGGAAATTAGGAGAAAATAAAGATGAAAGGTCACATGTTGCATGTAAGGGGAAAATGAAGGAAAATTGAAGAAAATAGATCCCTTATTCATAAAAAGGATTTTGAGGATCAGTTGGTACCTTTGATCAGTTTAGGTTTGTATCTCTCTCTCTATTCTCTCTCACACATGCTCTTGGACACTTAGAGCATATTTGGAGCACTCTAGCATTGGATCAAGGAAAGCAAAGGAATGAACAAGAAGGCAAAGGAAAGAAAATATCAAGGAAGGAATAGTAGCATCCAGCAGCTACAACGAGATTACTTGCAGGTATCAATTTACATGTGTGATTTCCTTGCTATATTTGGCATACATGGTACATGCATGTGTGTATTTGGTTCTCTTGTTTTCATTGGCATGGGTTTTTCCAGGTGTGATAGTGTTCTTCAGCCTTTCCTGTTGAAAATAATACTGAGAGGTGGGGGGGGGTGAATCCGTATTATCAAGGTAATTATTCCTTTTTTAAAAACAACTTATATATGCTACTTCAGTTTAGTTAACTTGCATATATACGCGATTATGCAGAAGGAAACACGCGTATACAAAGAAAGCTTTTACTTTACTTAATCTTTCTGATGATGATTGTTAATCTGTGATGCAGAATCAAATAACAGTAAACAAAGTCCATAAAACAGAGCAGAGAAACAGTCGCACACAAGAACACAAGATAAAAGGTGGAAACCCAATGTGGGTGAAAACCACCTACTGCAATTCATCTCTATCTTTTTTTCAATTAGAAACTTGTTTTACAATATATTGGTGCACTCTTTTTACCAATATGCAGGCTGCAACCTGCAGAGTGCTACAACCCTCTCTCATTTTCCAGACTCTCCTGGAAGGGAGCTACAACCCCCTTAGCTCTTGCACTAGCCAAGATACTAGTACGTAGGTGCTGGCCTACAAAAGGCTACAACCTTCTCTTTCTTCCAGGGACCACGTTTCATCAATTTTTAGACTGGATCCATGAACATCAAACAATCATTAATTCTTCATCAACCAAACTCCTTTTGACTAACCAGATCTGAAATCAAGTAGATACTTCTCTGCCAGCTGTACCCAAAACACAGTACCAGAAACCACACAACAGAACCCAGAACATAGCAGCAATGAGCAGAAACAGCTAGATCACAACTTAAATCATATACGCAATTTCAACAGTCTACAACTTGCGTGCATACGCATCTGCGTATGGAACAACCTGCGTATACGCACCTTCACTTCACCTAAATTGCGTGTATATGCGCCTTTGCTTCACTGAACCTGCGTACAGATCTATAAAGGACAACACACTCTTCCAGATATTCAATCACTAATTAAACCAAATTTTCAGACTTATAGATCAAACAAGCGCCACATCTAGCAAATCAAAATCATACAAAGATACTATCATTTAGGCTTAAAGATTATGACCCATGAATAGACCTTATCCTTCCTTTTGCGCTAAGGTTCCTCCTTC
>APFE030537139.1:0-38089 GCA_000404065.3 Pinus taeda
TCACGAAACACAGCAATGCCCCTCTCTGCCTGGAATCAAAGAAGCACTGCAAACAACTGAAGAAGAAGCTGAAGTGGTGTATCTAATGACTCAGAGGAGGCAATGGCTGCAAAGACAAGGTACGAGCTCTAATACAACATTTAATCGTTGGAATAATAGTTCTCCTTTTTACCCACCCATGAATCAGATGCATTACCCACCCTTCAACACAATGAACTTTCCACTTATGCAGCAACCTTTTCCTGACCCAACTATGTGGAACCCTTGGGCCCCCCAGCAACCATACTTCAATCAATGGAACCCAAACTGGGCAGCCCAGCAGATACCTTTTGCTCAACAACAACAATCTCTTCCTTTACCACCTAATAATCCTCCGAATAATCAGGCAATGAGGCCACAGCTGCCTGTGCAACCTAACCCTAACCCGAATAATAAAGCCTTGCAAGTTATTGACATTCAGAGTCAGACTACTCCTTCCCTGCAATGCAATGACATCCATCTCCGCTCAGGGAGAGTAGTAGAACCTATTATAGACGATATCACGGACTCTGATAAAGACGAGACTAGAAAAGAGAAATCAGCTAACTATAATACCGAAACAGTAGAAACAGCACCTAACAATAATGAACAAACAGTAGACCCACCATTCCCTGAAAGACTAACCCTCACCAAAGCACCTGAACAACCTACCTTCAATCTGTTAGGAGAGTTGCAGAACTTGTATGTCAAAATTCCATTATTACAAGCTTTAAGGGATGTTCCTATATACGCTAGAACTAATAGAGACATCTGTGTAAAGAAACCTGGAAGAAAGGCCAAAGACCCTCTCACAGTTCATGTGATGGGGGAATTAACGACCTTAATGACTGAAAAGGATTATCCTGTTAAGTATGGCGACCCTGGCCACCCTACGGTAACAGTCCAGGTAGGAAAAACCTTTATCTCTAAGGTCTTAGTAGACTTAGGAGCTGCAATAAATATCATGACCCTCGAAACGGCTCAATTACTTCAATTGAAAAATTTTATCAGGGAAACTCCTACTATCCTAGAGTTAGCTGACCGTTCTACGATCAAACCCGAAGGGGTCATTGAAGACCTTATAATCTCTGTAGAATCATGGAACTACCCGGTTGACTTTGTGGTCTTACAAACCAAAACAAAGTTGGGGGGTCATCCGTTGATTCTAGGGAGACCTTGGTTAGCTACAGCAGATGCTTTCATCAGCTGTAGATCTGGGTCAATGACCATCTCCAATGGACAAGAAACTAAACAGCTCACCCTCTATCCCCATGCCACTCCCATGATTAATAGTGATAATTCCATATGGGTGGATTATGAGGAAGAGGAAACCCAACCAATATTAACTATTGGGCAAGCTTTGACCTTTAAGGACTCCACCGAAGATGAGCTAATTAGCAGTTTTATTTCTGAACCCTCTTCGGTTAGCTTGGAAACATCTAATCACTTCGCTGCAATCCTAGAACCAAAATCCCAGCAGAATATGAATAATGAAAATTTATGCCAAACAGCGCTAGGTAACCCTTCCAAGAGCACAACAGTTGAAATCGAGCCTGGTAAAACGCTGAATATAAATCCTGAATTGACGGAGGATGAAAAACAGAAAGTAATAAAGTTACTCCAAGCAAACAAAGAGGCGTTCGCATGGGACTACACAGACATGAAAGGAGTCTCCCCTGAATTATGTACTCATCGTATATACATCAAGGAGGGATCCCGACCAGTCTGCCAACCCCAGCGAAGAATGAACCCTAACCTCAGAGAAATTGTGAAGGAGGAACTGCAAAAACTCCTAAATGCAGGATTCATATATCCAATATCTGACAGCGAGTGGGTCTCTCCACTCGTAATTGTACCAAAAAAGAATGGGAAATGGCAAGTATGTGTAGATTATAGATCATTAAATAAAGCAACACAAAAAGACCATTTCCCTTTACCTTTTATTGATCAAGTGTTGGATACCTTAGCAGGCAAGAAATTCTTCTCATTCTTGGACGGGTTTAGTGGATACAACCAAATCAGGATTGCGCCCCAGGATCAGGACAAAACCACATTTACCAGCCCATGGGGAACCTTTTCCTATAGAGTACTGCCATTTGGGTTGTGTAATGCCCCAGCGACATTTCAGAGAGCGGTGATAGGAATCTTTTCTGATATGCTAAACGATTCATTAGAAATATTCATGGACGACTTTACTCCTTATGGAGTGAATTTTGAAGATGCCCTTCAAAACCTTGAAAAAGTACTCAAGAGGTGTATTGAAGCACACCTCGCTTTGAGCACTGAAAAGTGCCACATGATGATGAACCAGGGCATTGTATTAGGGCATTTCATTTCATTTCTGGGAATCCAAGTCGACCCAGCTAAGATTCAGGTAATTCAGAACCTTCCTATCCCCAAAACACAGACAGAGGTGAGAAGTTTCTTAGGACATGCCGGTTATTACAGAAGATTTATTAAAGATTTTTCTAAAATAGCCTTCCCTTTGTTTGTGTTATTAACGAAAAATGTTGAATTCAAGTGGACTGATGATTGTGAGACTGCATTCAATAAACTTAAGCATCAGCTGTCCACAGCTCCTATTTTGAGAGGACCTGATTGGGCATTGCCCTTTCACATTTCCTCGGATGCCTCAGACACGGCAATTGGAGCTGTCCTGGGTCAGGAAGAAAGTAATCTCCCCTATGCTATCTATTTCATTAGCAAAAACATGACACCAGCTGAGTTAAATTATACAGTAACTGAGAAAGAATTTTTAGCAGTTATTTATGCCATTAATAAATTCCGGCATTACATTACTGGCTATACTACCTTTGTGCATACAGACCACTCGGCCATCAAGTATTTAATGAATAAATCAATTACTAATGCTCGAGTCACCAGGTGGTTATTACTACTACAGGAATTTGATATCACAATAGTAGATAGGCCAGGAAAAGAAAATGTAGTTGCTGATTTTCTTTCTCGGTTAAAAACTAACGAAAATGTTCCAGTAGATGATTCTTTTCCGGATGAGTATCTATTTGCAGTATCTGCTCACTCACCTTGGTACGCAGACATTGCTAATTATTTAGCTGCAGGAAAGTTACCATCACACCTATCACACAGAGAAAGAAGAAAAATCATTCAACAAAGTGCTAGGTATAGCTGGATAAGCGGGTGTCTATTCCACACAGGAATAGATCAAGAAATTAGGAGATGTGTTGGGGAAGACGAAATTTATGACATATTGAAAGCTTGTCACGATGGTCCTTGTGGAGGACATTTTGCAGACAAAAGAACAGCTCACAAGGTACTTAGAATGGGATATTACTGGCCATCACTTTTTAAAGATGCAAAAAAATATGTGAAGGCTTGTGACAGCTGCCAAAGAATGGGCCAGCCCAACCATAGGGATGAAATGCCACTTAACCCTCAGGTAACTCTCGAACCCTTCGAGAAATGGGCATTAGATTTTGTAGGTCCTATTAACCCTCCATCCAATCAAAGAGTTTACATTTTAGTATGCACAGATTACATGACTAAATGGGTAGAAGCCAAAGCACTCATCAAAGCTAATGAAGAGGCAGTATTAACATTCCTATTTGAAGAAATCTTCGTTAGATTTGGGCTACCTAGAGAATTAGTCACTGATGGAGGGCCTCCTTTTAATTCACACGGTTTCAAAGATATGCTTCAGAAATACCATATCAAACATAAGATGACCACACCTTACCACCCTCAAGCGAATGGACAGGTGGAAAGCACAAACAAGGTCATAGAAGCTATCTTAACAAAAACAATAAAGGAAAACAGAAAGGACTGGTTTCAGCGTTTGCCCGAGGCTCTTTGGGCTTACAGAACCACCTGGAGAAACACAACAGGGTTCTCACCCTATGAATTGGTTTTTGGAAAGAATGCTATTTTTCCTGTAGAATTTGAAATTAAAACTTTAAGAACTGCCTTAGCTGTTAACCTAGATTTAACTGATGCACAGATAGCCAGGTTGCAGCAGTTACAGGAATTGGATGAGAAAAGACTAGATGTTGTCCACCAAACAACTATGATACAGCAACAAAGGAGCAGATGGCATGACAGAACCATTAAGCAAAAGCAATTCCAAAAAGGTGACTGGGCTCTCCTTTACGACTCACGTTTTGAAAACTTTCAAGGGAAGCTGAGAACAAGATGGCTGGGACCGTATGAAGTGGACACTATTTTCCCAAATGGAACAGTTAGACTAGTAACAATTGATGGGAGCAGAACACCACTGTTGGTGAATGGCTACCGACTTCGGTTATATCAGCGACCGATTTCCAAAGAGGACTTCAAAGCTACTTGCATGGCAATAAAACAATATTTTTTTTTTTAGAGGAACTTGCCGTCCCTCAGAACACTTGAATTTCTATTATTTATGTAATTATTAAGATTAGACATTTTTTTTTAGGAACTAATAATTCCTGCCAAGGATTGCAACATTATATTTTCAGATTTTGCAGATAGAACGTGGAAAGTAGCTGAGAGCAAGGCTTCAAAAAGGTGGACTCCGAATCTCTGTTGCTGCAACACCATTTCCCGTTGACGTAACATCATCCCCTGTTGCTGCAACACCATTCCCGTTGCTGCAACACCATTTCCCGTTGACGTAACATCATCCCCTGTTGCTGCAACACCACCCCTGTTGCTGCAACACCATTTCCCGTTGACGTAACATCATCCCCTTGTTGCTGCAACACCATTTCCCGTTGACGTAACATCATCCCCTGTTGCTGCAACACCACCCCCGTTGCTGCAACACCATTCCTGTTGCTGCAACACCACTTCCCGTTCCTCCGACATAGTCCCCTGTGGCTGCAACACCAATCTCGATGCCACGTCAGTGCTTACTGATCTGAAATATCCTTTCCACATGAAAAACATCACCTTTCGTGATGATTACAGAACCTCACCGTCACTCCCCCGTCATTATCACAAGCCTGTGCTTTCAAGATCCGCAATAATGATTATAATTTGACATCAAACAAGAAAAGACTTTATGACGCAGCGATCCAAAAAGGTAAAAGGACAAAGGTACGCACGTTTATGAATAAGCATTAAATAATAGATAAGTGGAAAAAGGCGATAGGTACATCAAATGATTACATTCCCCAATCATATCACTCACACGTAGGAAAAAGGGCAGGGGGGGGGGGATACCAAAGCAATTCCATAATGATTAATCACGTCAACCACCGCCACCCTTAATTCTCCCGGTTGGATGTAAAAACTACAGCACGTTGCCAATCGTAATGTATACTCTGAGTTAAAATCGGTAGCTTGGTCCCGAACTCTGAAGATTTACTGAAACAATAAGCCATGGGAGGATCCCTTATCACTCATGAACCAGGCACGATAGCAGTTCTGGAGCTCTTCCCGGAAATTTACCAAATTTTCCTGCAAGCCGGGTGGATAGAATATTTCAGAAGACTCCCGGACTTTGATGAGCAACAAGTCCTGGAATTCACATGTAATTTGACAAAAGGATTCTCTGTTGTTCAGGGAATTCAAGTACCGGTTACGGAAGAATTCATAGCTGAAGTCACCGGACTTCCAATCACTGGTACAAGATGGTTCAGCAGGAAACATTTGATTCTGAACGCGCAGCAAGACTTTCTCCGTCCGGGCGAGGAAGTAGAAACCAAGGGCAGAGGTGTAGCATTGCGGTCGCTACCTCAACCATGGCCAAGAGTCGCAGAATTCGTCAAGCAGTATCTAACATGCGAAGGTCGTTACCAGGTAATCTACCAGCACGACTTTGTTTTGTTAAATCATTTAAGAAATGGTCAATTAGTGAATATGCCATATTATTTGCTGGGTTGTCTTAAAAATATGGCACGATATGCTATGAAAGCGAAGAATCCAGCCCTCTCCCTAAAACACCATCGTCTAGTCCAACTATTGATTAACAGGGCTCTTCCTTTGAACATCCCTCCACCTCCCATTAATCCCCATCCGAGGGAAAGAAGTCCACAGCCGGTGTAGGGCAGTCCTCATCAAAAAGAGGAAACTCCTTGTCAGGCTGAGGATAGACCCCAGCAAGACCAGGAGCCTCCTCAACAAATGGACGACACCCCTGAACAAACACCTTCAGAAAACCCTCAGCGGACTGAACATACCCCCGAACAATCCCAGCAAATACCTCTGCATGTTACAGAAAATGAACAAGAAGCAACTGTGTCACCCAAAAGAATAAATTCTCCCGGCCCCATACTCAGTATCTCCAATGATGATTCTGAAGATAATGTCCCAATCATGCAGCTTAAACGAAAGACGCAGCAGCCAAAAGAAACCCCAGTTAAAAGAAAAAGAACGAGGGTTCCAACCAAAGCACCCACCACCCCCACTACTGTTTCAGTCACAAGAGCCAGCAGGAAGAGGAAAACACCTCAATTCCCTGCCTCTTTACCAAAACGAAAGACGACAGTAGTAGGATCCCCTGAGCCCTCTAGCCCACCATCCATTGTTTTAAAACCCCGTACGCCGACCACTTCCCGAAACTCTTCTCCCTCACCCACGGAGGCTAAGATCCAGAGCATTCATAGCTTCGTTGCCTCATATCTTAAGACAGCTATAACACAAGAACTAGTTGCCGACACCCACAATGATAGTGAGCAAGTGGCTGCAACACAAGAACTAGCCACTACCCCAGGTGACAGACAAGAACCACCTGTGGGAAATATTGACCATGATGTAGCAGAATCTCGGCCTCCACTCGAATCTACTATCTCACAGGATCAGCCTACGATACCCGCCCTACAAGAAGAAATTGAGTTTCTGAAAGCTCAGATTCAGGATTACCAGGAAGAGATAATAAGAATCAAGGAAGATTATGAAGCAGAATTCAATCTACACATTTTAGCAAGAACAGCCGCGGCAACAGAGAAAAGAAAAGATACCGAATATCTGTGTACAAGTTGTGGCGAGATATATGCTCAGGCAGGGTATAGATTAGTCAAGGAATCAACAGACGAAGTCCTCGAGGCTGAAAATAAAACAAAGGAAGTTGATGATGCCGAAGTGCAGAATGAGAAACATGTTGCTACACAAGAACCAACAGGATCTGGAGAAAAAGTGCAGTCAGGAAGCCCTGAGAATGTGCAGAATGACGAACCTGTTTCAGGAAAAGTGCAGAATGAGAACCCTGTTGTTACACAAGAACCAACAGGAGTCTCACAGGAGGAGCAGGAAGAAGAACTAGCTTCAGAGGAAATGCAGAAGAAAAATCCCGTTGTTACACAAGAACCAACAGGATCCTTAGAAGAATTGCAGTCGGTGAGACCCGTTGACACACAAGAACCAACAGGTCATCTGGAAAACATGCAAGACCAAGAACAGGAACTTATTGTTACACAAGAACCAGTAAGTTCCTTAGAGGCTGCACGAGGGCAAACAAAGGAGCTTCCCGATGCTATGCAGGACAAAAAGGAAGAAGATGCAGAATCACCCCGGCCTACCCAGACTATTATGGAGGAAGATGCAGAATCACCCCGGCTTACTCACACAACTATAAAAGAAGAGCAAACAGTCCCAGAAGAAAACAAGAAAGAAGATTTGGTGGAAAGAGAAGAAAAAGATGCTGGATTATCCCAGCCTACAGAACAGACAATTTCAGTTGATGCCTACATGCAAACAGAGCCCCCTACTGTTAAAGATGCAGGGGTAGAAACAGAAAGTTTTCTGGAACTCAAACGCATATGGTGGAGAGAATATCATCAATCTCAAGGGAAAGCATTTGAGCAACAGAAAGGAACCTGGTTTGACCATGCCTATAAGAATTGGAAAGCACTGGAACAGTGCAGGGCACAATATAAAGAAATTAAGGAACTAAAACATAGGATGTCTCTGATGTTTGAGCTGTGCCAAAGGATGCTAGCAACAAGGAAACCCTCCTTCAACTATGCCACATTCTTAAGGGAAAGGCTTGCATTTATTCAATTGAAGGCTATCAAGGAGGGGAGACCTTATCAAGTGGTCACAGCAGATCAGTTCATGACAACTTTTGCAAAAGCACCCAAAAGTGACCAAAACCTGCTATGTGAATTATACCTCCACAACGAGGCGGTGTCTGAAGAAAGAAACATTAATATGACACCTGTGGTAGGTGATACACAATTAAGAGCTTTCATTTCCTTTCTTGCAAACCAGCTCACCTGGCAAAATGCCTATATCTCAGGCCTCCAGAATGAACAAAATTGCCTCTTGTGGATTCGAGCTGAACCTCGGAACCTTGCCGCTTTCATTTCGCAGCATTTAAGAATGATGGGCAATGTTGAGATGAAGGATCATGTTATGAAACTGCGAACAGAGGTCCTAACAGACTGTCAGCAGTACATAAAAACCAAAGCATCATTGGCTGTGGAAGCAAATAAACTATTTTGGGATAACTGCCCCACAGAAAGGAGAGAATATCACCCGTATAACCCATCAAATCTGCAAGTAGCATTATCAAGGGTACCTCGGTATGTTGAAAGCATGAAATTTTGTGCAGAAAAATGGATAGGCTACAGGTTTAAGTTCCCACTTTTATGGTTGCCAGGTGATCAGTATAAGGGGAAGTTTGAACTTTCTAACAGAGAAGAGGCAGCAATATGGAAACAGATGAGAACTGTTTGTGGTTTCAGAGAAAGGTTCGATGATACTCCCTTCAGCTATTGCCTTAGTAATCTTCATTATTCGTCCCAGTTTCCCGACTCAGACTCAGATTAGACATTGCATGGGGACATGCAATCTCTTCAGTTGGGGGGGATGTTGGGACTCACAATTGACCAATTTTTGACCTTATCTTTTGCCGTATATTTACCCTTTTTACAGTCATAAGCAAAAGCTTTTGTTTCATAATGACATATTAACCCCAAGGTATGAAGTAACCTTCCGCAAGTCTATATTTAATTGTTTATTTCATATTCGTAAATATATTTTTTACTTATCCGTGGAAACGCTGACTAAAATTGTCAAACAACTGTCATAAGCTTGCAGGAGTATAATGAATAGTTGCTGCAACACGAAGAACAGCAACTACGCAGTTGCTGCAACACCAGAAACAGCAACCGCGCAGTTGCCGCAATACCAGCAACAGTAATTACCTACAACAAGCTATTTTGTAATAGCCACGGACAATAGATGGCAGCTATCTAAAGAATGATAACGTGGCATAATCAAGCGGAAGTTTAGAGAAGAAGCATACAGTCGGCATGAACAACATAGGGAAATGGCGAAGGATATGACAATCCCGAGAAGACAATCAGTTATCCGTCGAGTAACAACCAAAGCTCCAGAAAAAGATGCATTATCATATGGTTGTAACAGCATTCTAATTTGCTTATTTTTGACACAAAGGATCAACTGAAAAGGTGTAACATTCTATTGTAATAGATGTCTCCTCTATAAAGAGGAGACATCTACATGAAACGGAAGAGAAAAAATAGTCGGTCTGTAACTAAGGTTTTGAAGAACATCAGCAAGTCTGAGTTCCATTGTACTTAATCTTTTTGGCAGATGAATATACAACTGTTTTGAGCATTTAAATCCATCTTCGTCTTCTTGGGGGATCTTGTGAGAAGGACTGGGCCCACCTTCCTCACAAGATTCACCCATTTACTTTCCTGTTGATTGTGTAAGCGTGCAGTAAGTTCTTTTCGGTACTCTGTGTGAATTTGACAGCATTACCTGTGGTTTTCTTTACTTTACTAGTACTCTGCTTCATTGCTTTCTGAATTGTTTCTCACCGGTGAATGGGAGTGCTGTGTGCATCAGTAATTCTGATTACAGGGGCAGGTGCTGAACGTCCCCATCCGGAGGATAGGGTCCTGATCCTCTGTCAACAGAGCATCGTTTATTTTGCTTTTTAGACTTGTAATTTTAATCAATTGTTTTCACTTTAATCAATTCTATAATGACTGCGTATACTACATCTTTCAATGCTTTTAGGCTTTAAGTACATACAGTACGCAGTGCCTTTGAAATAAAAAGACTTTCCCTGGTCGACAATTAATGTGGTACTTGAATGTTTAATTCATAAACAATTCAACTAGCCAACAATGTTCTTCCTCCCAGGCAGTGGCACAATCTGGCCACTAACTAATGGGACAGAATCACTGACAAAGACAATCTTTGAAACCATCGGTTGATACTAACCCGTAAGTAGGATTGGTGATATAAGAGTTTTCGGGACGGTGGGTTGCACTGGAACTGATGTAACAACTAGTTGGAAGTCATGTTCATGACGAACAAACTTGACGTAGGCCTAATGCCTGATGCCCAAATAGAATTATGGTAGAGTGATGAGGCACTAGGTGTGCCTGAAACTAAGTGTCCCAAAGACACATAGCCGGGTGGCAAACTAGTGGGAATACCTTCTGAATTGATCCAAATGGATCCAAGAATGCCCTCTAAGTCTTCATGAAACTTTTAAAAAATCGTGCCTGTTAGCGCTTGAATCTGCCTCAGGCTGAGGAAGGCGAGGTTCAAGGCAACATCAAACCAAGCTCAGCCTCGTAGCTAGCCCTATGAGGATAGGAGAGGGCTCTCTCCAGGTCTATCTCGGTAGAAAAGTCTTCAACGGTGGTGAGATGAGCAATAAGGAATACTGATTTTAGGCTAGTAAATTGATAGAAAGGTTTGTTTTTAATAAATGATTGGGTCTTCTAGGCTGCATGGGGCAAAGAACAGCTTGAATAGGGAAATATAATAAAAAATACAGATTATCTCCTGAGGCAAGATAAGCAAGAAATTTAACATCAAATTTGAAATTATATGGAGTGAAAGACCACTGCAAGGTTGACAAGGGCATAGAAGATGAATCCTTGTCAAACAAAAGAAAACATTAAATATGAAAACTTCCTCAAGACAGAGCAAATGAATTGGATTCTGTCTTTCTCACTTAAATGAATTCATTTAGAAACGATTAGGAAATGAAATGAAAACATAACAGGCTACATATGAAACAGTAGAAGAAACATATGTCAAATGTCATACCACAGGAATCTCAGGGGTCAGAGCCGCATTTTTATTAAAATCTCTGTCAAACTGTACAATAGAAGCTCTGTTTGTCTCCATGCACACTTCTCAGAACTCTCCGCCAACCCTTTTCAAAATGATTTTTCATACGTTAAATAAAACCATCCTAGGAGAAAACAGATCGACCCAAAATAGGGGCGCTGTTTCACCTGCAGTTACAAAAATAGAGATAGAATTATCTCTTTATTCTAAAAACAGAAGACCGTTCCCCATAAAATCCTCCGATGGCCACTTTAAAGACACAAATTGGAGCGCAGATCCACTTGGAGATTTAACTGAGGTCAAAAATAGATCGAATCCTATAGGCGTATTTTGACTTGGCATTTTTCATTTGCTATTTTAAATAAAAACCAATTTTAGATCATCTTCGTGTCGGGCCCATGAGCTGTCCTCAGAACTAAATGAAGGAGGCCTTGAGTAACCAGTGCCAGCATAATCGACCATGTTCCAGTACATTACTCCTCCACCAAAAACCTGATTATAGTCGGAATTTTTTATGTTCATTTTAAGGAGGATGTTTCTCTGCTTCATCTTCAGATATGGCATAGCCCTCAAAGTAATCAGTGTCCCCGGATAAATACTTTAGATCATCACAATATGAGTCATCTGTCCCTGCATGCTTAGAATCCTCCGTTATTGTTATGTGTCCATTCAATTTTATATTAGAAGATACATATCCTGCCTGAAAAGAAGGTTGTAAAAGTGGAGCGAGTACAGATTCCATAGGATGGCTTATGGAAGAGGTCATATTTCTGTTTCCAGTAGCTTGAGATATAAGACTCTTTTTATGGTAGTTTCCTTGGCCTGATGATTGTCTCACCCAGGACTGCCTTAACGTTACAAGGGATGGTTGAAGATGAGTCTGCCAGTTCCAGTCTTCCAAATGTAACCTATCTATAGCAGTTGGAAGAAGTCGACCAGTAGCAGATGGAACGCGAAAAGGGAGTGACTCAGGGCACTCATATGATGTAGGCAACATAAAGTTAGTCGTGTCCTGAATGGAAAAGCCTTGGGTTCTCGTTCTTAATTGTTGTTGTTATTCATCTCTAGGTGTAACATGGGCTGCTGCCGATGCCCCGGATGACTCTGTATTAATATTATCGCTACTATACATTCGAAAACAATGCATGTCAGGCTTTACAGAACATTCTAAATATTCTTTGTTCAATTCCCCGTGGTTCATTAGAAAACTGGAGTCAATGGCAGTAGCTAACATTTTTCCACTAGAATTTATGTCAAACAATGATCTAACAAAACTAGAAATGCTACTACTATCTCTAGAAAGCAAATTAACATCTCCCTTGTCAATCTCAGAGATATTACACCTCGAAGAAGAATCTTTCTATAAACCATTTTCATTTATGTTTGATGAATCAAACTTGCAAGGTATATTAGTAGTTGGCAAGTTTGCTGATGCCTTTTTGCCGTAGATTGTTCCAATGTAAAATCTGCAACCAGAAAAGTTGGGCGTAGGGGTATTTGGGATGACGCTGTTAGAACTTTTGTGGACATGAAGGCAGCTTCTTCTAGTGGATGCATAATGACCCAACCAATCCATGGTCCTTCTTTATTGATCTCACCGGCTATTCTGAGCATCCTCTTGTTCCAAGGAATAGCTGCAGCTGTCTCATATGTTAACGCTGCCACCATTACCATAACTGTCACATGAAGAGTCATTGCCTTGAATTCCATACTGTCCATAGTGGATTTTGAAACTGAGTTGACAATTTTGACATTATAAATCCTCCCTTTCTTTCCAAACGATCCCGACAAGCAATTCAAAGATTCTCATCAGAACATAGGAGGCGAACTTTGCGTGAGAAATGGTAAAAAAAAAAAATTGGTTTCGGGCCTGTGCACCGCGCCATGTGAGTGCACCATGCCAGTGTTAACAATACACTATGGAAGAGCGCCCAGTGCGCCACGTGGTCCATGTGCGCCGCGCTCCTTTGCCTATGCGCCGCGCACCTCCAAACGCTGTCAACAATTCTGCAAAACGGTTTTATTGCCTACAAAACTCCAAACACGACTTGTACAGATGCATGCCCAAATTTTAGTGTCGTGGATAAATTTTGGCTATAATAGCTTCCATCACATCATTTGTTATATGAGAAGAATTTTCAATAATAAGATGTGCTCACTTTGATATCCATTTCTCTGTTGGCAGGCTCCCATTTGGATGCATTTCCTTGTTTGACCAATGCGCCAAACTTTGACAGTGAATTTCTTGAAAGGGACCCTTGAAAAACACTGGAAGACATTCTGAGAAGAGGCTGTCTCAACTATGATCTCTGCATGCACATGTGAGATAGTTTATCAGTTTATTTCCACTGATTTCTTGATTTAATATGATTCCTTTGGCTGTTTCTGCAAGGATTGGAGCTACGTAAGCTACTGCCATTGAAGAACTGTAGAGTTTTGAACCATTTACCTACATATTTGATGATTTCTTCTTTAAAACAGGGTTTTGAAGAAGAATCTATTTCACATTGATGACATTCCTGAAATAAACATCTACTGAACCTTCTCCTAGCCTGCAAGTGTTATTGAAACATTCTGAGAACAAGCTTTGCAAACATCTAAGTAGCAATGGGTGAAAGCTAATTGGCATTTGGCTTGTATATTGAATTGAGACTTTGACAGCTATCTGTCTGAATTTGAATCTGACAAAGGACTAGACAAGACAGAGTCTAACATTGGCTCCAATGGGGATGGCAGCTGCCGCTTCTTGGAGGTGCCAAGAACTGCAGATCTTTGGGAGAGCAGACAGTGCCTCCGTCCATTGGGCGATGGAGTCATTATTTCAATCAACCACACAAAATTTTAACTCATTTCTTAATTGAAACTGACTGAAAAGAGTGAAAAACGGGCTCAGCAAACTCCCCACTAAAACTGTAATGAGACTGAGAACGAAATGTTACCTATTGGCTGCTTATTTATTTACAAAAGCTACCCTACTTGGCTGTAAAAATAATAGATCAGGTAATACTGAAATGCCAGATCAACCATTCAAGTAAACCTGAGAATGGTGCCACTTGAGAATGCTTCCACCAGGACACAAATGTAATTGCTAGTAGCCCTTCATGCACGTAATGAGCCTGATCATGTAAAAGACAGTTTGATTTGTCAGTCAAACTGAAAAAAATTTCCATGTACATCGCAATTGGATCGCGAAAGCCAGACTCTGTTTGTTGCCCCACCTCCGCAATACATACTTCCAGTTGTACACTGTCAATGCAAACATCTGTAGGCAACTCTATTATGTCTTGTTTCGAAGGAGAAAGAGTTTCCAAGAACTTTTTAGGGTCTCGAAAATCATATGACTGGATCTACTCATTCAAATACTGAATCTCCTTCTCAATTTTTTCAACAATTAACTCACAGACACCAGT
Source organism: Pinus taeda (assembly GCA_000404065.3). Classification (NCBI taxonomy): domain Eukaryota; kingdom Viridiplantae; phylum Streptophyta; class Pinopsida; order Pinales; family Pinaceae; genus Pinus; species Pinus taeda. The sequence goes on from APFE030537139.1 coordinate 14,445, forward strand.
TTTAGTTTCAAGATGAAACTTCAGAGATTTCAAACATTGAAGGAAGGCACTAAAAAATTCGTCATTAATTTCAATATTCACTAACCAATCTCTAACTTCTTTCACAACTTCACAAAGTGCAGGGTTTGCCACATACCCTACCATTGCATAAATGGATCAGTGAGCACTGGAATGTCTAGATCGAGTTGGAGTCACCAGGTGAATGTTTTAGCCTTCACATGTGTCCGACTACTGTCCACCATCAGCATCAGATATGCAACTTGATTTCATGTACTGGGATAAGACAATCAACAAGTCGAATGTCACATCAACAACAAACCATCCTCCCCAGTATGGTCACCACTATGTTAGCGCTTGAATCTGCCTCAGGCTGAGGAAGGCGAGGTTCAAGGCAACATCAAACCAAGCTCAGCCTCGTAGCTAGCCCTACGAGGACATGAGAGGGCTCTCTCCAGGTCTATCTCGACAGAAAAGTCTTCAATGATGGTGAGATGACCAATAAGGAATACTGATTTTAGGCTAGTAAATTGATAGAAAGGTTTGTTTTTAATAAACGATTGGGTCTTCTGGGCTGCATGGGGCAAAGAACAGCTTGAACAGGGAAATATAATAAAAAATACAGATTATCTCCTGAGGCAAGATAAGCAAGAAATTTAACATCAAATTTGAAATTATATGGAGTGAAAGACCGCTGCGAGGTTGACAAGGGCATAGAAGATGAATCCTTGTCAAACAGAAGAAAACATTAAATATGAAAACTTCCTCAAGACAGAGCAAATGAATTGGATTCTGTCTTTCTCACTTAAAAGAATTCATTTAGAAACGATTAGGAAATGAAATGAAAACATAACAGGCTACATAGGAAACAGTAGAAGAAACATATGTCAAATGACATACCACAGGAATCTCAGGGGTCAGAGTTGCATTTTTATTAAAATATCTGTCAAACTGTACAATAGAATCTCTGTTTGTCTCCACACACACCTCTTAGAACTCTCCCCCCAACCCTTTTCAAAATGATTTTTCATACGTTAAATAAAACTATCCTAGGAGAAAACAGATCGACCCAAAACAGGGGCGCTGTTTCACCTGCAATTACAAAAATAGAGATAGAATTATCTCTTTATTCTAAAAACAGAAGAACGTTCCCCTTAAAATCCTCCGATGGCCACTTTAAAGACACAAATTGGAGCACAGATCCACTTGGAGATTTAGCTCAGGTAAAAAATAGATCGAATCCTATAGGCGTATTTTGACTTGGAATTTTTCATTTGCTATTTTAAATGAAAACCAATTTTAGATCATCTTCGTGTCAGGCCCATGAGCTGTCCTCAGAACTCAATGAAGGAGGCCTTGAGTAACCAGTGCCAGCATAATCGGTTGTGTTCCAGTACATTACTCCTCCACCAAAAACCTGATTATAGTCAGAATTTTTTATGTTCATTTTCAGGAGGATGTTTCTCTGCTTCATCTTCAGATATGGCATAGACCTCAAAGTCATCAGTGTCCTCGGATAAATACTTTAGATCATCACAATATGAGTCATCTGTCCCTACATGCTTAAAATCCTCCGTTATTCTTATGTGTCCATTCAATTTTATATTAGAAGATACATATCTTGCCTGAAAAGAAGGTTGTAAAAGTGGAGCGAGTACAGATTCCATAGGATGGCTTATGGAAGAGGTCATATTTCTGTTTCTTGTAGCTTGAGATATAAGACTCTTTTTATGGTAGTTTCCTTGGCCTGATGATTGTCTCACCCAGGACTGCCTTAACGTTACAAGGGATGGTTGAAGATGAGTCCGCCAGTTCCAGTCTTCCAAATGTAACCTATCTGTAGCAGCTGGAAGAAGTCGACCAGTGGCAGATGGAACACGAAAAAGGAGTGACTCAGGCCACTCATATGATGTAGGCAACATAAAGTTAGTCATGTCCTGAATGGAAAAGCGTTGGGTTCTCCTTCTTAATTGCTGTTGTGATTCATCTCTAGGTGTAACATGGGCTGCTGCCGATGCCCCGGATGACTCTTTATTAATATTATCGCTACTATACATACGAAAAAAATGCATGTCAGGCTTTACAGAACATTCTAAGTATTCTTTGTTCAATTCCCCGTGGTTCATTAGAAAACTGGAGTCAATGGCAGTAGCTAACATTTTTCCACTAGAATTTATGTCAAACAATGATCCAACAAAACCAGAAATGGTACTACTATCTCTAGAAAGCAAATTAACATCTCCTTGTCAATCTTAGAGATATTACACCTCGAAGAAGAATCTTTCTGTAAACCATTTTCATTTATGTCTGATGAATCAAACTTGCAAGGTATATTAGTAGTTGGCAAGTTTGCTGATGCCTTTTTGCTGTAGATTGTTCCAATGTAAGATCTGCGACCAGAAAAGTTGGGCGAAGGGGTATTTGGGATGACGCTGTCAGAACTTTTGTGGACATGAAGGCAGCTTCTTCTGGTGGATGCACAGTGACCCAACCAATCCATGGTCCTTCTTTATTGATCTCACCGGCTATTCTGAGCATCTTCTTGTTCCAAGGAAGAGCTGCAACTATCTCATATGTTAACGCCGCCACCATTACCATAACTGTAGCATGAAGAGTCTCTACCTTGAATTCCATATCCATAGTGGATGTTGAAACTGAGTTGACAATTTTGACATTATAAATCCTCCCTTTCTTTCCAAACGATCCCGACAAGCAATTCAAAGATTCTCATCAGAACATAGGAGGCGAACTTTGCGTGAGAAATGGTAAAAAAAAAAAAATTGGTTAAGGGCCTGTGCGCCGCGCAAGCTACCTAGTGCGCCACACCATGTGAGTGCGCCGCACCAGTGTTAACAATACACTATGGAAGAGCGACCAGTGCGCCGCGCAGGCCATGTGCACCGCGCTCCTCTGCCTATGCGCCGCGCACCTCCAAATGCTGTCAACAATTATGCAAAACGGTTTTATTGCCTCCAAAACTCCAAACACGACTTGTACAGATGCATGCCCACATTTTAGTGTCGTGGATGAATTTTGGCTATAATAGCTTCCATCACATCATTTGTTATATGAGAAGAATTTTCAATAATAAGATGTGCTCACTCTGATATCCATTTCTCTGTTGGCAGGCTCCCATTTGGATGCATTTCCTTGTTTGACCAATGCGCCAAACTTTAACAACGAATTTCTTGAAAGGGACCCCAGAAAAACACTAGAAGACATTCCGAGAAGAGGTTGTCTCAACTATGATCTCTGCATGCACACGTGAGATAGTTTTATCAGTTTATTTCCATTGATTTCTTGATTTAATCTGATGATTCCTTTGGCTGTTTCTGCAGGGATTGGAGCTACGTAAGCTGCTGCCATTGAAGAACTGTAGAGTTTTTAACCATTTACCTACATATTTGATGATTTCTTCTTCAAAACATGGTTTTCAAGAAGAATCTATTTCACATTGATGACATACCTGAAATAAACATCTATTGAACCTTCTCCTAGCCTGCAAGTGTTATTAAAACCTTCTGAGAACAAGCTTTGCAAACATCTAAGTAGCAATGGGTGAAAGCTAATTGGCATTTGGCTTGTATATTGAACTAAGACTTTGACAACTATCTGTCTGAATTTGACTCTGACAGAGGACTAGACAAGACGGAGTCTAACAGTGCCCAAGGCCAAAATCCTTTAAAGGATAACAAATATTAAAAGAGGGACACCCTTAGCTGGGCAGAGAAACACTATTGGGAGGCCCAAAACCTGTGAAAATAGAGTAAAAGGAGCTATCAAAGGCAGAACAGTGGGATACACAGTAGTCATCAGATCTGGCCGATCAGCGGTCCAGTTCCGGTTGATGGATTGCTATAGTCGGTGGTTATTGGCGCTATCAGTAGAGCCCACATAAGAGTTGTGATTGCGATCGGTGGGGAACTTATAAAGTGAAGCGATAGCAATTGGCGTGGTCAACGATGACCATCTATCAAGTGCACAGATCAACAACCCACGTTGTATTTCCAGATCACAATCAACAGATCTACAGGAGTGGGGGTATGTGTATATACATATATGTGACTCGATGAGATTATGAGCTAGATTACAGGGATTTTGAAGTCCGCCAAACACCATGTTTTAATGTATTTTCACAGTTTCATTTTTTAAATAAAATATGAAGGGGAGAGCGCGATGTGATAAGCCAGACCCGAAAGGGTATCTTAAGGCTATTACATATGATTTCAAGTCTGGGAGAAGAGCCTTTTCCAATGCATTTTTGCGATTTTAAATGTATTTATGAAAGAGAGGGATAGAGCCATTGTGATAAGCAACAATGATTGATAGGCAGACCCGATAGGGGAATGAAGTGTATTGAAGGAATTTTGAAGTTCGACATATCATGTTTTTGGCAAATTTCCTTGTTAAAATGTATTCTCACTTTAAAAACATAGCTCGGTCGTTTTAGACATTTCAGAGACTCGAGGCACTCTAGCGCTACGGAATGGGTGGCCACCTCTTCTCCATGCATTAAGCAATGATTGTATAACACTGGAGAGGGATTCAAAGCATTAAGAGGTTGGGGAGACTAAGAGCCGAGGACATGAAACGAACAGGCAACATAGTTGGCTTTAAAAGCCACAGATAGAGAAGTAAACAGGCAGGCAGTATAACAAGCAAATGCGAGACAGAGTTAGCATAGAGATTGAGAGCTGTGGGGGAGTCTGTGTACTCATAGAGAACTTGAGGGATTCAAGTCAAAATCTTGTAATTGAATCTTTTGTGTGTGAGGCTCAAATTGAGCTCACTATTGTAAAAATTTTGCTTGAAGACTTAATAGAGAGGCCACCACTAAAGGTTGGACCAGGAGATGTAGCCCAGGAGTATTGGGTGAACTCCTTATTAAATGCCTATGTTTTTATGTGTTTTGTCTATTATAGTCTTTGACTGCTTCAAAGTCTATGTATTTCGCAATCTGATCGATGCATTGCACAAAATAACATAGGCACATCCATGCACATGAGTCTGTAATACCTTATTAATTATCTTAGATCTCATTTTCAGATCAAGTGGTATCATAGATTTAGGTTGCTAAGGTTAGACAAGCTTGTGTTGGACTGTTTGTAAATGCTAACTAGGTCAAAGCTTAAATTAGGAGAAGCAGAATTGGTTGAAACAAACCTAGAAATTGGTAGAGTCTATATTAAGAGGAAAATGACAGAAGAAATTCCCTTGGAATTAGACTCTTATTTCATGGATAGTTTCATGACCATGAGAGCCATGGTAGAGGAAATGTATAGAGAATTTAAGAAAGATCGAAGTGAAGATTCTTCAACTTCCAAACAAGACAAAGGAACAGAAGAATCTCCTATAGATGGCCATTCTGAAGGCAAAGGGAAAGGAAAAAAAGGCTCCTCTATCCACACCTCCTGATAACCTTGAAAAACAAAGAAGACATCTTTGATTAAATTAGATGTTAAATTTGATTTGCCAATATATGTTGGAGAATTAAATGTAGAGAAGCTAGATAACTGTATTAGATAGATTGATGTGTATTGCAGGGTGCAGGGCATTGATTCATACATAAGTAAAATTCAGTTGGCCAGCCTACACCTTGGAGGAACTACCTTGGTATGGTGTGAAGGCAGGACACAAGCTGACTTGAAGAAGCATGGTAAAATTCTTTCTATCTAGAGTGAATTTGTTTCTACAATTAAAAAACAATTCTATCCACTAGCTTATATGCAACAAGCTATGATGAGTTGGCAAACTCTTCGCCAATTAAAAGGGCAAAGTGTACAAAGCTACACTCAAGAATTTAGAAAAAGAGCTTTGATCTTAGGCATTTATTTAGACTCATCTTAAACATTACTGAAGTATATAGGTGATCTACACAGTTATTTGAGACATACCATTCTCATGTTTAACCCTACTATCATACATGAGGTATCTATTCAGGCTACCCATCTAGAGGCTAGAGGTAAGAATGTGAACCAGAGATTGGGGGATCATCAAAACCCACTGTAAGCAAGAACAAGGAAAAGAGGAAGCATAAATGGAAAGAGAGGAAGGAAAATGCTTTACAAAAGGCCAAACCTTGATGCACTCACTGCAAGAAGGATGGACATGATGATGAACATTGCTGGTCTTTGCATCCGGAGTTGAAACCCAAGAAGTTCGATGGCAAGAAGAAGAAGGTTGTTGCTGCTGTTCAAAGAGATTTGGGGTTAGACTCAGGTGATGAAACAACCATCAGAGCCACAGGTATACAAGGTAAAAATTCTGAAGCATTTACTAGTAATTCTTCCCAAACTATTGATAGTGAAGAAAATGAGAGAAGAAGACAAGAGCTTTTTCATATTAAAGTTATTTCCAAGCATCAAAAGATTGATACTTTGTTTGATAGTGGCTCACAATTAAACTTAATTTCTGAAGCAATTGTGAAGAAACTGGGATTACTAACCACACCTCACAAGAAGCCATATCCGTTGGGTTGGATATGTGATAAAGTAAAGCTACAAGTGACTAGACAATGTAAACTTAGGTTTGCCACTGGTTTAGCATTTGTAGATGAGGTTGAGTTGGATGTAATTCCCTTGGATATATGTGGAATTGTTTTAGGAAGTCCTTACTTGTATGATGGAAAAGCCATCTTCTATAGAGTTCAGAATAAGTATCAACTTGTTAAAGATGGAATAGAATATATTGTAAGAGCTCACAAACTCAAAAATAATTATACTCTCATAAACTCCAGGAAAATGAAAAGGATTGTAAATTCATGCAAGAAATTTTTACTGATGGTTGTAAAGGAAAAGAAACCCGAAAAGAACAATGTATTTGAGGGTTGTGATGCTAAACAACAAGCTAATTTAGAAAAAGTTGTTTCTGAATATGATATTTTATTTCAAGAACCTAAAGGTCTGCCACACAAAAGGGAAATTGTACATGATATTAATTTGCAGCAAGATGCTCCATTTCCTAACATAAGAATGTATAGGTTATCCGCTTTAGAGAATGCAGAAATCAAGAAGCATGCACAGGAGCTAGTCGAGAAAGGGTTCATAAGACCAAGCACATCGCCATGTAGATCCCCAATAGTGTTGGTGAGAAAGAAGGATGGTTCGTGGAGGATGTGCATTGATTACCAAGCACCGAACAAAATAACGATCAAGAATCATTATCCTCTTCCTCGCATTGATGATCTATTGGATCAACTAAAAGAGGTTGTTTACTTTTCCAAGTTGGACCTACGTAGTGGTTACCATCAGGTCAGAGTAGCAGAGCAAGATGCATGGAAGACTGATTTCAAAATCAAGCAATGGCTATATGAATGGCTAGTTATGCATTTTGGCTTAAATAATGCTCCTGCCACTTTCATGAGAGTAATGAATGATGTACTCAGGCCTTTTATTGATGATTTTGTAATTGTATATTTGGATGACATTCTTGTATTCAATAAAACATGGGAAGAACATTTAAAGCATGTAAAGCAGACTCTAGATGTTTTTAAGCAAGAAAATCTCTATGTTAAATTATCAAAATGTGAATTTGGTAAAACATCTTTGAATTATTTGGGTCATATTGTAGGGGGTGGTGAACTGAAGATAGATTCCTCTAAGGTTGTAGTCATTGTAAATTGGCCTAAGCCCAAGTCTGCTACAGAAGTTAGAAGCTTCCTAGGGGTAGCACAATATTGGAAAAAGTTTATTGCTAACTTTTCCTTAATTGCAGCTCCATTACATGCTTTGATAGGATTGAACAAGGTGTTTTAGTGGGGAGACAAACAGCTAAAAGCCTTCAACAACTTGAAAGAAAAAATTAGTATAGCACCAGTACTAGCATTCCCAAATGTTCAACAACCATTTGAGATCGAAACAGATGCCAGTGATTATGCCATGGGAGAAGTGTTGATTCAACATTGTAAACCCATATGCTACCATTCTGAGACTTTTAATTCCGCGGTAGTTAATTATCCTAAATATGATAAAGAATTGTATGCATTAGTTCAGAGTGTGAAGAAGTGGAAACATTACTTGATGGGCAAAGAAACAATAATACATACTGATCATCAGCCACTTTAGTACTTGCACTCACAAACTAAATTGCAGCAATCAAGACACTATAGGTGGATGGGCTTCCTATAACATTTTCATTTAGTCATCAGATATAAAAAGGGCATACACAATAAAGTTGCAGATATGTTGTCCAGACCAATCATAAATGCATCTACTATACTTAAGCATAACTCAGTAATGCATCAAAGATACATTGAATAATATGCTCAAGATATAGACTTTAAAGATGTATATGCAGCTTTAAGTAATGACAAAAAGGTAGAAGAATTGGATTACTATGTTAAGGACCGACTCTTGTATCATTTTGGAAAGCTATGCATTCCACAAATAGAGAGAATTAACATAATTAGGGAAGCACATGCTTCTCTAATATCCGATCATTTAGGGGTAAGTAAAACAGCTGCACAGCTGCAAAGATACTGCTATTGGCCAAAAATGAATCAAACAGTTTCTAGATATGTAAGAGGGTATACCATGTGTGCTAAAAGTAAGCCCAGCAATGGAAAACTAGGCTTGTACACTCCACTACCAGTTCCTTCCTGTCCTTGGGAAAGTGTTTCCATGGACTTTGTTGGGGGATTGCCTAAATCTAGGAAGGGACATGAATATTTATATGTTATTGTGGACAGGCTCAACAAAATGTGTATTTTAATACCTTGTAATAAGAAAATTACAGCTGAATAAACAACGAAATTGTTCTTTTAGCATGTCAAGGTGCATTTTGTGTTACCCACTTCCATAGTATATGATCGAGACTCCCGGTTTGTTGGGAAGTTTTGGTCAGTTCGTGGGAATTAATGGACACCAGACTGAAGAAAAGCACAACCTTTCATCCACAGACAAATGGAGAAACAGAGGTAGTCAACCGGACAGTGATCCAAATGCTTAGAGGTTATTGTAACAAGCATCCCAAGCTTTGGGATGAACACTTATGTTATGTGCAACATGCTTACAACCGTGCTAAACATTCTTCTACACAGAGATCTCCTTTTGAGAACTGTTTTGGTTTCATACCAAGGTCTCCCTTGGATTTTGTCTTTGAAAAAGACACAACAGTTGTTGGGCACAGTGATGTGGACAAAGCAACCAGATTCATTAAACATATCCAAGAAATTGACCAGGAAGTGCAGGAACAACTGGAAGAGAGCCAAGCCAAATACAAGGCAAGGCATGATAAACACTGGGTGGAGCACAACTTCTAAGTTGGTGACCAAGTCTCGCTGTATATAAGCAAGGACATAATGCAAGGTGAAGGAAAGAAGCTGAAGCCAATAATGTATGGGCATTTTAAGGTACTTGAGAAAATTGGTGAGAATGCTTTCTGCCTTGATTTGCCAGCGTACATGCACATCTATTCAGTAGTAAATGGAGAAAATTTAAGACTGTTTGAACCTTCTTTAATTGAAGATCCTGAAGAGAAAATTCAATTGCCTTCCATTGATGATCTATTGCCTGAATACCTCAATGAATTGTAGGAAGATACAGTTCTAGACAGGAAGGTGAGGACAACGCACAAAGGAGATGTTGAGTACCTAAGGATTGGACTCAAGGGTTCAAAACCCAGCAGTGCAAAATGGATAGAGATTGGACAAGTGAGGCAGTTGTATCCTCACTTGGTTGATGCTTGAAAGCCAACTTTTGGTGGTCTAAAATCCTTTTTTAGTTGGAAGGCATGATCCAAATGGATCCAAGAATGCCCTCTAAGTCTTCATGAAACTTTTAAAAATCATGCCCAAGACAAAAATCCTTTAAAGGATCGTAAATATTGAAAGAGGGACACCCTTAGCCAGGTGGAGAAACACTATCGAGAGGCCCAAAACCCGTGAAAATAGAGTAAAAGGAGCTATCAGAGGCAGAATAGTGGGATACATAGTAGCTGTCGGATCTGGCCGATCAATGGTCCAGATCCGATTGGCGGATCGCTATCGGTGGTGGCTATCAACGCTATCGGCAGAGCCCACATAAGAGTTGCGACTGTGATCAGTGGGGAACTTATAAAGCATTGCGATAGCGATTGGCATGGTCAACGAGGACTGTCGATCAAGTGCATAGATCGACGACCCACGTTGCATCGCCAGATCACAATCGATAGATCCACAGGAGTGAGGGTATGTGTATATATATATATATATATATATATATATGCGACCTGATGGACAGACCCAATGAGATTATGAGCCAGATTGCAGGGATTTTGAAGTCTGCCAAACAACATGTTTTAATGTATTTTCACAGTTTCGTTTGTTAAACGAAATGCGAAGGGGAGAGCACGATGTGATAATCCAGAATCGAAAAGGTACCTTAAGGCTATTACATATGATTTCAAGTCCAGGGGAAGAGCCTTTTCCAATGCATTTTCGTGATTTTAAATGTATTTACAAAACAGAGGGATAGAGCCATTGCGATAAGCAACAACGACCGATAGGCGGACCCAATAGGGGAATGAAGTGTATTGAAGGACTTTTGAAGTTTGACATATCATGTTTTTGGTGAATTTCTCTGTTAAAATGTATTTTCACTGTAAAAACAGAGCGTGACCATTTCAGGTGTTTCAGAGACCCAAGGCACTCTAGTGCTGCGGAATGGTTAGCCACCTCCTCTCCATGCGTTAAGCAATGATTGCATAACACTGGAGAGGTATTCAAAGCATTAAGAGACCAGGGAGATGAAGAGCCGAGGAGATGAAATGAACAGGCAATGCAGTTGGCTTTAAAAGCCACATATAGAGAAGCAAATAGGCAAGCAATATAGAAAGCAAATGCGAGACAGAGTTAGCATAGAGATTGAGAGCTGTGAGAGAGTCTGTGTACCCATAGAGAACTTGAGGGATTCCAGTAAAGCTCTTGTAATTGAATCTTTTGTGTGTGAGGCTCAAATTGAGCTCACTATTGTAAAAACTCTGCTTGAATACTTAATAGAGAGGCCACCACTGAAGGTTAGACGAGGAGATGTAGCCCAGGAGTATTGGGTGAACTCCTTATTAAATCTGTTGTGTTTTTATGTTTTTTTTTCTATTATAGTCTTTATCTACTTCAAATTCTATGTATTTTGCAATCTGATCGATCAACTACACAAAATAACATAGGCACATCCATGCACATGAGTCTGTAATACCTTATTAATTATCTTAGATCTCATTTTCAGATCGAGTATTACAGACTCATAGCTTTGGGATGAACACTTATGTTACGTGCAACATGCTTACAACCGTGCTAAACATTCTTCTACATAGAGATATCCTTTTGAGACTTGTTTTGGTTTCATACCAAGGTCTCCCTTGGATTTTGTCTTTGAAAAAGACATAGCAATTGTTGGGCATAGTGATGTGGACAAAGCAACCAGATTCATTGAAAAGATCCAAGAAATTCATCAGGTAGTGCAGGAACAGCTAGAAAAGAGCCAAGCCAAATACAAGGCAAGGCATGATAAACATTGGGTGGGGCATAACTTCCAAGTTGGCGACCAAGTCTAGCTGTATATAAGCAAGGACAGAATGCAAGGTGAAGGAAATAAGTTGAAGCCAATAAGGTATGGGCCTTTTAAGGTACTTGAGAAAATTGGTGAGAATGCTTTCCACCTTGATTTGTCAGCATACATGCACATCTATTCAGTAGTAAATGGAGAAAATTTAAGACTGTTTAAACCTTCTTTAATTGAAGATCCTGAAGAGCAAAGTAAATTGCCTTCCATTGATGATCTATTGCCTGAATACCTCAATGAACTACAGGAAGATACAGTTCTAGATAGGAAGGTGATGACAACGTGTAGAGGAGATGTTGAGTACCTAAGGATTGGACTCAAGGGTTCAAAACCCAGCAGTGCAAAATGGATAGAGATTGGACGAGTGAGGCAACTGTATCCTCACTTGGTTGATGCTTGAAAGCCAACTTTTGGTGGTCCAAAAGCCTTTTTTAGTGGGAAGGCGTGATCTGAATGCATCCAAGAATGCCCTCTAAGTCTTCATGAAACTTTAAAAAAATCGTGGCCAAGGCCAAAATCCTTTAAAGGATCGAAAATATCGAAAGAGGGACAACCTTAGCCGGGTGGAGAAACACTATCAGGAGCCCCAAAACCCATGAAAACAGAGTAAAAGGAGCTATCGGAGGTGAAACAGTGGGATACACAGTAGCCATCGGATTTGGCCGATCAATGGTCTAGATTCGATCGACATATCACTATTAGTGGTGGCTATCGATGTTATCGAAAGAGCCCACATAAGAGTTGCGACTGCAATTGACGGGGAACTTATAAAGCAAAGCAATAGCGATTGGAGGGGTCAACGAGGACCATCGATCAAGTGCGCAGATTGATGATCCACGTTGCATCGCCAGATCATAATCGATAGATCCACAGGAGCGGGGGTATGTGTATATACATATATGCGACCCGATGAGATTATGAGCCAGATTGCAGGGATTTGAAGTCTGCTAAACACCATGTTTTAATGTATTTTCGTAGTTTCATTTTTTAAAGGAAATGCGAAGGGGAAAGCGCGATGCGATAAGTTGGACGCGAAAGGGTACCTTAAGGATATTACATATGATTTCAAGTCTGGGGAAGAGCCTTTTCCAATGCATTTTCACTATTTTAAATGTATTTACGAAATAGAGGGACAAAGCCATTGCGATAAGCAACAACGACCGATAGGCGGACCCAATATGGGAAACCCTTAAGCGGGAACTGCAACTATAATTCTTCACCCTCAATAGTGTGTGGAGTAGAAACTTCGGACTCATCCAGAGAAGTGACTGGGGCATTGACTTTGGATTCCATGTCTGAAAAAAAATGACAACGAATGGCTGAACGTGTTTTGGGGGATAGTTCCAAGGAACACCCAGTTGATCGTACAAACTATAAGGACACTATAGTGATATCTCAACAATGTCAGACAGAGGGTTTAGAGGATAGATAACCAGTCCAAGCTTACTATCAGTGGTCAACGAGTTCTCTAGAGTTCAAACAAGATTATCCAGAGATTCCAGGCCAAGATCAGCAGATGACCCTGAATCGAAAGCAGGCGGAGGACTACATGACAATGGTTGAACACTCAAAATAATTACGAGTTCAGCATTTTGGTCCTCAAGTGAATCTGGTAACTCAGGAAATAAATCCTTAGATAATCTTTCAGACAGAGGAGAGGAAGAGGAATTGGGTGAACCAAATGGTTTAGCCATGATGACCTTGTCTTAGTCGACAAAACAAGAAACTTCAAGGCTTTAAAATGTCCTTTTAAGGGAACTCATGATTTGGTCAAAAATACTAACAGGACTTTTTGGATCATGGGCAATCAAATATTAAGATGCATAAAAGATTGATGTTCTTTCTTTTTTAAAAAGTTGAGAAAGAAGAAAAGATCACTCTGTCACTTTCGATTGGAAACGAGCTCGAAAGGACAAGTGCTCAAATGATATTTTAAGTGTAATGAGTCAAAAAGATCAAATGACTACTCGAGCTGATCTAGGTAAACAACATTACCAGGCAATTGTGAACTGCATAATACCTCTTGGTGAACCAAGAAGTACGAGCAGACAATCTCTTCGAATGTTGTGTTCAGTGTATCACGTTCACAAGGCGTCCGACTCGACTTCCTAAGGATAAAAGGATTGTAGCCTAGTGGGGTCTCCCATTATATACTTGATGACACGAGGAGCACAAATCCATGATAACACTATCTAATGTCGAATCTAACGACAATTGCTAGGTTTACAAATGCCAGAACACGTCTCTAGCCTAGAACTTCTAGATATGACTGTTAATGTCAAATGCACCTTAGGTTAATTGAATCCATTTTAGAGTTGATCTTGAGTTAAGTTTCAATTTTCAGGTCTTAGTGATGCTACTCGAAAAACCTAAAATGAAACTAGATGGGACAATACCTTTTCAATTCGATGAAATTCCTATAGTAGAGAGGGTAGAAACTACTCAATCAAATGCAAACAATAAAACAATTGAAAACGAAATGATATTTCACTACTTCACTTTTTCAAAAAATAAACTAATGAAAAATGCATTCCAATTCCTAATTTCTAACAAGAACTTATCTATCAATCCTTTCGAAATTAAAAAATTTCTCTTCCTCTTTCAAATGTCAATGCAATTCTATTTTTTTAAGAGATGCAAATCATAATGATGCAACAAGCTAGAACTTCATATTTTCTCATGAAACAACGAAACAAACTTTTTCGCATACAATATTTCAATGAAGCTTTTTTTGATACTATGAGCTCTTCAAGCAGACACAAACATGAAATGAGAAGTTCATTCAAATCAATGAAACACTAAATTTACCAAACACAAGAATGACAAGGTAATCTATGCCAGAAAAAGATGTTCAAACTAGTAAACAAAACTTTTTCAAACTTGTGCAAAAAGAGGTCAAAGTCATAAGGGGGACCAAAAGAAAATGAAAGGAGAAAACACACCCACAAACAGACTTGATGAGTCCACAAGCTGCTGAATGGGTGACTAGCTAGATGCCCTAGCATTGCTAGCCATTCAATGACTTGATCAACAGGACAACAACATGACAAGCCAACAAGCAAGCAAAACCATATGAAAAGTAACTTCCTAACTAGGGGGAAAATAGTCAAAAGGGCTCATGAGGTAAAAAACACAAGAGCAGAACACACTAGCCAAGATTGGGGTCTAGCCCTAATCTTCATTTACAGAGATCGATGCTACTGCCTAACTGACAACAAGCGCCAGAGGTGGGTCGGTGCGACTGTTCCTCTACAATTCGTGCAACTGTTCCTCCGCAATTTGTGCTGGTCAGCGTGACTATCAACTGATTAAGCACACTGTTTGAGGGAACTAAGGAAAAATAAATAAAAAAATTCAAAACAGGGACTAGATCTACTACTATGAGTTTTAGACTTAGGCCAGTAAGTAGGAGAAAAGAAACAGAACCAAAGGGAAAACGTGAAACTAGCAAAGTTCTCACAAAATCATGAAATTTAAAACAAACAAAAGATGGGATCTCCCCAGTGGAGTTGCCAATTTGTGGTGAGGTAAAATTATAAGTAGCCCTATAATGGGTCTAGCCACAATAGATACATTCTATGGAAGATTTCCTTAGGTTAGAATCAATCAAGAGGGCCTACCTCTTGGTCGCTTATCCTGCTTGATGATGTCCTCAATTTCTCACTCCAACAATCTCTTGCTTCCTTCTTCAAGCTCCTGAAAAAAGTAAACAACAACAACACACAGACATAATAATAGACAAATTGCAATTCAACCTACTTAATGAGTCAAGAAGCATCAATACACGAATATGTAATATTACAAAACATGTAGAAAAACAATCGATAGTTGCATATATTAATATCAAAGAGAGATTACAACCATTCGTCTTGACGTCATAGTCTTCCTCTGACAAGACCAGGTTCCCACACACTTCTGCTAGCATTCCATGATGGCTTCAAACAAAAATAGTTTAAAGGCTCTTCCCTTTAGACTTCACTCCAAACCAAACACACTTCTCTCTCACACAACTAGATGGCTACAACTAGTAATAGCTTGCTTGTCTAATCAAAATAGTATGCTCACACTCAACCAACACTCTAACTAGCTTGTGCTTGGGAAGAAGGGAGGTTTATATAGGAAACATGGATGGGAGATGGATCCTCTTCTAATGGGAGAAGGACTTATCCCTTGAGGTAGTTCCATCATTATAGGGGAAAGGAACCCAAACTTTCATCCTCAACCCCATCCGGCCAAACCATTTACCAGACTTCCATTACGAAGCTTCTAGAGTTGGAAGCTTCGACTCTAATTTAAAAAACTTTCCATAACAGGACCAATGCAACTAGAACACAACTCAGTCACACTAATTGGTGCAAGGAATAGTACTAATCTCTGCACATCAGTGCGGGGGAGACAAAGGTCATCAACGTCGGCCTTGTAAACTGGGAAAAACAGAAGTTTCAGGGGAAATGGTGCAAAAGGGAAATAATCTGCTCATGAAGAGGGACATAATGGGAGTTTCTCAATGAAATAAAAGCATGCGGGGTTCACTATAGAGGTCCTCCAGGATCAAGGAATGGGGATTACAGGGACAGTGACAAAATGATGTGTAACACTTGGGTCTAATTAAGTAAAATTTTGCACCAAAAAATGGTTTCGTTGATCCTATAGGGTAGTTGTAGAAGAAAATTGATCGAGAGATTGAACAATGTTCCATCCTTCGTAGTATTTTGTAGCACCTTGCCAACAATTCCTAGGAAATCTTTCAACACGTACACGATTGGTCAGATTTCCTTGCTAAATGAAATCAACCTCTATATTCATTGCGCACACAAAGAAAACAACTCATGGATCAAGTTCTCGCCACAACATATGTTGTGAAAAAGCATCTTTCGATTAGCCAGGCTAAAGAAATTGATAAAAAAATTCAAAACATGGAACAAGAATCACATAAAGCTAAAAATTTATTGTGGGATATCCATCCACCAACTAAAGCTCAACTCATGCATCTTTTCCAAATAAATTTTGATGTTGATACTTAGTTACAAGCACCAATTTCCTTTCTTCCAGAAAAACCTACAGTAGACAATATAACTAAGTTTGTTGCTCAACGTTAATACTTTGAATACTTCATGGAAAGTTGCTATAGAAGACTACAACAAGTTTGAAGCTCAATATATAAAAAAGGTTCCCAGGTTGGGTCCTTCTTTTGAAGATCAAATAGTTGAAAAGGAAACAAGTACATTAGCATCAAATGCGCAACAATAAGAAAAACCAATGTAGCCGAAGGATTGACTCGAGGGCGAGTCAATGGATTTCGGTCAGGGTCTATTGGGTCCTTCATTTTGGTAAATTTTGATCAAGTTTTGGCCAGAAAAAGGTCATAGAAATTATTAGCGAAATCAAAAAATAAAGTGGTAAAATAAGCTAGAAAGTGGGACTAGAAAGAAGGAAGCGACGACAAAAATAAGGAAGGGGTTATCTTGGGACTCATTCAAACCACAGAGGAAGGATTGAATTATTAATTTTTAAAGGATGAAGAAGATATGGACCAAAGCACCTGGATTCTGTCAAAGGGATTAAAGTGGACCAAGTCAAGCGAGCGAGATCAAAGTAGTGGAGAAAATATATAAAAGTTGCATCAAACAAGGTGAGAGACAAAAGATATAAAGGACGATGCCGATATGTTGCTAAAATAAAGGCTCAACCTCTATGTTTATATTCTGATTGTAATCTAGTTCTGTTGAGATTCAGTTTAGTAGTTTCTAAAATATCTCACACATTCTCGTAGATCTGTGATGTAATGGTCCGACATTAATAATAAAAGAAGGAGTTTTTGGGATTATCCTATGTTCTATAGAGCGTATTTTGGTCTATTAGTTTAGCCCTTAATTGTTTTTTATAATATTCAAATATTCAACTTTATGCCAATTTGGATTTGTTTATTGTGCACAAGCTCTTTAATTGTTTGCATGTTTTATTAACAATGGACGATGTATGTAATAGCTCAACATTGACACCATTTAATATTCCCCTTTATCTTTAAAAGTCTCATTACGACTGAGGTGAGATGTTTCTCCCTTGTGTAGGAATGAAATTTTTGGCATTGTGCTACACTACGATGAAATTCTTTGCTGGAAACTAGAGGCTTGACCTTGGGTCTAATTAAGTAAAATTTTGCGCCAATAGTGACCCAATAGATCTTGATTTACCATAGATTACCACCAATTTAACACAAATAGAATTACCAAAGTCATGAAAATGACCTTTAAATAAACTATTATAGTGATCAATAATACAAATTTATTATTCAATTTAAATTGACTTTATTCAAATATTGAGTTGGATTGGGTTATAATAATATATTAATTAATATATAATACATATGTAAAATAATACTTTTTTTTAAAGAAATGGGTAAATTGTATTAATCAATCTCGTAAACAGGTCACTACCCTTACATGCATGGTCTGATTAAAATCTATCATATTCAATAATTGCTCAAAATAAGGTCTATTTCTACCTTGCTTATGGCAAAAAATGCCTCTAAATAGATTTATCCTTTATGATCTCCAAAATAAGCCATTATATAATACTAATTTACATAACATTTAACAAAAGGAGAGATTCTTAACTTTCACATATATGACAAAATTGATATCATATATATATAATAAAACTAAATGGCATATATATTATGAAAATAGATTGCAAAAATGCCTCTATCCATGTTATAGAATCTTGAAATAGTTTGGAAAAATATTGTTAAGGTGATTTATACATGTTGTACAATATTTCAACACTTGATATATCCATTTCTTTAGGAAGAATAGATAATTATAGACTTCAAAGCATATGAAGATATAGAGGTGGTTGTGTATAATCTTAATGAAAAGTAATAGAATAGGTTTCCTAGTGACATTTGGGTCCTTTGTTTTAGTAAATCTTGATCAAGTTTTGGCCAAAAAAGGTCATAGAAATGACAAAAAAAATGGAAAATCAAGTGGTCAAATAAGCTGGAGAGCGGGACCAGAAAGAAGGAAGAAGTTATCTTGGGACTCATTAAAGCCACAAAAGAAAGATTAAAGCATTAATTTTTAAAAGATCAATACTAGCATTTGCACCAGACGTTGCAAAGAAAACGCCGTAAGGCAATAGATAACATATAACACTATGTAAAGCAATCGATAACATATAACACTATGTAAAGCAATCGATAACATATAACACTAATTAACGCTTCTTTGCCCCACCACCTCCGAGCTGGCACCCACTGTGCTGGCAACCAACACCCGCGTAATTTCAAACGATCCCTCGCGCCAAACATTCATTTGCTCCATTCGCACAACCAGAACAGGTCCTCTTGAGCATTCATTTCTCCTGTTCACGGTGCTTTCTCACCTCGTAGGTTCGCTCGCGGTACTGAATCCCGGTAGGCTGTGCCCTAGGCACAAGGTAAATTATACTCTATGAACAATGACATCCACCATTTTGGCGGGCGCCCGGAAGGCCCATGCATACGAATCCCACCCCATGCTGCTATAAATTGTCTGCATTGGCAGCTCCCAGCGTTTGGTGAAACAGATACATTCAAGGTCTCCATTTAGGCGCAGGTTCGAGCGACGCTGAAGGTGTTTTCCCATTGCATCGTAATCAGTTACTAGATTTATAACGAACCACTTAGCCATTCAAACATCTTCAATAGTTTTAAGGATGTGGTTTAATGGTTAATAGTTAAGTAAGGAGGTCTAATCCCAAACAAAATTATATATATCTGAAAATTGCTCCAAACGCGGTCCAATCTCAAGCAAAATTATATATATCTGAAAACTGCTCCAAACACAATTTTTTTAGTTGAAAAAAATACAATAAACCACCGCCATTACAATTGCAAACTCAAGCTCCTGCATCGAGTGTGCTTGATTTTGTACTACCCACTTAGCCGTGGAGGCCATGAAAATCAGATAATCCTAAACCACCGCCATTGCAAGCTTCCTACATCCACTGTGCCTGCCTGTGCACTTTGCCAGGTGCATAGTTTATTTGGACTTTTCATTGGGGTGAGATTTTGAGTACAAATATATTCAATTCTGTGAGAGGAATTTGGTGCACATTAATTTTCACATGCTTGCTAGGAAGGATGACCATGGAAAAATTCAAGGGCACCAACCGGTGGAGCATTGATGTAAGTAGTAGGCTCAGACTACCTGAAGTATGTTTCCACATTTGCTTTATCCTCCTTTTCACCTGAAAACATTTTCCAATGCTCCTTTGGTGTGGTGCCATTGCTTTATGCAATAAATGAATTATACCTGGCTATTTTAGCAACAAAAAATATAATTGCAAGCAAATCTCATTTTCGTGTCAGATCAACAACCTTTTTCTCGAACTTCTTGTTCCTACTTGCTGAAAGTAAACTGTGTTTTTTGTTATCAACCTTGAATATTTCTTTCATGTCTTCTCTTGCATTATTATGGCGATCTGGGCTCTATGTCAAATGAAGTGACCAGACTGTCATAAGATTAGGCTAGTAATGCAAGCAAGGCGTGAATGCTGACATTTTTGGAATTGGTTGCCTCCAGGTGCTAGCATCTCTGAACAATTTGTGAAGTGATTGTTGTTGTTGGGCACATTCTTATGTTGTCATCTTTATTTGTGGAAAACTTCTCAGCTATATTCTTAGGATTGACAGTGTATTCATAATCTAAAAACTTGAATTTCGAATTGATTGTTTGTTTGCTACATATTAGGAGTCCTCTTTTATTTGGTGAAGTTCCCTCAGACAAATCTCACAGTTATAGCTTTATTTTCACACATGTGTGCCCCATTTTTCTTTTGGTGTTTTGGCACTGCTGATGTGAGTCATTTGATCATTAATGCTCAAAATTCTACAAGTAAGAGTCTTGTGATTATTAGTTTCCCATTTGTTGATTCTAGCAGTTCATATGGTATGTTTGACTTCATCTTCTTCCAGAATGCTAAATGATCTTGTTCAATAATGGAATTCCCATTTGCAGCTTCCAAATGAAATCCCATGCTGTTAAATTTTACAACCAGATCTGTTTTAGACAAAGAAGAAAGTCAAGCTAGCTACAGCCATGGTTCTGGTGTACTTTGAGACTTCTAATTTGCATGGGTGTTTGTTGTATTGCTTGTTCTTTTTCAAATAGGTAACAAACCTGAAAATTTAAGTCTGGCCTTCCTTATGAACAAACCATTAGCTTTGGTATCAAATATTGAAAAAAAATTCCAATGATCAAAGAGAGATATTGAGCTTGTGTTCGCAACACTAGAGTGCCCAGCAATCGGAATCAAATTTATTGATTAAGGCATGAATGTACAACAAATAAAAGACATACCATCC
The DNA here is from genome assembly GCA_000404065.3 of Pinus taeda. NCBI lineage: Eukaryota > Viridiplantae > Streptophyta > Pinopsida > Pinales > Pinaceae > Pinus > Pinus taeda. The sequence goes on from APFE030537139.1 coordinate 35,325, forward strand.
ACTGAAATATTTTAATTTTAGCAGAAAGAATGATGTATTCACAGTGGACAAATATTAGAGAGTAAAATATACGATAGAGAATTGCAGTGCTTTGGAAATAAAATGCAGGAGTCAACCTTACATTATTTGGAATTCTCCCACACTTACAGAGTGTGACTACAATTTATCTATTCAAGTTGTTGCCTAATTATCATGTTGTTTTCTCTGTTGCATTCTCCTCTGTCTGTCTTTTTTTGTGACAATTTTTGTTGCCTCATTATATATATTTTTTATTATTTAATTAAATGTATTCAATACTTCTCTATAGATAAAGGCTAAAATGATTTTTTCTTCCTAAAGGGCTATTCATAAAACAAGGGTCAGTTCACCTTCCTAAAGTACTATTCAGTTGTCCTTACATAGATAGTAAGACAAAACCTTGCTTTCTAGGAGATGCAGGTCCAGAGGATATGTGAAGATTAACAAAAAATCTAACATTCATTATATTTATCGTGCATGTTTTAGTTGATGTATTTCCTACATTTGCTATCCTTGATAAACATTATTATTTGTTTGCCTCTTGTTAGAAAGGGGTAATTTGGGGATAATTGCTGCACAAGGCCTGGGGCTAACTTGGAATGTGTGTTATTCAATGTAAAATTTTGTTGTTGTTAACTCAATGTAGCTTAGTGTTACTGCCACCTGATTCAAGAAAAAAATGAAGTTGGATAAATAAGCTTAGAGTGTATTGTCTGAAGATGAAAGGCCCAAATTATTTGTTAAAGCCTGAATTTTATATTACCATGTATTGACTGAAAATCTAGAAATATATGGTAGTATTTTTTCCTTGAGCTTTACTGTGACTGTGTTATCAAAAAGCCCTATTTCTTTTCAACTTGTATGGATGTCTGGGGCTTGCCATGGTTTTTTGGCTGGATGTTTACATAGCAACTGTGTGAAGGAAAAACACTCTTCTGCTTTATATTTGTTGTAGCTTGTTTTATGGTGCATCTATAGGCTGCAATAGTCAGTGCACAAAAAAATCTGGAAGCAAGTCAATTATTTACACAGCATAAACTTGAACAACATAGACGATGCCATAATGCCACTACACAACAAATGCCCAAGAGCCAGTAAGACATGTTTCCTTTCTAATTTATGGCAAACTATACTTTAGGAACTATTGAAACTGTAGAAAACTTTGGAACGTTAAGAAGGCATTCAACAGTTAAATAAGCCACCTTTGATGCAATACATGAGCTTCCAGTGTTGGTTGGCAGTTTGACTTCTATTAATCCTCCAGAAAAAACACCTTTTATGCTATTTATGAGCTTCGAGTGGTGTTTGGTAGTTTGACTTCTATATTATCATTCTCCAAAAAATGTGAATCAGTGATTCAGACTTTGATTCCATGTTGACCCATTTCAATTCCCAAATAAAAATGTATTACAAAATCTTGGCAGCCCAAATTAACTTAGGCATTGTTTACGAAGGTACCATGCGGTGATTGTGAATCCAATCTCCACTTCAATGACTTATTCCTTTGTGAGGTCCCAACATGAATCCTAGACTGTTCTCTTTTTCCAAGGTAATGGTTATCAGAGTCTAGTGACTATCAGTGATACAAACTGTTGGAGTTGATATTATTCCCTTGAGAGGTCCCAGCATGAATCCTAGACCATTTATCTTCCTCCATGGTAATGATTATCAGACATGTGAATTGTCAATCGAACAGTAAAGTTTACAAATCACAATTGTTGACAGAATGTAATCCAATTCAAAATGTGATGCAAGCCCTGGAAGTGTTTTACAAAACCAGAATTCTATACAGGGTATGATCTCTATAACTAAATCCTGATCACAACATAAATTCTGAGCTCAGTTAAGATCAATGAAGAATCTATCAATATCTTAACTGGAAATAGATTTTGTTTTTGGTTGTGAGGATTGCCCGTGAACCAGTGAGACTCCTATATCATTTTGCATACCATACAAACCCTCCTTACATTGATTCTGCTGTCAGAGGACAACATCTCATGTGTGACAGATCATTCTCAAGACTCGTACTGGTACTACAACTAGCAGGAAGGGTTGGTCTGCGGAGGCATGAAGTGCAGTGGATAACCCCTGTATACAAAATGACCCTATATATGAGCCTTCTCTGTTTACACTACAGACAAATTTACTTTGACATAGAGGCCTAAGGAATCAGGATCTACAAAACTGAATTGTGTTAACATTGCACAAAGGTTTAAAGACCTTTTTACTTAAAAAATAAGATTAAGGAACAATCCCTAACTCTGTTAACATTGTACACAGGTTTGAAAATCATTTTAATTAAGTGCAATTTAATTATTTTGTGTTTTGGATTTTTTATTTGGGGTTATAATTTTCGGTAAGATTATGATTTTGTATTATTTAAAATATTTTTTTGAATAGATAAATAGATTAGTACTATGAAAATTCCTTCTACTCACACATCTAGATTATGCAGATTTAGTTTATGTAGATTTTACAACTCAAACTTGTGATTCTAACTCTTTCTTATTAAATTTCAACAAATTAAACAAAAAAATATAACAAAAAACACCAAAACATAAAAGATTTGACTGGATTAAACTAACCCTTACCAAATGGAATATTATAAAAGCACTACAGAACTATGATTTCAATGTTTAAATCAATGAAAACTACAGCTACTCCCGACCCACAAGATTAAACATTTCTATGAAACAAAGATATCAGAAATTGCAATAGTAAATGGTTTAATCAAACAGTCAGAAATA
>APFE030537139.1:45374-60683 GCA_000404065.3 Pinus taeda
AACAAGTAAAAAATACACATAGATTTACAAGAAATCATTCCTCACATATCTATAATCCACACTCTGATACCAAAAACTGATGCCAATACTCCATGGCAGGGCAAGGTCATGGATGAGGGAAACCCTAATTTTACATGCTCCATCCCCAAATCCACATTGCACCCACAAAGACATTATGTTCTCAACAACCGAGACACTTGCCTCACATCCAATATTTGACTTGCCTGCTACACTGACCCTACAACCACTTTGGCTGTTCCTCGAGTCTCTGTAACGATAATTTGGCCTTTTTTTTCCCGAATCAGTCAAATGCCGAACTCCAACGTTTATCACTGATAACATAGATGAGTTTGCAGGCTCTAATCATTGAGTGAGCAATGCCATTTATTACTATCTATTGTCCGACATCTTCCGGGTTCTATATCTATGTTGCCACCGAATCCCATGTGGAACGAACTCCACGGCGCGAATGCCATCACATAAAATGCCTGTCCCGTTTCCATTCCGCCCGTGTCTCTTCCCCTTGCCATTGATCTAACGCTTGAAATTTGTTTAATCGTCTAACATCTAATCGTATGGTGCACAAAATGACAGGTAGGCAATGAGGGAAGTTGATTTCAGAGGGAAACATCTTACGGCGTATATATATATATATATAAAATGAATAACAATTTCAAATTCTCAAGGGATATTTCTACTATCGAATTATTTCTTCAATCTTATTGTTTTAGGTCTTCAAAAAATTTAAATCTTACTTGTAAATTTTATAAGCTCATATAAATTTTATACCTCCAAATGGCATGAGTCATTTCGCCAGTCCTAATACAAGAGTTTCTCAACGTATCAAATTCGGTGAGTTTCTCATGCGTTCACCGAGCACATATCGAACCCAAACTCGAACTCACAGTAGAATGGGAAGTAGGATTCGTTGATGTCATTGCCAAGAGGGATTGGGAACACAGAACCATGTCTGTCATGGATGGCATCTAGTATTCCCTGCTGTAATTCTGAAAGCTTTGACCGCGTGTCGTGGCTCTCTGTCGAAAATGGGAGCTCTGAGCCGAAAGCACAAACGCTCGCCCAGACCGCTCGTAGGTTCGCGTGCCCGTCATCCTCGCTTGAATCTCTGTAATTTCTACTTCCAGGGCAAGGGAAAACGGGCGGTAGCGGATTCGAATTTGTTGCAATTCAATTTTGGCGCTCTGGAGAACCCTCTGTGCATCGACCATTTCACCTTGATCAGCAAGCGTTTTCGCCTCAACTATGGCTTGAGCCGCTCTGAGACAAGTCCTTTGCTTCTCCACTTCCAAATTTGGAGCAACCAGAGTTCCGTCCCTGCTCTTCAGACGCAAAATTGAAAGAGAATGTTCTCTTGATTTGAAATTTCACTGGCTGACGGGATCTTTGTAGAAGCAACGGATGGAGATTAAATTCATAGCGTTTGATGCAGAACTTACGGCTGGCAACTTGAGTTCCACAAGTATATCTCTTTCTTCTTCCGCGTAGAGATCACACAGATTTACTGTCCCTTGACTTCCGTCCTCAACAACGCAGGTTTCGTAGCTTCCGGCATGGAAACTTTTCAGCTTCGTTCCTGTGCAAGCTGAAACTGTTACACTCATGTCCTTTACAACGACGCTCAGCAGGCCGCCGATGCACTGAGCGAAGGCATCTTGAATGAGACCTACGGTCTGAATGAACGAAAACGTGCCCCCTGTCTCTTCAGAAATGTTGTGCATCGTGGCTGCATCGTGCTCAACTCCGAAGCCAAAGGCATGGACGGGGACTTGAACGTTGGCGCTCCGCCTCTGTTCATGGATGGGAAACAAAACAGAACCGCGAGAACTGACGCTGTAGGTGTCGTGGCCATCCAAGAGCAGCATGATGCTCGCCACGGGGTTCCGTTGGCGACGATCTTCGAGCACCTTCGTGCCTATTCTCAAACCCTCGACGATATTCGTGCTTCCCGCGCAGACCAGTTGATCGACGACGAGTCTCGCTTCGTGCTGGCCGTCCGGAGCCATGCTTTTCAAGGGAAAAACTCGCTTGGCCGTCGTAGAGAATACGACGATGGATAACCGATCCGTTGGGCTGAGATTTGATATCACAAAAGCCATGGCCCGTTTCAAGAGCGACAGCTTCATTCCCGTCATGCTTCCGCTAACATCGAGCACCGTAACAAGATCTATCGGCGCACGGCAACCTGGATCTATAACCGTATTTCTCTCGCAGTTTTCGTAATTCTGTTTCTTGGAATCTTCGCTGGCCGGTGGAGCCTTAACATGCACCAGCACTGTAAAATTCTCTGAAGCTTCAGTGGCAGCAACGGCTTCGACCTCGGGATGCAATGATATTCTCAATTTCCGTACATTTGCGGCAGCTCGATCGCTTGTTCTTTCAGGATCGATGACTAAACCCTTGAATTCGAACTCTTGGTCATCATCAGGTTCTAAGCTTGTTTGCCTTTCAATCTCTCGCAAGTTCGAAATCGAATGCAAGGGCTCGTCTTCGTCGTACACGGCCGGTTCTAGGCTAAAGCTTTCACGACGATTTCTATAGGTTGCGATCGAATCGTCTAACATTCTGAGCACCGGATCCAATCTTCTCTGGTCCTCTTCTACAGATCTCAAAGCGAACTCATCGTCTCTATCAAAACTGTGTTGTCTATGATTTTGTAGGTATCCATTTATAACCATTGGCATAGTCACAACCACTGATCAAATTTGAAGGGCTAGTCTTAATTTCAATTTGAAGGGCATATATTCATCTAGCACTTCTATAATGAAAAGCTAAAAAAAAGTTACATTTCAATTGACAATAATATATCATTTCTACATTTCATTTTAATCAATTTTTTCTTTTTTCCTATTAAATAAATTAAACTCTTAAAACTATGGCTCTTAGAAGATATCACATTATAACAATATCAAATAGATAATATAATGAGATCTAAAAATTATAAAAAATCAATAGATTTGCAATTTTTTATAACTAAATTTGCATTTTTTAAATAACAAACTGGTTTCATTATTCTTAAAAATATCTATGATATTAAAATCATGCATTCTTAATAATTAATACATGTGATTCAACTCATTCTTATAAATTTTAACTGAAAAATTTCCAAGCAATAAAAAATTGTACATAAAACCAACTCACCAACCTAGTTGTGGTTGATGGCTATCTAGGCTAGACCTTAGAATTACCTTGAGATCATATTGAATGAACTTGTTGTTTTCATTATACTTATAAAAGAGTTAATGATAAGGAATTGTAGCCCTCATAAATCAAAACACTTATTCACATTGATTGTGGTTTATGGAGTCTCCTTCATATAATGATAGTTTTTCTCTCAACTTTTCAAGCATCAGAGAGACATTGAACCTAAACATTACATACAAATATAAAAAATCCAACAACATCTAGAAACATATTGAGAAGAAGCAACAAATTATTGATTCAACCACAACAATATTCAAGCCAGCACTCCCATGAACAAATAGAACACGTAAGAAGTTACAATATTGAGCTTGCCATCTCTATCTTTCTTAATTGGAATTCATTCTACTATTCTTTAGGCAATAGAAATCAGGTTAACATAAGAGCAAGACCTAGATGGATACAAAACATATAATTTATCAATACATCCATCTCCTCTTGAATAGATCATAGTAGAGTTGCATTCTTGTTGAAGGACATGTTGGTGCCCTTGCCTCCCATGGGCGACACATTATTAGCATTAGCATTGTTGCTACCTTTCCTTGGACCTGTTGACTTCTACATGGAAAAAGGTTTCTGTAATATTCTTAGCAATTAATTATGTCTCAGTGTTCCTCTCAGATTTACCCTAGGACGCTGAATTTTTTGCCCATCCTGGAGAAGATTATATTGACAGATTATATTCAGACACATTTAGGCATTAAATATTTCTTGATTGCAAGCACCTGTTGGTCCCATTTACTTCACAAGAAAGCATACGAGTAGGAAATTCAATGGATAACTGTCTAGCTTCCACGTAAATCTTAATGTTTATCTTAATGCCCATAACATAAATCTTGAGTTGATATGTTTGTTTATATAAACATCCTGCATTATAGCTGTATAAAAAATGCTGAGATATAATTATTTCGAATTTCATTGTGTTTCGTGAACGTGCATTAAAACTAAAAATGTTATTTTCATGCGAATTTCAGGACGAAAGTTTGCAACACAAATGGCCTGTGATATAAGTTGTTCGTTTAACCTTAAAATAAAAATATGTCCCACATCATTATTAGTACTCACTCTTGCTGGCATCAATGACATTTGGTGACATTACGACCGTGAAATTCCTACGTAACAGAAAGTGATATGTTTTCTTATTATTATCATTGATGAATTGGGCTTATCAGAATTGCAGAATTTCCAAGAAGCTGCAATACGGATGCAGATTAATTATCATTTAGACCATTACCTCGATTGAAGCCATAGCTCTACAAATCAATCTACAACCTTGATGTGATGTTCATGAAATTTCTGTGAAGCCGCACACTGCTATATTTTCTTGGTTCATGGAGATGATAATGCAAATAAGTTAAAAATTACGGATTCAGGAGATGACGAGTCTGAGGGTCCAGACTTTCAGCCTACATGAATAATAGATATCTTGTAATTTTTAGAAATGTCAGGCAGACGAGCAACCTTTCACAAGGAATTTATAATATTATTTAAATTTTTTAAAATACCCATACAAATCAAAATCAAAATTTCTTTTGACGCGTAATTTTTGTTGAGCACTACTCTGACGTGTTAGAGGGGTCTTGACGTGCTGTGATGCGTTCAATTTTGAACACACAGCGCTCCCAATAAGATTATTCTCAGCTTCCTTTACGGGAACCTGCCACGATACTTCCTTCCATTTTGCTCGGCAAACTGGACAGATCAAGTTGCCGTGACCGACATTGGAGACGACGCAGGGAAAATGAAAAGAATGAGAACATTCTGCTGTAAAGATCGCATGCCTGTCCCCGGAATTGGTCGTTTCCAAGCATATTGCACAACATTCCTACAAGATCAGAACATCGACAAAATAAATTATCGTCATTCGTGGCCATTCTTTAATGCCCGCGCACAAAAGATCTGCATTTAATCCAAACCACACAAAGTTCACACAATTTTGTGTTACGATTTAAAGTTTATATCCACATTCAAGCATTACAAGGCAAAAGATCGAATACAATTACTAAGGACAGGACATTTTTATTGTTCTTCCACCATTTAAAGTCTTAAACGGCATCCAAGCATCCAAAAAACTAAAATCAGGGTTATTTTCACGATTCTTTAACAAAATTCAAGCATCACAGAACCGAAAATGGAATCGGAAAACTGTGAGACGGAACTTTTCATAAAAAATTCTTTTGCATCTTTCTAGCATTGAGACCGAAGATCGAATCCAATTACTACTCTAGAAAGGAACTTAATTTCTTTCGCCTCTTTTTAGTATTGTGAGACGGATGATCGAATCCAATTACTACTCTACAAAGGAACTTTTCAAAAAAAAATCTTTTGCCTCTTTCTAGCATTGTGAGACCAAAGATCGAATCCGATTACTCCTCTACAAAATAGTTTATTTTCGAAAACTTACTTTCGACTTTCGAAACCCGTTGCCTGACAAATTTTGTGGCGGCGACGATGAAATCGAGTTCTTCGACACTATTTCAGGCGACACAACGGTTATCACTGATAACATAGATGAGTTTGCAGGCGTGAATGCCATCACATAAAATGACTGTCCGGTTTCCATTCCGCCCGTCCGGTTTTTATTCCACCAATGTCTCTTCTTCTTGCCATTGCCATTGATCTAACGATTGAAATTTGTTTAATCATCTAACATCTAATCGTATGGTGTACAAAATGACAGGTAAGCCATGAGGAAAGTTGATTTCAGAGGGAAATGCCTTCCGACATAAAAATATGGACCAAAGCACCTATATTTTGTCAAGGGGATCAAATTGGACCAAATCAAGTGAGTTGGATCTAAGCAGTGGAGAAAAGCTATAAAAGCCACATCAAACAAGCTGAGAAACAAAATATAGAATGGACCATGCCAATATGTTTCCGAAGTAAGGCCTCAACTTCTATGTTTATATTATGATTGTAATATGGTTCTTTTGATATTTTATTTAGTAGTTTTAGAAAGATCTCGTGAATACTTGCATATCTATAATGTAATTTTCCAAATTTAATAATAAAAGGAGGTGTTGCGGGGATCATCCTATGTTCTATGGAGTGTATGTTGGTCTATTATTTTAGACGTTTATTTTTTTTTATAATATTCAAATTTGTACCAATTTAGATTTGTATATTGTGCATAATCTCTTCAACTGTCTACATGTTTTATTAATAATGGACGATGTATGTAATATCTCAACCTTGTCAAATTTTATTATTCCCCTTTATCTTTAAAAGTCTTGCCACACCTCGGGTGAGACGTTTCTTCGTTGCGGAGGAATGAAAATGTTAGCATTGTGCTAGAATACGACAAAATTATTTGTTGGCAACCCTAGGCCATACCTTGGGTCTGATTAAGTAAAATTTTGCGCCAACAAATGGTTTTGTTGATCCTATAGGGTAGTTGCAGAAGAAAATTGATCAGGAGATTGAAAAAGGTTCCACCCTTCATAGTATTTTGTAGCACCTTGCCAACAATTTGTAGGAAATATTTTGACACGTACATGATTGGTCAAATTTCCTTGCTAAATGAAATCAACCTCTATATTCGTTGCGCACATAAAGAAAACAATTCATGGATCAAGTTCTAGCCACAACATATGCTGCGCAAAAGCATCGCTCGATTAGCCAGGCTGAAGAAATTGATAAACAAATTCACAACATGGAACAAGAATTGCATAAAGCCAAAAATTTACTGGGGGATATCCATCCACCAACTAAAGCTCAACTCATGCATATTTTCCAAATAAATTTTTGATTTTGATACTCAGTTACAAGCCCTGATTGCTTCTCGTTCGGAAAGACCTACAACAGACAATACAACTAAGTTTGTTGCTAAACGTTAATACTCTGAATAATTCAGGGAAACTTGCTATAGAAGACTACAACAAGTTTAAAACTCAATATATAGACAAGGTTTTAGGGTTGGATGCTTTGTTTGAAGATCAAACAGTTGAAAGGGAAACAAGTACATTAGCATCAAATGTGCAACATTAAGAAAAACTAATGCAGTGGAAGGATTGACTCGAGGGCGAGTCAATGGATTGTGGTCAGGACTTATAGAGTCCTTCATTTTGATAAATTTTGATCAAGTTTTGGCCAATAAAAGGTCGTAGAAATTATTATCAAAAGGAAAAAATCAAGTGGTCAAATAAGCCAAAAAGTGTAAGGGGTTATCTTGAGACTCGTTCAAACCACAAAAGAAGGATTGAATTATTAATTTTGAAAGGATGAAGAAGATATGGACAAAAGAAACATGGATTATGTCAAAGGGATTAAAGTGGACGAAGTCAAGCGAGCGAGATCAAAGAAGTTGAGAAAATATATAAAAGTTGCATCAAACAAGGTGAGAGACAAAATATATAAAGGACCATGCCGATATGTTGCGGAAATAAAGCCTCAACCTTTATGTTTATATTCTAATTGTAATCTAGTTCTGTTGAGATTCACTTTAGTAGTTTCTAAAATATCTCACACATTTTCGTAGTTATGTAATGTAATGGTCTCACTTTAATAATAAAAGGAGGAGTTTTTGGGATTATCCTATGTTTGTGGAGCGTATTTTGGTCTATTAGTTTAGCCCTTAATTGTTTTTTATAATATTCAAATATTCAACTTTATGCCAATTTGGATTTGTTTATTGTGCACAATCTCTTTAATTGTTTGAATGGTTTATTAATAATGGATGATGTATGTAATAGCTCAACCTTAACACCATTTAATATTCCATTTATCTTTAAAAGTCTCATTATGCCTCGGGTGAGATGTTTTTCCCTTGTGTAGGAATGAAACTATTGGCGTTGTGCTAGAGTATGACGAAATTCTTTGTTGGAAACTAGAGGCTTGACCCTAGGTCTAATTACGTAAAATTTTGCGCTAATAGTGACCTAATAGATCTTGATTTAGCCATATATTACCACCTATTTAACACAAATAGAATTACCAAAGTGATGAAAATGACCTTTAAACAAATTATTATAGTGATAAATAATACAAATTTATTATTCAATTTAAATTGACTTTATTGAAATATCGAGTAGGATTGGGTTACAATAATATATCAATTAATATAATATAAAATACATATGTAAAATAATTTTTATTTTTTTTAAAGAAATGGGTAAATTGTATTAATCAATCTAGTAAATAGGTCAATACCCTTACATCCATGGTTTGATTAAAATCTATCATATTCCATAATTGCTCAAAATAAGATCTATTGCTACCTTTCTTATGGCCGAATATGCCTCTAACTAGATTTATCCTTTATGATCTCCAAAATAAGCCATTACATAATATTGATTTACATAACACTTAATAAAAAGAGAGATTCTTAAAAGACTACATTCCTAGAGGCCCACCGACTATTTTTGCACTACAATTTTCATCTGTTCTATGCATTGGTATTTCTGGGATCAACTGCTTCTAAGGCTCACCTGGCAGTTCTTCTCGTGGAGAGGTAGGGTCTTGGAGTCCAAATACCTCCTTGAGAACACCTAAAGCTACGTATTTGACTATCACTTCTATGTCATCTACCTTGGAGTTGAGGTTGTCAACATTCATGGCTAGGTTGACCATTGTTAACTTGAGTCTCTCCACATCCTCTCCCAGAGCATCAATCTCACACATCATCAAAGAGAAGTGTGAGTGTGCTTCCACCACAATTTTCTCCCCGACCATATCTAATTTGACCAAATTTTCCTCCATCGTAACCACAGCTTGCATTGCCCTAAAGCTTCCATGACTTGACTCAATTGGAGAAGCAATACTTAGCCATGGGCGAAAATTCATTGATATTCTGAGCATTTCAAACCTTATCATTTTCCATTTATATCCAGGGATACTCCCAATTTTTCCTCCCATCTTCATTGTAGTGAATTTAATGTCTCTGCTCCATAGTATCCTGTAAAATTCATGAGAGTCCTACACCATCTCTTTCACCCAATGAGCACACATTCCTCATTTAATCCAAGAGAAAAGGAATGTAGTACTAACTTGCAATGTGATATATAGCAGGTTCACATTTCAAGTGACATATGTTATCCATGAGAGTGATGAGTGCCATTGTCGTTAATCATCTGCAGGGATAGTTTAAGTCTGATTCCAAAATCGAGAGTCGTCTCTTCAAGGATGTCATTATTATCTTAATTGATTTGATAATTAATGTCATAACATTTCTCGGGGCCCGAACAATCTAACTTTCTATGTTGATTAAATTATCCCTTGTCTCCATGTTACTACTTCAGTTGCTCTTCATGGGATGTATCTAAATGACGGGTCTCCTTAATTCAAGAAAAGAGCGCCTTGTTCAAGGTCTGCACCTTTATTGGCTTGCTCATCAGCCAATTTCTTATTCTTTATTTTTATATGAAAAAAGGATATAGTTAAAATTTATGGATTTGATTTCTAATCCTTGTACCTAGAGGGAGTGAATCTTTTCAAATGAGATTTTCAACTTTGTGGAATTTTTTAATAGTTAGCATTGAATCACCCAATACAATTGTTTGATGAATGCCTCTTGCAAGAGATAATCTTAGGCCTTGCTAAAGTGATTGTCCCTTTGCCTAGTTATTGGAGGATTTCCCCAACCCCTATGCAAATTTGAGATATATTTCTCTGTCAAGGAAGATAATTTCCCCTCCCGGTCCTACATCCCCCAACATATGTAAAAGAATTTCAATTAATAATTATTTATTTATTTATTTATTTTATTTAATTGGAATGAATACATTCCATTTAGTGGAATTGGTAATTTCGTACATAATGATATTATTTCACGAAGGAGAACAACTATTTTAGAAATGCCACAGGGGCCAACTTATAGCATGTCCTTGAAGACTTGAACCCACACAGTAGGGACTGGAAACATTGTGCCATACACTGAGCTAATTTATTTAATAGGATGGTACTTCCACTTAGTAATCGGTAACTTCGACACAAAAAAACTGCTAATGTTTCCAAAATTTTATTAAAATAAATTAATTTAAATTAAAATATTTCTAAATATAATTATTTTATTATAATTATTACAAAGGTTATATTTAAAAGTAATCAAGTGATATTTTTTTCATATTATTAAAGTTAAATTTGAAAATTTGACAATAGAAAGCATTTAATGAAAAAACAATCACAATCAATGGAATAATGAATAACTTTATTTGTTGATTGGTTTTATTTTTTTATTGCCCGAGAGGTGCTCTATAGCCCAGTATGGGAGAGATTTTATAATGCCATGTTATATTATGTTATGTCACATTATCTAAACATTTTGACTTGGTCAAATTGCATAAAAGTAAAAATAAATATAAGATAAAAATAAAAACCAACCCAAAATCAAAGAGATGTGGTAATGTTAAGCTGAGGTTATTAACCTTCATGGTTAGGTTGACCATTGTTAACCTGAGTCTCTCCATTCCCTCTCGTAGAGCCTTAATCTCGTGCATCATCAAAGAGAAGTGTGAGTTCAGTTCCACCATAATTTGCATCCTCACCTTGTCTAATTTGACCAAATTGTCCTCCAGCTTAACCATGACTTGTATTGACCTAGAGATTCCATCACCTAAATCAATTAGAGAAGCAATGCTTATCCATTGGTGAAAATTCACTGATATTTTGAGCATTTACAACCTTATCGTTTGCCATTTATATCTAGGGATACTCCCAATTTCACCTACCATCCTCATTATGGTACATTTAATATCTCTACTCCGCAGTATGTTGTAACATTTATGAGAGTCCTGCATCCTATCTTTCGCCCAACGATCATACATTCCTCATTTAATCCAAGAGAAAAGGAATGTAGTCCTAACCTGCAATGTAATATATAACATGTTCGCATGTCAAGTAACATATGTTATCCGTGAGAGTGTCGAGTGCCATTGTCATTAACCACCTGGAGGAATAGTCTAAGCCTGATTCCAAAATTGAGAGTCATTATTATCTTAATTTTTTTGTTGGGTTGTGTTATTTTCTTTCCACGACTACCCCATGCGCGGGGAGGTATGCAAGGGGGTGGTAGCCCCCTGCACGGGGTCTAGGGCAATGCCCCAGGAATTCTTTTCTGGACCCTATATTAGGTGGGTGGACCTACCTATGGTTTTGTGTATGAATTTTGTGCATGGTTTTGAGCATGATGTTTTTCAGTCCATGGTATTTTCTAGATCGGTCAAGGAAATTACAATTATGTTTTAATCCATGGTTAATTGGTTGGGGTTTATGGATGCTTCGACATGTATATATATGTATTGTAACATTGAAAGGAGTATAATGAAAAATCAATCTAGTAGTCCCGGTTATGGGATCCAGGGTAGAATCTCTATGTATATATGTTTTATGTTTTATGCTCTCCCCATTGTTTATTTTCTGTTTTTAAGAATTTGTATGTAGGTAATTTTGGTATGGGGTTAAAACCTACATTTTGTGTCAGAGTTGTTTTGGATTCAAGGGGACATATTTTCTGCTGAGGGGTTTTTTGCTCGGGCCTGTGGTAGACCTTATTCAGTGGGAGATCTGTGAGATTGATTCTTGTGAAGAAATAAGATGGTGAACAGTGGAAAGATAGATATTGAGAAATTTAATGGTTAGAGTTTTGAGTCGTGAAAACTCAAGATGGTAGATCTGCTAGTGGATAAAGATCATTCGATCATGGTAGATCTAGATACTAAACCAACAACAATGTCAGCTAAAGATTGGGTGAAGTTGGATCGGAAGGGAAAGAGCACAATATGATTGTGTGTCTGAGATTCAGTATTGCTGAATGTATCAGGGGAAGCTTCAGTGAAGAATTTTTGGGACAAGTTAGGGACTTTATACCAATCTAAGTCTCTAGTGAAGAAACTATTTCTATGAAAAAAGTTGTATAACTTGAGGATGAAAGATGGAGACTCAGTGATAGAGCATATGAACGAAATTAATGTTGTGGTAAGCTAGTTATTATCTGTTGATATTAAAATTTTAGATGAAGATAAGTGCATCAATTTGTTTTGTTCTCTGCCATATTCATGGGGTAGTCTGTTTGTTGCAATAGGTAGCAATGCAATTGCCTTGTTGCAGTTTGATGAAATAGTCTCATCCTTGCAGTTGGAGGAGACAAGATGAAAAAATATGAAGGGCCAGAATGGTGATGCCTTGTCTATATGAGGACGGTCCCAGAATAGAAACAAAAATAACTCCTCGAGTGGGAGATCTAAATCTAGAGGGAGATCTAAATCTCTAGGAAAACCTATAAAGGTGTCATGGAAATGTTGAAAGGAAGGGTACTTCAAAAGGGACTGTAAATCTAAAGCTCCTAAGAAAGGAAATTAATCTGATGATGCTCCTTCTATAGAGGCAAAAACAACCTCAAATGAAGGTGTGGATGTGTAATTGGATTCTTCTTTAAGTACACATGTAGATCACGAGGCATGGTTGATTGACTGCGGTGCATCCTTTCACTTCACTCCTCATAGAGAGTGGTTCTGCGAGTATGAGAAATATGATGGTGGTGATTTCTTCTTAGGGGATGATAGGAAGGCTAGAATCATTGGTCGTAGAAAAGTCAAGTTGAAATTGCAAGGTGGAAGGATTAGAACACTTCTGGGTGTTCTACATATTCCTGCATTGGCCATAAATCTGAATTCTATAAGTTGGATGATGCAGGTGTAAAAATAGTGTTCGAGAAAGATACTTGCAAGATGGTTTGGGGAGCACTGGTATTGATGCAAGGAGTTTGGATTGGAACTCTGTACAAGCTTCAAGGTAGCATTGTTAGTGATGGGTGCAATAGTTCTGTGGTTGAAAGTGGAGCAACAAATCTAGTGGTCTCTGGAGAAAAGACCATGCTATGGAATCAAAGGCTTGGACATATTGGAGAGAAGGGCCTTCGAATGCTTCATCTTAATAGTATGGTAGAAGGTATGTCTACTTTCTCTCTGGATTTTGATTTCTGTGAAAATTGTGTATATGGGAGGCAAAATTAGGTGAGTTTCCCCTCTGTTTGGCCCTATGTTGGTTCCATCACTGGGTAAGTCTATTTACTATGTATCATTTATAAATGACTTCTCAACGAATACATGGATATATTTCCTCAGGAAGAAATCTAAAGTCTTGATAGGTTTAAATAATTTAAGGCTCTGGTGGAAAACCAGACAAAGAAGGAGATAATGGTGTTGAGGGCTAATAATGGTGGAGAGTTTTGCAAGAAGGAATTTGAAGAAAGAATGAACAAGATGTTGATGGAAAGGGCAAGAAGAATGCTCAGTGGTGTCGGGTTAGGATAGGAATTCTGTGCAGAGGTGGTGTAGACTGCATGTTACCTAGTTAATAGATCACCTTCACCAGTATTGGAGGATAAGACTCCACAAGAGGTATGGACTAGTAAGAAAACTTCTCTTTCACATCTGAGGGTATTTGGATGTGATGCATATGTATAAGTTAGAAAAGAGAAAAGAACAAAGCTGGGTAGTAAATCTGAAGAGTGCATCTTTATTGTGTATAAGGATGGTTTAAAGGTTATAAGCTTTGGAACCCAGAAATAGGGAAGGTTGTGTATAACCGAGATGTGGTGTTTAGAGAGGTGAAAGATGTTATTAAACATGAAGTCCTACCAAAGGAACCTGAGAAGATATAATTTGAGCTAAAGGAGGAAGAATCAGACTCTATAGCAGAAGAGGAATTAGAAGATGAAGAACCACAAAATCTGGTTGTGAGAAGATCAGTTCGAGAAAGAAGGTATAGTGCATCTGATTTCTATTCAAATTTTTCTTTATATATTACTAATGATGATCCCAGAACTGTGAGGGAAGCAGTAGATTCAAAGAATGAAAAATTATAGAAAGAGGCCATGGTTTATGAAATGGAATCTTTGCACAAAAATGAGGCTTGAGATTTGGTGGATTTGTCGACTGGAAGGAGACCAATTGGCATAAAATGGGTGTTCAAGAAGAAGATGAATGTAGAAGGAAAGGTGGAGAAATACAAAGCTTGGTTGTTAGCAAAAGGTTATTCCCAAGTGTCGAGAATTGATTTTGGTGATATTTTTTCTCCTGTTTCCAAGGTAGCTTCTATTAGATTACTTTTATATATTGTTGCTTGTTTTGATTTTGAGGTAGAACAGATGAATGTGAAGACAATGTTTCTTCAAGGGTATCTGGAAGAAGAGATCTACATGAAGCAACCTGAAGGCTTTGCGGTGAAGGGTAAGAAAGAACTGGTATGCAAGTTAAAAAAGTCTCTGTATGGGTTAAAACAGTCACCAAGGATGTGGCATGAGAAATTTGGTACATTTATATAGGGACTTGGCTTCACCAAAAGCAAAGAAGGTCATTGTATGTATTTAAAATTAATTGGCAACCATGTTATTTATCTGTTCTTGTTGGTTGGAAATGATAAAGAAATTATCTAGGATTTGAAGACATAATTTTCCTCCAAATTTGACATGAAAGATCTTGGTGCTGCAAACTATATTTTGGGCATGGAAATTTAACAAAATCGGGCAAAGAGGAAGCTTTGGTTAAACCAAAGGAAGTATGTTGAGACAATATTGCAAAGGTTTAATATCGAGGTTAGTAAACTAGTGAAGGTTACTATTCATGTAGGTGTAAAGTTATTCGCTAAACAATGCCCTAAGACACAAGAAGAGGAAGAGGACATGTCTCATGTTCCATATGCAAGTGCAGTTGGTAGCCTTATGTACGCAATGGTCTGTACTAGACCAGACATTGCACATGCAGTGGGAGTATTGTACAAGTTAAGGTTAAAACTAGGGAAGGATCATTGGACAACAATGAATCGGGTTTTCAGGTATTTGCGTGGCACTAGTGATTATGGTTTTTTCTACTAGGGAAGACCAGGATTGGATAGAGTTTTGGACATCCATGGCTTTGTTGATGTAGACTAGGAAGGAGACATGGATCAAAGAAGATCTACAGGTTGGTATGCATTTAACCTATTTGGAGGTGCACTCAGTTGGATGAGTAAGAGACAATCTGTAGTGGCACTTTGAACTACAAAGGAAAAATACATGGAAACCACTCATGCAAGAAAGGAAGTAGTTTGGTTGCAGAGATCGTTTTCAATTATGGGGTTAGTACAACAAGCTATAGGGATAGATCATGACAACCA
>APFE030537139.1:61520-75089 GCA_000404065.3 Pinus taeda
TCTAGTAGTCCTGATTTTAGGATCCAGGGGAAAATATCTGTGTATATCTACTTTATGTTTTATGCTCTCACCATTGTTTATTTTCTGTTTTTTAGAATTCGTATGCAAGTAATTTCTGTACGGGGTTAAAACCTACAGATTTGATAATTAATGTCATAAAATTTCTTGGGGCTCGAATGATCCAACTTGCTTTGTTGATTAAATTATCCCATGTCTCCATGTTAAAGACTCAAGTTTTTCTTCATGGGATATATTGAAATGATGGGTCTCCTTAATTCAGGAGAAGAGCGTCTTGTTCAAGGCCTATGCCATTATTGGCTTGCTCATTAGCTAATTTATTATTCTCTCTTTTTATATGAAAAAAGGATATAGTTTCAAATTTTTGGGTTTGAATTCTAATCCTTGTATCCAGAGGGAGTGAATATTTCTAACTAAGATTTTTGTCTTTGTGGAATTTTTGAATAGTTAGCATTGAATCACCCAATACATTTGTTTGATGAATGCATCTTGCAAGAGCTAGTTTTAGGCCTTGCCAAAGTGTTAATGCCTTTGCTTGTTATTGGAGGATTTACCTAACCGCAATGCAAATTTGAGATATATTTCTCCATCAAGGCAGATAATTACCCCTCCCACTCCTGCCTCCATGACATATGTAAAGGAATTTTAATTAATAATAATTTTATTAATTTATTTATTTTTTTAATAGGAATGAGTACATTCCATTTAGTCATAGTGATTAAGAGGAATTTGTTTGATATTTTCTTGACTTCGAAGAATGGAAGACGCAAAGCTAGGGTTTTGGAAGAGTTGCAAAGGTAGTTCCTGATGGAGGGACACAAAGGAGGGAGCTCCACTCCCTCCTACAAGGATGCCATAGCCAACAGAGGTAAGACACCACTAGAAAATGTCAGAGAATCAACAGAGGAAGAGAAAAGAAAGAATGGAAATGAGATAGATGGGACGAAGACCAAGGAAAATAGTAGCACAAAGAACAAGGAGGAAGATGACAAAAGGTAGGGAACAAGAGACAAAAAACAAAAGGGACCTTGTAGACCAAAAGCAGAAATCACCCCTAGAGTAGTGTTAAATGATCCTGCTCTACAGGCGCACAAGGAACACATGGGGACTTACGCTATCATCTGTAAATTCATGGGATTATGGCCCACCAAAAAAGCTTTGCAGAAGTGGATAAAGTATCACTGGAAACCAAAAGGAAGTATTGACCTACATCTGGGGTCAAAGGGATTCTTCACCATGGTATTCACAAACATCGAAGATAAAGATAGAGTATTCGAAGGAGGACCCTACTTTTATGGAGCAATCGGTCTCTACATGTGGCCTTGGATGATGAAATTTGTTCTGGAGTGGGAGACTTTCACTTTGGTACCAGTCTAGGTAAGGCTCTATTCTCTACCTCTTGATTACTGGCAAACATAATCGCTAGCTGCCATAGGCAATAAACTAGGTCGTTTCATTAAAGCTTCTGAAGCCACTAGAAGGGGGAAATATACTTCCTTTGCAAGGATATGTGTGGAAATGTATCTATTAGGAGCTCTTCCAGATGAAGTAATCTTGCAAATTTTTTATGAGCAATGGGTGCAAACTATGGACTATGAGCATATCTTGTTTAGATGCGGTAGATGCCACGAACGCGGGCACTTGTTCAGAGATTGTCCTCTTAGAAAAGCAGATAGTAAGAGAAAACCTAACACAATGCAGGACACAAAAAGCTTTCACAAAATGGTAAGTAGAGGAAAAGGAGGTAAAAAAGGACCAAAACAACAACATAATGAGGGGCAAAGGGTCAGTCATAACAAGTTTCAAGTTCTGGAAAAGAATGAAGAAAATGCAATAGAAGACCAAGCCATGGAGGAAGGTCTTAATGAACAAGAAATAGAAGAAGGCAACAATCAAACTCTAGACATTGAAAATCAGAAAGAGACTATGATGAGTGAAACAAAATTGGAGATGGATTAGGAAATGACTCAGAGTGAAGTAGATCAGGAGGATCATGAACTACAGGAAATTCTTGAGAAAGAACACCTAGATTTGGAAGGGTTCTTGATGTAGGGAACCATGAGAGGGATAGATTCATTGCCTCAAGAAAAATGCAACAGAATTCAACAATTGTTTTAATGGAAAACTCGGGAAAGCGGGTTAGATAAAGGAAAATCCATTGACAAGAAGGAGCACCAAGGTGTGAAAACAATGAAAACTACTCCAGGATTAGCTACTAGAAATCCAGGAAAAAAGAGGGGCAAGAAAAAGCAGAATGACCTCTTGATGGAGTGTCGAAAGCTAATGATAAATCCGGGTAAGATGAAAGACCTATCTAGCTACTCCTTTACAAACCTTTAATAATGAAGTTCACATCCTAGAATATCAGAGGTCTAGGAAGTAAAAGGAAGCAAAGATTGCTTAGTAATAGAATTAAACAAGCAACACTGGATATAATCTTCATCCAGGAAATGAAATGCTCCATTCAGAAATTGAAACAAATCCATAACAAATGGCTCAATAGGTTTGAGTTTCTACAAGTAAAAGCAGTGAACACTATGGGGGGCATTCTCACTCTCTAGAACCCCCAAAGATTAAGTATAATAGATGCGGAGGCATAAAGAAATTATTTATCAATATTGATTCAACTAATGGGTGTTTCGGATACCTTTCTAGTCACAAATATTTATGGTCCTCAAAGAATAGATGATAAACTCAAATTTCTAGATTCCCTTGTGGATCTCAAGAACAAACACACAGAAATACCTTGGGTCATGGGAGGGGATTTTAATATGATTAAGCCTCTTACAGAAAAAGGGGAGGTACTAGAATGCTAAGCAAAGATTCCTTAGCATTCCTTCATAGACAACATGAAACTAGTTGACTCAAAAACGAATAATGGCCTTTTTACCTGGAACAACAAAAGAGGAGGCAAGGCACAGGTAGCCTCCAAGTTAGACAGATTTATGATCTCAGAGGAGCTTATGCTTATAGACAAAGAAATAATAGCAAGAGTTCTCCCCTTTGGAGGCTCAGATCACTGGCTGATTCAATTAGAGATCACGGGAATAAATTCTCCCAAGAATAGACCCTTCAGATTTGAGAATATCTGGCTCTCCCACCCAGATTTCACCAACAACATTGGAAAATGGTGGATAGAAGATCTGCAAATCTAGGGTTCAAAAATGTTCCTCCTCCATAAAAGACTAAATCACATTAAGGTTAGGCTCAAAGAATGGAACAACAATGATTTTGGCAACATTTTTGTGGACAAAAAATCTGTGGAAATCAAAATTCAGGAACTCAACCAGGTACTAATCTGGGACGGCTTTGACAAAATCAAAAGTGATCAAGCTGATAAACACCACCAAGAATGGGAAAATTTATGCAAACAAGAGGAAATATTTTGGAGACAAAATTCTAGAGTTCAATGGCTCAAAGAAGGAGAACATAATACAAGGTTTTTCCATAGATCCACTATGGCTAATAGAGCGCACAATAGAATCTCTTCGATAAAGAATGAGGATGGGGAGCTTTAGATCTCTCATAAGGAGATAGAAGCTATTTTTGTCCAACATTTCTAAAGTATCACTAGGGAAAACAATTCTGATAGAGAACAATGTATCAAGGAAATTACAAGACATATCCCTAAGCTGGTGTCTAGAGAGGAAAATTTCAACCTAAATAGACCAGCAACGGAAGAGGAGGTCAGTGAAGTTCTGAAAGATATGCAGAATGGCAAAGCACCAGGCTCGGATGGTTTCGATGTTGATTTTTTTAAAACTTGCTGGAATATTTTCAAACAGGATATAATGAATGTTGTGGAGGATTCCAGGAGAAATAGAACTATTCTGAAAGCCCTTAACACCTCCTTCATCTCACTGATCCCCAAATAGGATACAGCTCAAATAGCAGATAAGTACAGACCCATAGCTTTATGTAATGTGGTATACAAGATCATATCCAAGGTAGTGGCTAACAGGCTCAAGCCTCTACTTCCTTCTTTAGTTTCAGGGGAACAATCTAGTTATGTGGAAGGCAAACAAATTCTAAACAACATTATTCAAGCCCATGAGGTGGTTCACACACTAACCAGCAAGAGGCAGGCTGGTATGATCATGCAATTGGATATTGCCAAAGCTTACGACAAGGTGAGTTGGACTTACATCAAGAAGGTACTTTTAGCTTTCGGGTTTGATCATAACTAGGTCAGATGGGTTATGGCTCCAGTGACTTCTTCCAGCGTTTCAATTTTGGTGAATGGCTCTCCCTTAGAGATCTTTATTCCTTCTAGAGGCCTCAGGCAGGGAGACCTGCTCTCTCCCTTTCTCTTCATTCTCATGATGGAAGGACTTGGTAGGGCCATTAAGCATGCCAAGGTCACGGGCAATATTAAGGGCCTGCATCTATCTAAGAATGGTCAGGCTCTTACTCACCAACAATTTTTTGATGATACCATGCTACAAGGAATCCCCACAGTCAAAGAAGCATCAACCTAAAAACAAATCCTTAATGACTTTGCCATGGCTATAGGTATGGAATTCAATCTCTCTAAATAAAAAATCTTCTTCTTAAATACTAACATTGTTATTCAGAGAAATATCTCCAGAATTCTCGGCTTTCAAAGTGATTATCTCCCCTAAACGTATTTGGGAGTGCCACTCACAGCCAGACCAATGCACAAGAGTATATGGGAACCGGTGCTCAATAAGCTGCAGGACAAAGTCAAAAAATTGACCATCATATCTTTGAACCTGGCTGGCAGGTTGGTTCTGACTAAGGTTGTACTTCAAGAAATCCCTATTTTCATGTTATCAACCCTCCCGGTCCCCAAAGGAGTCTTACAACAATTCAGGAATGTCCAAAGAGACTTCCTTTGGCCCTTTTTTCTTGGGATAAAATTTGCAAACCCAAGAGCCACGGGGGTCTTGGCTTAGACGATCAGGAGATTCTTAGTAAAGTTTTAGGAGCCAAGGTTTGGTGGCGTTGGGTTCAAGATCCAAAAGCTCAATGGGAAAGAATATGGAAAGAAAAATATGCCAGCTCCTGGCACACTAGGGATCTCATTAAAATGTCTGGGAACATAAATGGCTCACATATCTGGAATAAAGCTTGGGAAAATAGAAGCCTAGAACAAAAAAATAGTTTCTGGGAAATCAGAGCAGGAGATATAACACTCTTCTGGGAGGAAAAATGGCAACAAGAACCAACGCTGTTAAAAGAGGCCTTTATGAGCCTCAAGCAGGAAACAGATTCCCAAGGTTTAAACAAAGTAAAGGATTTCTAGTATCCTTCTCATTGCTTGGGAAAGTGGAGAAGCTGGAGAAACATTGATTGCAGAGACAACAACCCCCTAAAAATGAAAGCAGAGGCACTTATGAGCATGTTAAAGAAAAGGATGAACTTGCTAACAGAGGGGCAGGACCAGTTAAGATGGGGTAACAATAAAGAAGGCACCTTTAATCTTCAAGAAGCAAAAGGCATTCTCCTTGAGCTTGATTCTAGTGTTACAAATAAGACCTAGCAGCACCTTTGGAGGCACCAAGGATGGATGAAGATCAAGTTGTTCATGTGGTTGGTACATCACAAGAAAATCTTAACTTGAGATAATATTAGGAAGAGGGGTGTTATAGGGCCTTCCATATGCTAGTTGTGTGAAGCTGAAGAGGAGACAATGGAGCATATTCTCAATAGCTACACTTACACCACTTGGTTGTGGGATTCGTTTGCCACAATTTTTCAAAAAACAGATAGGGACAAAGGAAGTATCATTAATACCATGAACAAGTGGAGAAGAAACTTTACGGAGTATGGGTACCTTAATTTGGCTTGGGTTTTTACGCCAAGCTTCATCATCTAGAATGTTTGGAAAGAAAGAAACAAAAGAATCTTCAAGGATGAAAAGACTACCCCTCAACAGTTGTTTGATCTAATATTGAAATAGCTTAAGGAGACAATCAACACCACAGTCCGTAATCACCCCAAGAATCCCCCCTCAGAGGCAGAAATGAGAACTCTTAAGCAACTGGGAATGCAAGGATTGTTCCCCAAGGCCTAATCAAGAAGGAAATCACAATGGCTACTGAAAAGGATTTCTGGCACCCTCCATCAAAAGGCTATCTGAAATACACCATTGATGGTGCGTCAAAAGGAAATTTGGGAACAACTGGTTCTGGAGGGGTGTTAAGAGATGAAAAATGAGACATTATCTTTATCTTCCGCTACCATTTAGGTAGAGCCACAAATAACGTGGCTGAATTAATGGCTTTGGAGCAATGTCTAGAATTTATGATGTAGGATCATGTCTCAAATGTCATTATAGAAGTGGACTCAGAGATAACCATAAAGTTGGTAAAGACAATTAGTTGGGGTACTGGGCCTGAGAAAGTCTCAAAGCATTGGAGACTAATCTAGGTTTACCAAAGAATTCAAAGACATCTCTAGGGACTACGCACTGTTTAAGCCAATAAACTAGCGAACATCCTGGCCAACCAAGGTGTGAACAATTCATATTTATGGATTGCGTGGAAGTGGCAGGAGATGTCTCAGAGCAGATTAAAAGCTCTCTACGATGAGAAAGCACTTGAGGAGAAAGAAGTTTTTCGTTATCATGCCAGTGTAATTGGCTCGGACTAATTTATTCTCAACATGGGCTTTCGAAGTCTTTTAGTGAGTACTGTGGTGGAGGGCAAGCACAGTTCAACCTCTTTTCACCTCGGTGTTAGGAGTCCAGCTTCCTTAATCTCCCAGATGGTAAAGTCGATGGTTGTTTCTCAGTTGGCCATGGTCTGTGGTTCAGGATTCGAGGACATAATTGATGTGAAGGGTAGTTGGTTTTCTCTGGCAGTAGAAATTTCCCCGTATTCCACTTTTGAGATGGAAAACCGTGCCCATGATGGTTTTTAGGTGCTCACTTGGCTAATGAGCGGTAAATGATTTTGTAGTTTTGGAAGCGATTCCAATAGGCTTCCAACACATGGCAGGGGGGTGGCTCAGAATACTGCCCCCCATTGCATACTAATGTTCAGACATCTTATGTCATACCAAAACACTCCTGGACGTTGGATCCCTCCACCCAGATCGATGGTCAAGAAGGAATGTGCTATTTTGTGGGTCCAGGGAAGTTTGTTTCTATCGGCTGCAAATAATTCCCCGCATTCCACCTTTGGGGTGTAAAACCGCGCCTAAGATGGTTTCCTGTTGATCACTTGGCTCATAAGCGGAATTTGGTTTGGGAGTTTAGGAAGCGATTCCACTTGGCTTCTAACATGTGGCAGGGGGGGATTGGAATACTGCCCCCCATCGCTCACTATTCTTCGGTCAACTTGAGTGGTGCGATTTCACCCCAGGCTATTGGATCCCTCCAACTAGATCAACGATCAGGGAGGTCTGTGCTTTTTTTTTGGGCTAGGTCCTATCGGGGGGGGTCTTTCTCTTTCAATTGTTGATTTGCACGGATTGTAAGGACAATCGTGTCTATGGGTGTTTTCTAGGGTTGATAGTGTTGGGGGTTCTTTCAGCCCCACAGATAGTTTATTTCGAGGGTTTAGGGATGACTGGTGCAGGGTTAAGGCTTCGGTGGGATACCATTTTTTCCTGAGTCCATAAAGATAGATGGTTTTGTTGTATTTTATGTAGCTTTACTTTTGTATTAATGAAATGGAAGGAAAGTCTCTTGCTTCAGCAAAAAAAAAAGAAGAGTACATTCCATTTAGTGGAATTGGTAATTTCATACATAATGATATTATTTCACCAAGGAGAACAACTATTTCATAAATGCCACAGGGGCTAGCTTATAGCATGTCTCTGGAGACCTGAACCCACATAGCTAGGGACATAAATATTGTGCCATACCACTCGAGCTAATTTTCTTTTAATTGGAATGAGTACTTTCCACTTAGTGGAATCGGTAACTTCCTACATACAACTGCTACTATTTCCAAATTTTATTAAATTTAAATATAATTTACTTTTATATATATATATATATATTATTATATATTATATATATATATATATATATATATATATATATATATATATAATATATATATAATTATATAGTATATATATATATATTATTATCTTATTATTATTGTTAATTATTACAAAGGTTATATTTAAAAATAATCAAGTGATATTTTTTTTCCTATTATTAAATTTAAATCTACAAATTTGAAAATTGAAAGCATTTAATAAAAACAAGTTTCACAATCAATGGAATAATGAATAACTTTATTTGTTCAATAATTAAGTTAAGAAAAACTTAGTCAACGTTGTTAATTGGTTTTATTTTTTTATTGCCCTGAGAGATGCTCTACAACCCAGTGTGGGAGAGAATTTGTGATGTCATGTTATATTATGTTATAATATGTTATCTAAACATTTTGACTCAGTCAAATTGCATAAAATTAAAAATAAAAAAATAAAATAAAAATAAAAACCAACCCAATATCGAAGAGATGTGGTAATGTTATGTTTTGTTATGTAACATTTTTACTCGGTGAATAAAAATAAAATAGAATAAAATTATTTTACATATAGAGTGCACACCTCAACATATAAAACATTAAATGCTTTGTAACTAGGTGCTTATTACCTCCCCACAAACATTATTAGGAACTTTAGATATAACTATATACACCCAAACATAAATAGCATTAAATGATCGGATTTGATGGTGCACACCCCAACATATAGAACAATAAATGCTTTATAGGTAGGTGTTTTTTTCCCACACAGAAACACTACTATAAACTTTAGATTTTCCTGTGTACATCTTGACATACAAAGCATTAAATAATTTGTAGCAAGTTGCTTATTTCCCACCCAATCACCCATTAAATATTACTACTAACTAACATAGTTCCATCTTAACTCTAGATCTACCAAATGCTTAGAGGGATCAAATCTCTCAAGATGCAAACTTCTTTTTGAATGAAAAACTTAAATGTTTGCACCTTGAGAGATTTCATTCCGTAAATTTCACACCTCTATATATAAGAAGTATATTAATTTTAAATCTTAATAAAACCTTGATTTAGTATTTACATAATGACATTTAGTAGTAGTGAGGATGGAGGATTTAGATATATCTCAAAAGTAATTATAACCTTTTACCTTTTATATTTAATTAAAAAAAAGTTATAAAATTACATTAAAATAAAATATTTTGATTGTGAAATGAGTTATGTTTTTTGGGCATTGATAAGGAATATTGGCCCATGGTATTGTAACAAAGCCTATTTACAAGTTAATAATATCTATAGTTAAGAATATTGTTTTATTGTAAGTATTAATTTTTTATGTGCTTATTAAATAGTCTATATTTGTCTTAACTCTAGATCTATCAAGCATCGAGAGGGATCAAATCTCTCTTCACTCTTAAAGAGGTTTTCATATCAAGAGATTTGATCCCTCCCAGTGCTTGGTAGATCTAGAATTAAGATGGATCTAGATTGGTTTAATTAAGTTTTCTAAACAAAAATTACTATTTTGTATTCTAAGTTGGGAGATGGATGCCAAGAAAGTTTTGCTACTTGACTAAAACTATTGAACTAAAACTGACATTTGAAACTATTGTGCTACTTGAGTAGTAGCAAACATATTGTGATAACATAAACACATATGTGCATGTCATGATTTTGAAGAAAATATTTTTGCATTCCTTTTCTTTTAGTCTAATATTCCTTATATATCCTAATTGATGGACATATCTTATATTACAACACGATATTGACTTCCATTGTTATATTCACTCACATCCACAATATTCCACTTCAATAGTGAAGCCATATAGTCCATATTACCAAGTCTATGATGATGTGTCAAGATGATCTCTTCCAATGAGGAGATTTCCTTCCCTAGGAGCGGGCAACATTGATTGCATTGATTAAGCACCTCCCCGAGAGAAGATTTTTTTTCCTACAAACTCTTGAGTTATGACTTGCAAATAGCTTCACATTGTTCATTCCATTGTTGTTGAAGGCACTTGAATCAACCTAACTCTACTTGGAGATATTCGTAGTATTTGTAGGAGGAGCCTAAGGATCTAGAAGGATCCATGTCAATGGAGAGATGAACTGGAAATAATTAGGAAACAAGGAGCATTTCGGGAGTACAAAATAGGTGTGAGGAGATAGCCATAGAGGAGGAGATTTGAAGCTTGACTTGATTTTCTTACATGTGATCTGTGGGAAATTCGAGAGATCACATTGCAAGATTAAGATGGTGAGAATATGGGAGGAGGATTTCCTAAAGGATTTGATTTGAAAGAAAAGTGCTTTTGACTTCTTTGGAAGGAGTGATATGGGATTACTAAGTGTCCTTTTTTGAGACGCCATTCTATGTATTCCAAATCTAATTGTATCGAAATTGGAACTTGGGGAAGATGGTGCAAGAATTAATTTTTAGGGCTAGATTGTTCTTTGTTGTAGATAATCACATTTATAAAATTTTCATATTCCATTCACCCCATAATATCATATCATCATTAGATATTGTGTGGGGATAACAATAAACATCAACAATGCAACGAAACAGTAAGGAACAATAGAAGAAAAGCATGCACAATAGAGACACCAATATTTAGGTCATACACCAGGGGAAAACCCCACAAGGAGGAAAACCCCACCATATTTTTCTTCTTCTATTAGTATTCATTAATTATTCTGCTGAGATACAAATTACAACATGAATGAAATACAATGAATCACATTAGGCCTCCTAGGGCCAACCCAAGTCAGTTCACAACTTTGCTTTTGAATTGAATGAATCAAGTCCGAGAGACAAATGCTATCACATCATTAGTTCAAGTAGCATCATCCATGTCAATGCAATAAGAGTCATCAATATCAAGATTCTTTACTATTAAGGAACATTATCACTATCAAGTGTTATCATTATTGTCATGTATCCTAAGAGCATGGTCATTGTCATCATGTATAATAGCATGTTTATTGTCATCATGTATAGTAGTATAGTCACTGACATCATGGATAATAGCATGGTCACTGTCATCATGTATAATAGCATGGTCACTCTCATCATGGAGCAAGGTCGTTATCTCATATGCCTCACTGACTTATATAAATTAAGATTTAAGTCCATATATTATTGATCTTACATTAAGGGCATTGTCAATGTTAGTTTCGTATCTATCTATATATTATATATATATATATATATATATATATATATATATATATATATATATTATATATATATATATATATCTATATATATATATTATATATATATTTATATATATAGATATATATAGGCACACACACACACACACACAATGCCATCAAGATTTTTGTTGTTACAAAAAGTCACTCTTCCATGTATCATCATCATAACCTTGTTATCATAAGAATTTTCATAGAATACCAGCACAGAGATAAGATGTGAACGATTGAGTATAAAGTGTGAGCCAAGAAATGAGAGACGAACCACATATAAACAAATGAAAGCTACAAGATATGATAAAATTGAGTTGTCAAAGTATGTGATCCATTGTGTATATAATGTAGTGAGCCAAGTTATGTGATCCACTATGTATAGAAGGTAGCTAGCCAAGCTATGTGATCCATTGTGTATATAATGTAGCAAGCTAAGGTATATGATCCACTATGTATATAATGTAGTGAGCCAGGGTATGCGATCCACTGCGTATATAATGTAGCGAGCCAAGGTATGCGATCCACTATGTATATAATGTAGTGAGCCAAGATATGTGATCCGCTGTGTATATAAAGTAGCAAGCCAAGGTATGTGATCCATTGTGTAGTGATGTCGATGCCATAGTGTAGTGATGCCAAAGTGATGCAAAAGTGTAGTGATGACGATGCCACTATGTAATGATGCTAGAGTGACGCCACTGTTTAGCGATGTTAGAGTGATGTCACTGTGTAGTGATGCTAGAATGATTCCATTGTGTAGCGATTTTGATGCCACTATGTAGCAATACCAGAGTGATGCCAAAATGTAGCAATGCTAGAGTGATGCCACTGTGTAGTGATGTCGATGCCAAAGTGATGCCACACTATTATGTATCTGATATGAAAATATAAATATAATGCAAATAAACCCAAGAAAAACAAGATCTGAATATAGATAGAAATGCTTCTTTATTGATCAAAACCCTTAAGGTAGGGCAACACCATATATTCACTCCTTAAGGAAGGAGAACACTCCACAAGCCATATGCCTATTCATACAATATTCCTTCACATCTCTCAATGTGGAGTCTCTAGCCTCTATATAGGCCTCATACATATAATACCATGGGTCATTACCATAGTTCCCTTAATACCATCTATCTAATACCATGGGATTATTACATTATTGCTAACTACTTGTGGTCCCTTATATGATATGGGTTAACCACCTTATTTATTACTATTACCCATCCCATTATTACATTATTCCCTTGGGTACCTCCCTTTGTACCCCATATTATCCCCCCTAGGTACACTACATTCCAACCCCCCTTAACATGTTTCATCCCCGAAACATGGGAAGAACACAAATAATAAGATCGACTCAAAAGAGTAGTCCACTGGTACCATGCACATGCATCTAGCCATCCAAGAGAAAGGTGAATCCTCAATCTTGCTGGTGCCTCACTCGCTTGAGAGGGAAGTTGACCGTGGTAGCTCTTCTGTGTTGATGTGTAGTAGGTGGATCTTCGCTCCTCGTTATTTGTCATGCGGGGGTTGTTGTCCTTGTGACTAATTCGTTGCCATCTTGTTGGTTGTTTTCTTGCAGGGTGATTTGGGCGGCGATATGTTGAAGTGTTAACTGACGATGTATCTTTCTTTAATTCACCTCCTAATGGAGCCTGATGGGTATTTGGTACCTGTTGTGGTGCCTGTAGTTGTTTCTTATTTTTTAATATTACTTCAACCACTGAGTCTCCCTCTGATGTAACAATTTCTACGTCCACCTTTACCTATTTTTCCGGTACCTAGTTTGATGTTTGTGTGTGGTTGTCGACCATTTGTTGGGTGTGGAGCATGATTATTTAGAGGTCTTTGTTTCAGCCGGATGTATACCCCAGGAATTTTCTACACCTCTCCAAGTGGGGGGGGTGCGGTGGGGACTTGTCCCCCCCCATGGGGGTTCAGGGAGGCCAATCCCCCCGGCTAGGGGGTACGGGGGCTAGTGGTCCCCCAACAGGGGTTTCGGGGGTAGCACCCTGTTTGGTCAACTTAGTATTCCTAAATTGATATCATTAATTGTCAACCCGGGGCTCGTAAGCTGATGAAGTGAAGGTGTACTATATGTACTTAAGCAACCTCTTAAAGCTTTTTGTCGTTTCGGGGTGTTGTTTGTGATTATTTTATCTTCCTAAGATGAAGTGATGTATTTATAAACAAATGAGTGATGGTGTGTGTGGAGTGAATTCTAAATGAGTGAGGGTGCGTGATTAGTGATTCCTAACTAATTGTTGAGAAAGGAATACTTTGAAGGAAATGAATTAAAATAACTGAAAGCAAAGAACCACTCTCTAATGGCATTAGACACCATTCATGCTGCTGCAAAAATAAGAAAATCACTTAAAAGACC
>APFE030537139.1:86317-93817 GCA_000404065.3 Pinus taeda
CGTAAGCTGATGAAGTGAAGGTGTACTATATGTACTTAAGCAACCTCTTAAAGCTTTTTGTCGTTTGGGGGTGTTGTTTGTGATTATTTTATCTTCCTAAGATGGAGTGATGTATTTATAAACAAATGAGTGATGGTGTGTGTGGAGTGATTCCTAACTAATTGCTGAAAAAGGAAGACTTTGAAGGAAATGAATTAAAATAGCTGAAAGCAAAGAACCACTCTCTAATGGTATTAGACACCATTCATGCTGCTGCAAAAATAAGAAAATCACTTAAAAGACCAATGATAATGGTTATCTCTTCCTAACTCTCTGCCTCTAACACATAGTATTGTGTAAGACACGATTAAGAAGTAGCTAAAAGTGAGTCTAATAACTGATAAAAATGATAAAATCTACTTTAAAGACTAGTGTTAATATTTTTCTCTTTCTAACTCTCTGCCTATATCACATAGTACTGTGTAAAGCACGATTAGAGAGTAGCTAAGGATTAGTCTAAAAAGCACCCAAAGCCAGCTGCAAGTGATTAGTATTCTGATCTCTAAAAGATAAACAATTTATAGTAAGAGACCATACATATATTAGCAGACAGTTTTGAAAATTAAAACTAAAAACTAGCTATGGAAATAAAATAAGGAGCAACAGCTTTAAATATGTCAACTAAAACTACTACTAGATGCAAAGCAAACACAAAAACACATTAATAATCCCGGGTCAAAAACTTGCAAAAGAGCAATGCTGATCAGCTTAAAGAAAGGATCCAAAATGAATTAAAATGAAGTAAATCATGCTGTTTATAGATCAAGAAAAGAAAATGCTGAACATGAAAATACTATACAAGGCTAGTATGAACAGGGGCCCTCTATTCACATAACCCAAGAAGACTCAAAGTGTTGAAAGCTCCAAAATAGCGCTGGTTCTATTTCTCCATATGTAGAAATTCACAGTTAAGAGTGCTAGAACAACACTATGAAAACAGAGTTTGGAAATGCTCAAAAATTACAATAAGTTCACAAACATACAGCAAAATAAAAGTCTTCTTAAGCGTACGCAGACGCAAGTATTTATAGGCATCTGAAGGATGGCCTATGCGTGTTGCTAGAAATGGAAAATAACAAACTGTCATGTGCAATTAAAACTAAATAAACACGTCATGAGCCTGCGTGGGTGAGCTGGAGGTCCTGGTCGTCATGGGGATTAAATCCAAAATTAGATTATGTTCCCCACGTCCTACAAAACACGGGCAAGCCACCGTCTGAGCTGACGTGACCAAACAGCTCACGCATCACCGTTAGCTGCCTTTGTTGACCGGATCTTGCCCCTGTTTGATCGGAGGTATGGATGACGTGGATGATTGAACAAATGGCACAGGAACCTCGAGCACCTTGATACCTAAGTACCCATGTGGCTCGTTTGGAAAAGTGACACGTGGAACCTTGAAAACAACAAAAAGGCTGCGGAATCTCCAGATGGCTGCGGAATCATCAGATAGCTGCGGAATCGGCAGAGAGTTGCGAAATGCCTGTAAATATGTCAAAATCTAAACAAAACAGTCACACATTAGCAAAGTTCACTTGATCATGCTTAATGACATCTAATGTAATGATCTGGGTGGTTTAACAGGGAAAATGAGGTGAAAGAGAGATATAGGTGATGAAAAACAGTAGATAATAGTGAATGATGAGGTGTAGGTTAGAGGCTCTACACACCCTCGAAGCTAAAAACAGATGTAAAATTGCCTTGTAAAAGTATAGTAATTTCTAGTTAATCTGGGTCGTTCATTAGGCAGATGATTTGACGGTAGAACTTATGTTTTAGATTAGGGTATTTTTCCCTAGAAGGAAACCCCTCTCTTTGTATGAGGGCATTGTATTGAGGCTGTGTGATAGATGTGTATTCTCTGAGTGAGAAATAGAGAGGTGAGACTATGGGAGAAAACAGAGGATATTACATCGGATCTACTGTAGGTTGTGTCTCTTCATTTTGCTGGATAATAGAAATAAAGGACTGGCTATTCAGGGTGGATGTAGCCCAAACTGGGTGAACCACGTATATCTGTGTCTCTCTGGTTTTATGCATTTGCTGTGTTTATATTTATGCAATATTCTATGTGTTCCATTGCTTTGTAATATTTTCTAACAACTGGTATCAGAGCCCAAGGTCTATTTGGCTAATAAACTCGCAGGAAAGAAGGGTTCCTCGTTCAAGTGGGAGCAAAGGTAGAAGATGGTCAGTTTAGGGTCAATAAATTTAACGACCAAAACTTCTCATTGTGGAAGATGTAGATGGAAGGTTATCTGTATCAGAAATATTTATACCTACCATTGGGTGGAAAAACAAAGATGTCGACGGGTATGACAAATGAAGAATGGAACTTTCTAAAAAAAGGCACTCAGAATAGTAAGGTTGTGCCTTGCAACATTGGTTGCCTTCAACACTTCGAAGGGAATAATGACAGAGGGTTTGATTAAGTGTTGGTAAAACTATATGAAAAACCCTCAGCCTCAAACAAGGTATTTCTTATGAAACAATTATTTAATATGAAGATGTCAAAAGGTGGATCTGTTGCAGACCATTTAAATGATTTTAATACTATTACAAGTCAGTTAAGTTCTGTAGGGGTAAACTTTAATGATGAAGTTAGAGCTCTGTTATTCTTGTGCTCATTGCCAAAAAGTTGGAATGGTTTAGTAACGGCCATTAGTAACTCTATTTCTGGATCTAGTACTTTAAATTTTGATGATGTTGTCGGTGCTATCCTTAGTGAGGAAATTGGAAAGAGAGGTTTTGTTGATCTTAACCATCTCATCAATAGTGGAAAGTATTAAATTATTCAGTAGTTTCAATACATCATCTATTCTATTCATTTCAAACCAATATAATCAGAGAATTGATGTTATCCTCAGCTACAAATTGGTCTATAAAATGATAAATAATTGCAACTATTAGATGAGTAACAGGATACCAATATCACCAAGTCACTGTAGCAGACATCACAGTACCAATCTCAATGTAGCGAATGACTCGCTGCTTTAATGTACTTCTCAAATTATTCAAACTACTCACACTGTGAAAAAGAGAGTCAATCTTTGACTTTCTTTGCAAATGAAATTTGTCGACAGTCTTAGTAGAGCTTGGTTTGTGTCATCAAGATACTAAATATAATCAATTGCAAGGAAGCTAGATACAACCTTGCAAACAGATTTCTCATAGTTGAACTAAAGCTTCAAAGAATCAAGTATCTTCACCCAGTGTTAGAATCGGGAAAATTATGAAATGATCAACAATGTATCTTTAACGCAGTGATTTGTCAAGCCCCTTTTT
The DNA here is from genome assembly GCA_000404065.3 of Pinus taeda. NCBI lineage: Eukaryota > Viridiplantae > Streptophyta > Pinopsida > Pinales > Pinaceae > Pinus > Pinus taeda. Next base: position 89,642 of record APFE030537139.1, read on the forward strand.
GGAAGGTCAAAACTCAATAATTCTTCAAGTTTAACATTTGTTTGCAAAGTAATGGCATCATTGGTTTCAAATCCTCAACTAGCAATGGCCCCTGGATTTGTCCCCTTCGCAAATGCAACACAAGGAATACAATTTAGATGCAGATCACCTATGGATATAATGATAATTTCAGCCTCCAATTTGACTCCTTAATAAATTTGGCATAGGCCTTCCATTTGGAACTAGTGGGATGATTACTAGGTTGGATTCTGTACGCCAAGTGGAAGCGAAGTATCCAGCTTTGTTATTCAAATAGCAACTTACAACTTATGTTAAAAAAATATATGGGATTATCCGTAACAATCTTAAGAAGGAAATATTTGTGTTGCTTGGCCTATGTATCTAGGCCCCAAGAACACCAAGAGCAAGCGTAGTTAAGATACCTCGATCCCAAGCAAATGCAAACACACTGCAAGCATCCAACAATCATTGGCAAAGAATTATCAAGAGCCTTACCAATCTTCTCCAAACTATGTGTGGAAATTATGTCCCATCTATTCTTGTTCGTAAGGTATTTACCCAAACATTTGCATACATCAATGTATAGCTTTTCAACAGCCTCCTTTTAGCAATGGAGAATATATAAAAGCAAGGTTGGCTGAACTAGAACTTTGGTGTTGTGAAGCAAATGAAGAGTATCCAGGCTCAACCTGGGATGCACTCAAGCATATTAGACAAGCAGTGGGATTTTTTGGTTATACATCAAAAGCCAAAGAAATATTTGGATGAAATTGCCCATGATCTCTGTCTGGTTTTAAGCATACAACAATTGTATAGAATCAGTACCATGTACTGGGACGATGAATGTGGTACACACAGTGTGTCTCCAGATGTTATTGCAAGCATGAAAATGTTGATGGCAGAAGATTCAAATGATGCTCATGGAAATTCGTTCTTGTTGGATGACGACTTGAGTATACCATTCTTTGTGGATGACATCTCAAAGTCTATGCAAGAAAAAGATCTATCAGATATTAGTCTACCGTCTCAGCTTCTTGAGAATTCAGCTTTTCATTTCTTTTTGCCATGTACTCTGTAATACACAAGGCCACATTTTCTATTATTTTCATCTCTTGATCAATGGCGTTATCAGCTCATGAGCAGCTATTCCCTTGCAACATACAATTGGATTTTTATCCAGATCTTGTCTCAGAGCAGTAGAGTACACGACTGAGGAGAATAGTTGCACCCACTTCGCACGATTAAATTTGTTCCTTCATTTAAAAACTCAGAAAATACAAAATATAGCAGAGCTTTAACATTTGACGAGGGAAACCTGGTGTAATTTCTCCACAAAGATCTCAGCCTTTGACAGTCAGATGGAGCCAAGAATAAACAATTTTATGTTTTCTATGTTCAACCCTTTTTCGTTGGTGTAAACACTAGCAAGAAACCCAACCTCTTCATTGTTGTAGCAGCTCCCACACACTGATGCTTTGTGTGACTCGGCCTTCCTAATGGAAGAAATGTATATTCGTATAAAGATTTCCAAGCAACATATCGGTGCCTTATTTTCCTCTTTAAGGAGCACACACCAAATCTTGGAATTGAAATCAGTCAATTTCAATGTCTTTTCGGTGACTTCACTTGGCTTCGTTGCTTTTGGTCAAACCAACTACTCGGCATAAGGAAGGAGGACTCACTTTATCTCTCAAGCACCAACCCAGAGAACGAGTTCCCCAAACCATCTACGCATTTCAAGAACATGAGGTTAGAAACCATGCGACAAGCAATGATCTTCCCTCGGTTCTCCACAAGGAAACAAAGTCCAAAGCTTCCCTCTGCTCGATCATAGGCCACCAAGCACAGGTAAAGGAATATTTTTTTTTGAATTTAGGTAGCAAGAAAATAGTGGATAGACAGGTGCAGTAGGCACGCAGAGAGGTAGTGGACCACAATGATTATGTGCAGAAGACGCGCAGAGAGGCAGTGGATAGACAAAGGTTATGCAGAGATGAGCAATGCAGAGGACAATACAAGAATATTAATGAACAACTCAGTTGATTATATGAAAAAACATTAGGGACAGTGCAGTGTTACATGCAGGTGACTATAAAAACGGTCAGCAGCGTTATTATATGTTAGAGCAAAGCAGGAGCAGTGCATAAAAATGGCGCTGGAGAAATGACAGGTTACAGCTAAAATTTAGCTGATAAAATATTCATGAGGTGCATAATTGATGGAAGAAATGATCTGTGCATGAGGGCCATAAAATAAGTGGCTCAAAATAATTATGTAGGGTAGGAATATGCCTGCTCTGATACCATGTTAAACACACATGGGCAGCAAGAGAAATATGAAAGGATAAAACATGAGAGTGTAATTTTTATTAACAAATGATTTACATTTATAGTACATGTTGTGACCGTTGGGTTTCACATCCCAAGGTCTCTTGGACTCTTTTTGTCCATTCGGCTTCCACACTAACCCATTGAGGATTAGGTGTCCAACATGGACAATGTTTCTCATGTCGTAATTTTGGACACAAACTTGCTCAATGTGTTGCTTACAAAACCATAATGACTAGAGAAGCATGAAATTAAAGGAATGTGACAAGGATCAAGAAAATTTCCTATAATAACTTTTCTCTTCTTGAAAATTAAATAGAATGCTCAATCTGTAACAACTTTGGCCATGAAGAATCTGAATGCAAGAGAAAATTTCAGCAAACATCTCAAAAGGAGAAAACTCCATTAAATCCCCAGATATGGAGAAGGAAAGAACCTCAAACAGAAAGATGTGATATAGCCTTGTATGCAGAAGGACAAGAAAATCCGTGGTACATCGACAGTGGATGCTCAAAACACATAATAGGTGACAAAGAAAAACTTCACTCATATAATGCCTTAGAAAAGGAAAAGAATGTCTCATTTGGAAATGACACTCCTATTGTCATAAAAGGTAAAGGCTTTGTTTTCTTGAAAGAAAAGGTTAAAGCTCGAAATGTTATGTATGTAGATGGTCTAAAGCATAACTTGTTGAGTGTCAGTCAAATGTGTGATTAAGGAAATGAAGTGGTGTTTCGATCAAACGAATGTGTTGTTCATGAGCTTGATACAAGAGAAATCGTGATCAAAGGTACAAGAACTCCGAACAACTTATACATACTCAAGGGAGGACAACAACAGTGTTATCTAAGAAAAAATGATGAAAACTGGTTGTGGCATAGAAGATTGGGACATCTAAGCTTTTCTCAAATAATAAATGCATGCAGATTCAAGGTTATTTGTGATCTTCTAGATATCAGCATCCACAAAAACACAATATGCAAACCATGTCAATTCGGTAAGAAAACCAAATCTCACTTCATTGAAAAAGAAGGGTCAACTAGTAAGCCTCTTGAACTTGTACATACTAATTTATGTGGACCATCAAGGAAAAAGTCACCTCATGGAGAAGAATACTTTATTTTGTTCATTGATGATTTTTCTAGGATGTGTTGGATAGGTCTTCTAAAGCATAAAGATGAAGCTTTTGAAAAGTTCAAAGCCTTCAAAGCTTCAATTGAAAATGAATCAGATCGCAAAATCAAATGCCTTAGATCTGATCGAGGAGGGGAATCTACCTCGGATGAATTCTTTGACTTTTGTGAACAACATGGAATAAAAAGGCAGTTCTCCACCGCAAGGACTCCACGATAAAATGGAATGGTAGAAAGAATGAACATAACTATTCAATAAATGGCTCGAGCTATGCTAGATGAATCTGGAACTCCTGTAACCTTCTGGGGTGAAGCTGCATTCTCCACCGTAACTATTCTCAACCAATAAAATGTTCGGGTAAATAGCACTCAAACTCCACATGAACTTTGGTATGGTAAGACTCCTATTATAAAATACTTTAAAGTTTTTGGAAACAAATGTTATATTAAAAGGACTGATGAAAAACTTGGTAAGTTTGAGCCCAGAGTAGATGAAGGTATTCTTCTTGGATAATCTTCTCGGAGTAAAGAATATAAATGTTACAATAAAAGACTTGGGAAAATTGTTGAAAGTATTGATGTTGTAGTTGATGAAGCATGCAAAAATCCAAAATAGATACAAACTGAAGATTATGAAAATCAAGAAGATGGGCATTATTTTCCCACATCAAATCACAATGATTCTGAAGAAGAAACCAATGAAGCACCAGAAGAAG
>APFE030537139.1:98817-130474 GCA_000404065.3 Pinus taeda
GGGAAAATATTTAATATATGTGTTTATAATAGAACTATGATCTGATCTGTGATTTTGAAAAAACTTGTATACATGACAGAGATAATGTTTGCAGAGAGGGTTTGATGTGTTTATTGATTAATGTGTTGAGATCTTTACGCAGGTCGTATTCCTAAATGTCATGTACATATGTAGATCTTCTTTATAATAGTCACAAATACTATCTGAAGTAATGCGGGTTGATTAAATTAGTTGCTTGTTGTTGGTTCTGATTGATTGTTATCACTTTGATGTATGAGAGTGTTTAAATGGCAATAGTTTTGTGATTGATTAGTGAGTATATTTATGGTTTATGAGAATTTGTTGGCTTGGAAATTGGCATCTTGATAAAGTTGTTGAAGGGAAAGTTTGAATTGCTTTTCTTACATCAAATATTGTATTCATAGGTTGTGTTTGTTGCAGAGAAATTTTGACAGAAAGTATGACTTGGTGAATAATAATTGGAGATATGTACATTGGTTTTATGCACAGGAACCGTGTATATATGCAGATCCCCTTAATAACACTTGTGTATATATTTTGATTTGAGTATGGACAGAATGGTACTGCTTGATTATGACAGCGAATGAGTCTTGTATTGTTTGTTGGATGTATTCATAAGTATGTTTGTTGTGGTATTGATGAGTAAAGAATTTGATTTAGATTTGGCTTGGTATATCAGTTATTACGTTGCAAAAGGGTGTTTGGTATCTTGGTATTCAATGAGCATGTTTATTTGATCAGTATTTAGTGAATCGGTGTTTGGTTTCAGCGTGGTATTCAATATTTGAGCTTATTGTTGGGTGTGGGTCCAATTTGAAAATATGATGAAAGGTGGCCTATAGGTTTTGGTTTGAGATAGGTGGATCTAATGAAATATTATGAAATGTGGTCCAAAGAGTTGCTGAGGGTTGGATCCTTCAATAAGGGAGTCAGAGCTTCCTTCCAGTAGGAGCCAGTAAACTTGATCAGGGGCTAGTAGCTCCCTTCCAGTATGAGCTGGAGAACGAGTGGAGGTTGTAGCCTCCTATGAGTAGGAGCTTGCATGTTGGAAAGAGTTTGCACTGGTACAAAATGTAATAACAAATTCTTTATAATAAAAGAAGAAGACAGATCGATAATAACGGTGATTTTATCCCACATTGGGTTTCCAACTAAAATCTCAATGTCCATATGTGTTGATGTGTTTCTTATGTGTTATGATTTATTTTATCTTTACTGTTCATGGTTACTGCATAATGAATGACTAATGAAATAATGATGAAATAGTTAAGTTAAACAATTGATGGAAATTGTGAAAATTTGGTAATTTGTCCATGTGTGGATTTCATTCATTATAGGCGCATACACACGCGAGTTGTCTAAATAAAAATAGTGCACGCTTCTTTGAAATTGAAATTGAAGATTAAGTAAAATAAAAATATTGATCCCCCCCACTTCAAAAAATTTCCTAACAATTGGTATTAGAGTAGGTCTCTCTAGTAAATCTTAACCGCTTGAGAGTGGACTAGGGATAATGGGAAGGAAGCACAAGAACATGTTAGAACAAAGGAAGCAGCTAAGTCAAGAAAGCAGTGACAATGATGTATCTGATGTCATGGCAATATATGCATTCATGGACCAAGGATCATCAGTAACAGAACAAGTCAAATCAGAAAGTATGGACAATAAATGTATGCTTATACTTGATGATACTAATTACCATGATTAGAAAGAAAATATGAAGATGATGTTTCTCGGAGTAATGTTTGGCATTTAGTCTATAACGGTTATACTAATACTCCTCTATTAGGACAAAAAATCCAAATGAATAGATAAGTATTAAATGCAATATTTAGTACCATATCTAATTCATTATTAGAGAAAGTTATGAATTATGAAACCACAAAGGAGGTATGGAATAATTTCCAAGCCATTCATGAAGGAAAAGGAAATATAGTTACAAATGAAGTTTATTGATAAGGTAAACTGATAAGTAATATTGTTTCTCAGACACTAAATGAATCTAAAGGAAAATGTGGTTTGTTAGAAGATGAGAACCATAATAAAAAAACCTTTGGAATTACTGATTCAGAAGAACATAGGTTACATGAAGTACTAAATCTTAGAACAAAACGTACTTCTAATTTGAAAGATATTAATAGTGTTGAGAATAAGTTGCATGAATATTAAAAATGGGATCATGATAAATCAGTAAATACTACAGCAAAATCTGAACAACTTAACGAAAGAAAACACTATTGTGAAGGACTTGAAGTTGAGATTATTGAATTGAGAACACAAGTAGAAGAAGAAAGAAAGGTTGAAGAAGGAATGAGGAAGTAATATATGGAAAAGGAAGATCATTTTCAAGGATTCAAGGTTGAGGTAAGAATTCTAAAAATTAAATTAATAGAAAAATACAAACATTTGAAATTCCATGATAGTGCCAAGATATTGGACAATCTTCTTAACATTCAAGATCCCCCTCCATCAAATAAGGCCTTGGTTTTCATGAATATGTTAAGGGATAATCTAGTACATAAGCCTATGTAGACAATTATGAGGATAACAAAGAAAATTCTGAGAATCTAGGTAAAGAATTCAGAAGTCAACCAAACTAGAAACCAAGGAAAGTGAACTTTTAAAGGAAACCATTTGCTCCTAATTTTAGAAACAACAATCAATTCTCACCTTTGAACAATGATATTGAATGTTTTATCTATCATAACTATGGACACATTGCAGTCAATTATAGAATAATATTTCCCATATCTCAAGAAAATAGTTACTCCACACGAAGATCATCATCTCCTAGGTACTCAAGTTTCTTTCAAGGGTATTGTTTTTCATGCAATGTATTTGGTCACAAAGCTATTGATTTCAATAGGAGGAATATGAAGCAGAAATATTATGATTCTCTTGCTCCCTTCTCTGGTCATGTAAGGTGTTATAAATGTAATAAGTTTGGACATGTAGAAAAAGAGCACAGTAAAAGAAACATTGAATTCATACAAACAACAAGTAGATTCCCTCCAAAGAAAGCAACCATACAAGAATATTGTCATCAAAAGACCTGGAAAAGATGGATCCACAAACACTACTCATATTGAATAGAAGAATTAGGAACAAGTAAGGTTTAGCCTTGCTCTGTGTGCATTTTAAGAGGAAGATCAATGGTACATAGATAGAAAATGCTCTCATCACATGTTTGGAAATAAGAGATAATTTACCTCTCTTAAGAAAAACAAGAGTGGTAAGATTATTCTTGGAAATGATATATTTGTAAAGGTACTAGGTAAGGGTAATGTTGATGTTGATATTAAGAATACAGAAGAAACTAATGTATTATTTATTGATGGGCTAAAGGAGAACATTCTACATGTAAGTAAAAGAGATGATAAAGGGCATGTAATTGTATTTACATCATCTCGATGCAAAATTATAGAAGAAGACACTAGAAAAACTATAGCAAAAGGATTCAGAAATGCATACAAGTTATATGTTCTAAAGAAGAATCCAGGCGTAAATAAGAGGTCTAACTCCTCTTCTTTAGATTCAGAGTAAAGGAAGATAGTCCCCACTATAGTCTATTATATATGATGCTTATTTCTAAAAGGACTGCAGAAGTTCATGTGGAGAAGTTCATAGCTTGATGACAATTAGGTCCACAGGATGAATGGTGCATAATCATAGGGAAAGTTATGCATGTGTATCTTTATGATGATTCCATATGTTGCTAGATTATTCTCTCTTTTTTTATGAAGACTTGCGTTACTGTTGTTGCATCTCATGAAGTAATTGTGATTAGGAAGAAACATGACATGTTTAGGGGGTGTTGTGGTCGTGCGAAATCAACATTTTATATTTTGTATGCATTTATTATAAAGGACAGTTGTGTATGTATGTGGTTCTGACTTAGGTAGTCACATGTGTTTCTCTGTGGTGATAAAGAAATGGCACAGATTCAGGGGGCACCTTTGATGATGCATATTTGATGTTTAGATATGATGATTCAAGAAAAATATTATATCATTATTGTTGTTGATCTATCTCTTTGTTGATGACAAGGAGGATATCACGTGATCAAAATTGGTGATGAAGAGTTGGCATAGGTTCAGGGGGAGCACCTTATATATTTATAATGGCCAATTTTTGGCATTACATGCACTCCTTGTTGCATGATGATGAATTCATATTATTGTTGTCTTCTTGCATTTGATTGGCATCTTTATTGATAAGAAGGATGTGTGTGTGTGTGTGTGTGTTGTTTTCACTATGTCATCTAATGTATTGGGTGGCATATATTGAAGCTATTGATGGTGCCTCATTATTGTTGTTGTTGTACAAATCTTCCACCTAATGAAGAGAATATTTATGGTATGAAGTGTTCACTATTGATGTTGATTGATACTCAATATGTTGTTGATTAGTTCTATGACTTCACATATGTTGTTGCTCAGGTCTTCAGATATATATATAAATATATATATATATATATATATATATATATATATATATATATATATATATAATATAATATATTATATATATATATATATATATATATATAACTTCTATGGAGAGTAACTATGTAATGGATGCCATGTAATTATCACATATATGTATCTTGATGTAAGGCCCATGAAAAGACCCATATTGTAAACATGGTCAAATTGAGTTTTGTATGGGCTAATGGGTGTCCAAGTCATGCATTATTTTGTATACCATTGATGTAGCCCTATTACATTGGGTGAATGATGTAAAATTGGGTCCATAGAGACACAATTTATGGGAGAGGTCATATGGATAGTTGTGTATCACTAGAAGGTCTAACATATGCTTATGGGAGCATGGTCAATATGACAAATTATTATCATATATTGAATTTTTTCCTCTTGGTTGATATCATCAGGTCATACTCATAGCGTTAAGCATGACAGGGGGAGTGCTTATATCATCATGGTTCTTCCATTTTCCCTTGATGACAAAGGGGGCAAGAAAACTTGGTGTTTGTATGAGGTTGCCATCAAGTCCAAAGGGGGATATTTTTGGCATTATGGCTAATATGTTGTCCTTGATGGAAACAGGTGAGAAAACTTGGTGTTTTGAGGAGGTTTCCATCAAGTCCAAAGGGGGAGATTGTTGGCATTATGGCTAATATGTTGTCCTTGATGGAAACTTGCATGTCAAATATGTCCTTGATGTCAACCTAGTTATAATATGATTTGTTGTCCTTGAATATTATAGAACTGTTGTAGATGGAATGAATATTGGTACAGGTATTTCATAAATGAGGAAGTGTATTGGTAGCCTTGTCATAGGTTTAATTTGAGAAAGGTTGGAAAAGTGAAGTTGGAAAAGTATATGCAACCTATGTGAAGCAAATTCACATACATATGTAGGTTTAAAGAACAAAAGTCACATACGTGACCCTACTCATGGAAAATAAAAAATCATGAGCTTTTCCCATGGTAATCTCCCACAATTTTGTGACTGCAACAAATATTTGATCTCGTCAAACAATTGCTAACAACAAACCCAAGGTATTTCTCTATGGTATTGGAAAGGAAAATAACTATAAAAAGAAAAGGAGATCAAGGATTTGTGTGTGCATTTGATGGATTATTCATGTGTGATTTGATCTAGAATAGATGTGCACGAGGGAGAAAGGAGAAGGCTTAGATATGAAAGATTTGAAAGTGTATTGGAAAGCTAATGGATATTCTTGATTGATTTTCTTGTTGCTGATGTAATTATGAGAAAATATTTAAGATCTGTAGTTATAATAGAGCTATGATCTGATTTACAATTATGACAGAGCTTGTATGCAGGACAAAGATAATGTTTACAAAGAGGGTTTGATGTGTTTATTGATTAATATGTTGAGATATGTATGTGGGTCATATTCATGAATGTCATGTACATATGTTGATATGCTTCATAATAGTCACGTATTGATCTAGATCTCTTCAGTTATTGGAATTAACCAAGATCATTTACTTCTATAATGTTAATAGAATTGCATGTGAAAGAGTATGAAAAAACAAATGTGCATGCTTTAAATAAGATGAAACATAATGACGACCATCAAATCAGAGGACACACACACACACATTAATAAGAGAATTCACCTAGTGTGGGTTACGTCTCTAGGCCCGGTGTCAACAGTGGGGAGGTCGCTTCATTAAATGATGCAAGATGATGATGAGTAAATGGTACATTCTTTGTCATTACAAGGATTAACTCCCTCAACTAGAGTGGCATGTCTCTCCATGAGATATTCTCCTAGGAAATCTCACTCATATGGGCCCTCCTTCAGCATGACAAGATAATAAATTCTCACATGACGTGGCATACAAGTAACCTTCAACATAATGGTAACAAGGATCTCAATAACAAAACATCATCTTAGCAAATCAAAATAAAGACATAGCATCATTCCATCATGTACCTCCTCTCCTGGGGATGGCACAAAAATGAAAAGCTCTGCTGACGAATAGACCGCACCATTGAATTTGTGGCATGAGATCATGTCGAACGACTGTAAACTCGACCCCTTTTTGACATTGTCAAATCTGGACCCTCATGAATCTCAATGATTCCCAAAATATTCCTTACTGTTGACTACGTAGAATTATGTTTCTCAGATGAGGAAACAGACCACACCATTACATTCCCTGTGAAATTCTAGTTCGTTTGAGTATAAACTTGCCATGATTATGTCACTGTGAATTTTTGCCCTCCAAGGAATCTTTTAGAGTCCTCACTGATTCTGCATGGAATATTTTGTGGGATATTCCCCTGGAATATTCTATGTCTCGAAATTCATGTCCAACTTGGCATGGTTCCTCCTCAACTTATGGTCATGCACACACTCTTCTACTCGGCCTCCTCCCCTGGACGAATGAGAGAAAATCATTTATATATTTCTGCGTGGGTGGATTTAACAAGGTCTGGCTTGTGGGCCATTGGTGGGCGCCCATATTAGGTGGGCGGAGGTCTCGAAGTGAATCCCACAAGCCTTCCCCATATAACATGTTGGTTGGCGTTAAAATTGGTGTGTTATTTTTTTTGAAATGGGCACGATTTTGAATTTGGTGACATATTTTATTTTGGGTTACGAAGTTGTTTGATATTGGCTATGGTGCATCGTTACATATGGTGGTTTGTTTGTTGTGGAGCCATTGCAATGGGTGGGTCAGCCACATGTCCAGTGCGGGTTTGAACCCCACCGGATCCATTTTATATGGCTGTCGTTGCATGGTGGGTGAGATGTTGGGTCAAAGGAGCCCCGACCCATATATATATAAGATATATAATATATATATATATATATATATATATATATATATATATATATATATATATATATATATATATATATATATATATATATATATATATATATATAATATATATATATATATATAAGATATATATTTTTAAACGCTGAGCACTATCAGGGGTGGTGGGGGTGGTAGCGTGCCACCCCATTTTAATATTTTTTTGCTATATTAAAATGATTTTTTCAAAAAGATTTGACTAGATTTTTGGGTTTACAGGAAAATTTAAAGAGGTGACAAATTCACCCATTCTAGTGGCTAGAATCCATGTGCCAGTAACTGCCAAATTGTTGCCTCGTTAGTGGTAGCCACTGGGCCTAGTTTTCACCAAAACTATGACCGTGAATATCTTGAGCATACGGACTCAAATTTGAGTTCTATTCATGTCATTGGAATCAGGAAGACGAGCACTACAATTTGGTCTTAGTTTGGGTGAAATTTGACAAATAATGAGCCTTTTTGAGCCACTTCTAAATTCTGAGCGTTTATGGAGCCACTTGGATCATTCCTCCCCACTAAGGAGCTTTTGGTCCTCTAAAAACATGAACATAATATCCAACTATTGTGTTACATTGTCTACACAACAAGTGTCCTAACAAGTCACACTTCCTTCTCCTTCACCCTTGTTCTTTGCAGCCATAAGTGATGAACTGACGCATGCATCCTCTATAAACATGTAGTACAATCTTTGCAAAATACCTATTCAATTAAATGACAAATCATGACCCAAGCATCCCCATACTCGCCAAGAGTTTATAACACACACTATGTGGTCAATTTTATATCATACTAGAAACCAATACCCCATTTATCAATAAAGGCCAAAACATCATCATTGCTTTAATAAGTGATGGAAAACACATCAACACTTTTATAATTTAAATTGAAACACATGATTTTCAAAATGCGCCATAACAAGCTACCATATCTAGTAAAACCATCTCTCACTCATCAAAGTGAATGGGTCATCTCCCTATGGTGGATTCGAGTGCTGAACACTTTCACCAGTTAGTTCCTACATGGACACTTTGTCCTTAAGATGCTACTCTAGATGGAGCCTCGAACATGTGGCTCTTTGTTTTCCACCTTTGTTGCAATGATTGCAAAAAGTATTCTTCCTCCATACTTGCTTAACCTTATTCTTTCCATGATGTGGAGAAGGCCTTTCACGCCTCATCCTCTTTCTTGTTACCATTCTCTTCCAAGACTCAGCAACCACATGGTTATTCAAACCAAAAAAACTACATAGTTTTCTACGCCATGATTTTTGTTCATTATTAATAATATGCTTGTAATAAAAATGAACTTTAAAATAGTGAGACTTTTTATACCTCTCTTAACTGTCTCTTGTGCAATCTTAGAGATTAGAGCTTGCCTTATCTCTTCCTTTGCAATGTGCATTGTGATGGGAGGATTGTGATGTGTTCCCATCATCATCTTTCCTTGATGGTTTTGACAATGTCTTGGAAGCTTATGATACCTTTGAGCACTCTCCTTCAGTGTATCCCAAGCCTGCAAATCGAGGTATTTGTACAACCTCCAATGACTATGTCATTCCTTGGCCATTAACACCAAGTCCTCCTTTATACCTCATCTTGATAAGGAGTCTCATGCCAATTCCTAAAATGGGTACCTCAAGGCTTCCAACAAAGATAAGGTCATTTGAAAATGAAATTGAAGAACGATCAACATTTTTTACCTCAACTGTCCATTTTGAAGCAAGTGATGATGGATTCACTAAGCCTTTGTTGCACTTCATTTTTTCTAAGGCCTCTTCCGTGGCTTGTAATTGAAGTTGCAATCTCTGCTTCTCCTCTTTTTCTTCTCGTAGAAATCTCCTCAATTTAGAATTCTATGCTTGAAGGCTCTAATTAATCTCCTCATTGGAATAATGAGAAGAAGATGAAGAAGATGAGTAATCACTGGAAGATGGAGATGGAGCATTGTCCTCTACTCTTTCTTTCTCTTGATCCCCTCTTTCCATTTTCTCTTCATAATCTGCATACATTAAATCTACCATGCATGTTCCCTTGAGGAGGTCGTCGTAGAGATCTCTGTTGTTCTCAATTTTCCTTCTCATTGCACGCCCAATCATTCACACTCACCATTCACATCAATGAGAAGACCGCTCTTATACCAAACTTGATCTGGATCTTTTCAGTTACCAAAATTAACTAAGATCTTTTACTTTTGTGATGTTAGTACAATTGCATGTGAAAGAGTATGAAAAATCACATGTGCATGCTTTAAAGAAGATGAAACATAATGACGACCACAAAATCAAAGGACATAAACACATTGATAACGAATTTCACCATGTGTGGGTTACGTCTCCAGGCCCGGTGTCAAGAGTAGGGAGGTCGCTTCGTTAAATGCTACATGATGATAATGAGTACATGGTACATTATTTTCAATTACAAGGATAAACTCCCTCAACTAGAGTAACATGTTTATCCATGAGACGTTCTCCTAGGAATACTCACTCATATGGGCCCCCCTTCAGCATGACAAGATAAAAAATTCTCACTTGATGTGGCATGCAAATATCCTTCAAAATAATGGTAACAAGGATCTTAATTACAAAACATCATCTCAGCAAATCAAAAAAAGACATGGCATCACTGCATCATATACTTCCTCTCCTGAGGATGGCCTGACAACGTAAATCTCTACTAACGAAATGGGTTGCATCGTTGAATTTTTGGACTAAAATCATGTCAAACGACTATAAACTTGACCCCTTTCTGACATCGTCAAATCTGGACCCTCGAGAATCTCAAATATTCCCCAAAAATTCCTTACTGCTGACTTCCTGAAATTTTGCTGCTCAAATGAGGAAACAGATCACACCATCACGTTCCCTATGAAATTCTTGTTCGTTTGAGTATAAACTTGGCGTGATTATGTCACTGTGAATTTTTTTCCTCTAGGGAATCTTTTATATTCCTCACGAATTATGTATAGAATATTAAAGGGAATATTCCCTAGGAATATTCTTTTTCTTGAAATTCATGACCAAATGGGCACAATTCCTCCTTGGCTCCTGGTTCCCTAAGTGCTCTTTCGCTCGGCCTCCTCCCCTGGACGAATGAGAGAAACTTGTTTATATATTTTTGTGTGGGTAGATTTAACAAGGTCTAACTTGTGGGTTGTTGGTAGGCACCCATATTTGATGGGCGGAGGTCTAGGGTCAAGCCCGCTGGCCTTCCCCACATAACATGTTAGTTGACCTTAAAATTGGCACATTCTTTTTTTTGAACTGGGCACAGTTTTGGATCTGGAAACATATTTTATTTTGGGTTACAATATTGTTTGGTATTGGTTATGGCACGTCGTTACATATGGTGGTTTGTTTGTTGTGGAGACGCCGCAATGGGTGGGACGACCACGCGAGCAACATGGGTTCAAGCCCCGTTGGCTCTGTTTTATATGGTCATTGTTGTATGATGTGTGGGGTCTTGGGTCAGAGCCATGCGACCTGACTCATATAATTATAATATATATTTTTAAACACGAAGCGCTGGTGGGGGTGTCAAGGGTGGCAACCCACAACCCCATTTAATATTTTTTTTGTTACATTAAAACAAATTGTTAAAAAAAAAATTGACCGGATTTTTGGGTTTACTAGGCTATTTAAGAAGGCAAAAAATTTTCTCATTCCCGCAGTCAGAATCCATGTGCCAATAAATGCCAAATTGTTGCCTCATTAGTGGTTGACATTGGTCCTACATTGACCAAAAATTTAACCGTGAATATCTTGAGCATACGAACCTAGATTTGAGTATTTTTTGCGTCATTAGAATCAGGACGACAACCACTATGATCTCATCCTAATTTGCGTCAAATCTAAGAAATTTGAGTTTTGAGCCTTTTTTGAGCCACTTCTGAATTCTGAACGTTTCTGGAGCCACTTGGATCACATATACTATCTGAAGTAATGCAGGTTGATTAACTTAGCTACTTATAGTTGGTTCTAATTGATTTTTGTCACTATGATGTATGGGAGTGTTTAAATGACATTTTTTTTGTTGTTTATTGATAAGTATATTGATGGTTAATAAGAATTTGTTCGCTTGGAATTTGGAATCTTGATAAAGTTGTTGAAGGGAAGGTTTGAATGAATTTTGTTACATAAATTATTATATTCAAAGGTTGTGTTTGTTGCATAGAAAGTATTTCTTGCCTGATAATGATTTGATATTTATACGTTGGTTTTATGCACATGAAGCACGTATATATATATGTGGATCCCCTTAA
Source organism: Pinus taeda (assembly GCA_000404065.3). Taxonomy (NCBI): domain Eukaryota; kingdom Viridiplantae; phylum Streptophyta; class Pinopsida; order Pinales; family Pinaceae; genus Pinus; species Pinus taeda. Next base: position 110,418 of record APFE030537139.1, read on the forward strand.
TGGCAATCACACATATATTCTAACCTAAGTATGGATAGAATGGTACTGCTTGGTTATGACAGTGAATGAGTCTTGCATTGTTTGCTGGTTCTCTTCAATAGTATGTTTGTTGTGGTATTAATGAGCAAAGAATTTGATTTAGATCTGGCTTGGTACATCAATGATCTGGTTGCAAAATTGTGTTTGGTATATTGGTATTCAGTGAGCGTGTTTATTTGATCAATATTCAGTGATTCAGTGTTTGGTTTCAGAGTGGCATTCAATATTTGAGCTTATTGTTGGGTGTGGGTCCAGTTTGAAAATATGATGTAAGGTGGCCTACAAGTTTTGGTTTGAGACAGGTGGATCCAATGAAATATTATGAAACATGGTCCACAGAGGTGGTGAGGGTTGAAGCCCTCGGTAAGGAATTCAAAGCTTCCTTCTAGTAAGATTCGGTAAGCTTAATCAGTGGGTAGTAGCTCCCTTCTAGTAGGAGTTGGAGAACGAGTGGAGGTTGTAGCCTCCTACAGGTAGGAGCCTATGTTCTGACAAGAGTCCGTGCCAACAAAAACAGTAAGAAGACATTCTTTATAATAAAAGAAGAAGAAAGATCAACAAAAATGGTGGTTTTCTCCCACATTGGGTTTCCACCTAAAATCTTGGTGTCCATATGTGTTTTTGTGTTTCATATGTGTTATGATTTATCTACTCTTTATTTCTCATGATGAATGGCTAATGAAATAATGATTAAATGGCTAAGTTAAACAACTCATGGAAATTGTGAAAAAATAGTAATCTGCACATATGTGACTTTCATTCACTAAAGGCACATACACATGCGAGTCGTCTGAATAAGAATAGCGTACACTTCTCTAAAATTGAAATTGAAGATTAAGTGAAATAAAATACCAATTAACTCCTCCCCACTTTCCCCCAATATTTTTCGTAATAATCTGTGGATTTGGGATAAAAGGAAACTCCTCTTTGAGACTCTCGTTACTCCTGTTATTTTATATGGATGTGAGGTTTGGGGTTGCAGTATCTCCAGAGAGCCATGAAGGAAGATAGAACAAATCCAAAATTCGTTTATAACATATAATCTCAAAATTAAAGGAAATACTCCCTATCCTATCTTCTTGATTTAAACAAACATTTCTCCCATTGAAAGCATGACTATGACTAGGTATCTTATGTATAAGAAGAAATTAAACAACATGGTAACCAAAATGTTTACTAAAATTGCTTCTAACTCTAAGCCAAAACCCCTACCTTTGGCATAAAGAGGGATGGTATAAAGATACCTAATCCTAAATTGACCATTGGGGGGTTAAGGAGATCATTTTGCAAAATAAGGATAATATTAAAAATATTATTACTTCAAAATTTAAGGAGACACTGTGGGGTGACAAAGAGTTAGAGGGAAAAGGGAAATTAAGATATTATAAAGAGGTGATCAACCCCAATCTTGATAATCAAAAGTATCTCTCTATCTTGACTAATGTTAAGAAGAAAATGAGAATTGTTAAAATAAGAACAAATTCTTATGACCTTCAGAGTCAAATTGGGCATTGATTAATTCCTAAAACACCATGGACAAGATTTTGTTACCTTTGCGACACAAATAGGGTAGAAGATGAAAAACACTCTCTTAGATTGTCCATCTTATACTCACATTCAATCTAATTTTAAAAATGTTTGTCACACTATCAACCTTCTTGACCTTTTAGGTAAACAAAACTATGGTGGTCTTGGAATGATTTTCTTAATTCTTTTAAAACAAAGAAATAAAACACTAAAAAATTGTGAATAATTTCTTACCTTCTTAAAATCCGATAAACCATATCAATTTTAATAAACGTTAATCATAATCATTATAATTGTATTTTAAAATATAAAAATATAGTTTATAAATATAATATATTAAATTTTTTTAAATATTATTATTATTATTATTATTATTATTATAAATAATAATAATAATATATTATTGATATATATTTTATTTTTTTTAAATTGCTTCGCCACTTAAAATCAAAGGTAAAATAATTATATTAAAATCCCTTTATTAAGTCTAAATTTTTTAATTACAATTTTTTTCAAACTAAAATCTTATTTTTTTTATTAACTATTTTAAAATATATGTAAATAAATTATACACTTCTGAATTTATTAATTATGGTTCTTACATCATTAAACTCATTTTTTTATTTAAAATATGTTCCATTTAACTATAAATATGGAATTCATGAAGGTTCAAGTAAAACCTTTTACTTTTACTTCCATTGACTTGGTTGAATGGATGTTTCCCATTCCTAGTTTGAACTCTTTGTTGCCTTTTCATCTCCAGTGTGGTTTTTAATCATGATACTCCAGAAATGAGGGGTGACTTCTTTGACATCAATGGTAATCTATATCCAAATCACATACTTTAACATTCTTTTCAAAACAATTTTATGAAATTATCTTAATATGTTTCTAGCACGTGGATTTGTCTTTTTTTGGGGGGTCTTTTGGGATAAATCTTCGTTGTTGTGTACACATCCCTTAGGTTGGGTCTGTTGGGATAAATCAAATTCTTGAATCCATTAATAATCATTATACACTATAATGTTTTAATCTAATAATTTTTTACCCAATTCAAGATGTATATAGAGTTTGACACACAAGATTATTATACACTATAATGTTTTAATCTAATAATTTTTTACCCAATTCAAGATGTATATAGAGTTTGACACACAATAATTTACTTATTGCTTTGGCATATGTCAATCTCAAGAAATCTGAAATCTCCACGAGAATCTCCATCTAAAGATTTACCTTCAACTTTAAAGTCGTGAATTTATCAATAATTATTATACACTATGATGCTCTATATAAAGTTTGACACACAGTATGACTTATTACTTTGGCATATGTCAATATCAAGAGATCCTAAGAGATCTTCTATGGGAATCATTGGTAACTTATAAAATTTCAACATCCACTAAAATTGATATTTTGCAAAATGGAGATAGTGAAAGAGACATTTTAGTCACGTTGAAGTTTTAAAAGCCAATACTACTTCCTAGCCATAATTCTCCTTTTATAGTATTTTAATTTATATGTTATTTTGCAAAATGGAGATAGTGAAAGAGACATTTTAGTCATGTTGAAGTTTTAAAAGCCAATACTACTTCCTAGCCATAATTCTCCTTTTATAGTATTTTAATTTATATGTTTTCTTAAATTTAATAAGAAAATTTATTATATTATAATAAATTTTCTCTCTTTCCTTTCCTTGTTATATAAGAAATTAAACTAGATAACATACATTAAGTTATTGTTAAAAATATTTATACCTAACATGAGGGGTTTTATAACTATATATTTAACTTTACTTTAGTTATGGACACCTTCTCATCACTTTGTTACCAATTATATGTAATAGATTAACTTGGATAGAGTTAGTATAGAAGAGATTATCTATTCACCACCTTACCACTTTATCACCCTATAACATAGTGAAATGTCCAATCGTAAGATCCCTTATTCTACCTCTGCTCTTTGTAATAATAATTGTGACTCCAATACCAGTGTGGGGAAAACCATGATTGGATGAACCTCCAATTACACACTTGATAATTATTATTGAAAGTTAATTAATTAATTAACACAACTTAGGAAGGTACAACCTTACAGATCCTTGGCCTGAGGGAAGCTTGCTTGCACAGTTGTTTTGAAAAAGCCATAACCCATACCTTGTCGAAATTAATGTCACAGTTGCTTGCATACTCAGGAAGCTATTACCTAACATAATTTTAGTATGATACGATTGGGGAGGAACTGGGTTGCTTCCAATCATTAAGAGATTGGACTAGGGCAGTAGAAGCATAGGGTGACACCCATTCTTTTTCCCTTCTCGCAAATCGAGGATACAACAAAAAAGTACGACCCTTCAAGCAAGTCGAGTATGAGCTAAGTGGTGCCTTGGGGAAAACACATCAAAATCTAAGTCAGGAAATCTTAGTTGCACAAAGGGATGCATATTACATATTTATACACATAGCAAAGGACACTCACAAATGGATGGATAGACTCATTTGGATCCACCCTCTCAATCTCACTTGTTCTGGCTCATACTCTCTCCCTATTTAAAATATTTATTTTGGGACCAATTGTCGGTCGTGCACGGGAAGTGATTTTCTTCTCCTTTTGAGTTTTGTTATGAGGAAATTCATATCCCTTGGAGAGATTTTTTGGACTCACTTTGGTTCTCTATCTCACTCTCTCCTGCTCTTTATCTTGTTGGCACACACTGGTTATATTTTTATTAAAAGGCATTCAAGATTGATTCTAGGTGGTGTGTAGTTGTGGGGCATGGTATAGTTGACTAGGCAACATTGAAGTTGATTATCAAGCATGTAAATTAGAGTTGGTGCTCTATGACCTTGATTTTGTGCTCCATGACCTTGGGTGTCAATCCCTATGACTATGTTTGAGACCATGGACCTCCTTCTTTAAGCCTATGTGGTCTATATGAAACTTAGTGAATGACAAAAACTCTAGTGTAAACTTTCCCTATGCAAGCATTTCCTCAGACTCCATATCTAGCTCGAGGGTCGTCAACTACAAGAAAGGTTGCAGTGTAGCTCATCTATGGTTGGGTGGAGAGTGGAAGTCCCACCTTTAGTTTCCATCCAATTTAATTCATACAAATAATTATAATGATTTAAGCATATTTGATTATGAGTTATGATAGTGTTTATTTATGTTATTGGCTAATATTTGGTTCTATAAGATTTATGAAGGAACATTTGAAATAATTGGATGTTCATGGTAGACAAGTTGCCTTTATGTCTCTATTGTTATATTGACTTCTAACACTATGAAATTATTGTCATCTTCATGAACTACAAGGGTAATTATATAATTGTGACTGATTATCTGAGGTCACTCAACTAACCTGTTATTACATGTATTTCTAGCCATCTTACATGTTCATGAATTTGACAGCTTATGGCCATAACCATGATTGTAGGTCACCTTACATGTTATGAGTTTAATTGATGTGGTGGATGCTAAATGAGTACCTTTTTAGAACTTATGGCCACTTAGTCGACAAAAATGTGATGATTCCATGAGCTCATGCACAATTATGTATTGTTGTAACATTCTGAGATTTAATGTTCAAAACATGGTATGTAGCTATCTTGTGTAATAATGTAAACTAAATGTCTCCTTGAAAATGAATGAAGAAATCCTAATTCATTGACCTGTAATAGATATTAGAGATAATTTTCCTTGCATATCTAATCTTCTTCATTGTTTAAGTTGGTACAAATGACCTTAACAGCCATGCCTTTCTCTTAGTTGTGGACCTAATGTAGTTTGGTTTCTAATGGAGCCCCTTCATTTTATTCTAGAATGGTACAATACTTCTAAAAGTCTTTTCTCAAGCCCTGGTCATCATTCTCAAGAGATTTGGTGTTCATGCAATGCCCTTTGCTTAATAAATTTCCGCCAAATTCCCATTTTCTGTATTTCTATGATTTTCTACAAAAATCTGATGAATCTAGGTATTTGTAGATAGCAAAGGCCAACACACCTATGAGGAGGTTGTATCACCACAAGGCCAGATCTTTATTTCTTTGAGTCAATGGTATTTTGGCATCTAGGGGTCTAACTTGATAAGGGAAGGCTCTTTTGATCCATGTGGATATTGTCCACCCACCTATTCCACAATCTCCATTTAGTTTCATCAATTTCCTTTATTATAGAAATATTTACTATTTTTAGCATTTTTTTGGGTCCTGAACTTCTAGAGTTGTTTTGACCCCCTAAACGATGTTTTTTTTATGTTCACAGCAAATCCTATAGCACTTAGAGAGATGTTTCCAACAAGGTATCGTACGCACCAAAAAAATATCATATGACCAAGTTACGACCCCAAGAAGTTTGTTGCCTAACTAACCTCAATGGGGCCTACAAACTCTTGGTGTTCTATCTGATGAGGTTAGGGTTTTAGTTGTTTAGGGCTTCCCTTTGTTGTTTAATAATAAAAATGCCCTTGAGCCTCAATGTAACACATTCAAAGGCATGTAGCTGCCGCATCTCTTCTCAGAGATAAGCTACCATCACTCGAACTAGTTTATTTCCATTCTTCTTGTAAGCATGTTTCATTTCATTTATATTAATGAATTGAAGTTTTATTTCTACTGCATCTCTGTGTTTATGTTTATATCTATATTATATTGTGTTCCTGCATAAGTCCAAATTAGTGGTATCAGATTGGTCTTCTCTTTCTTTGTTCTTATTTCTATGTTTAGAACGAGGTCAAGATATAAGGAGTTAGGGATCGAACTGGTTGACCCTTTGCAAGACTAGTCTCGCAAACCCTGAAGGCCTCTGATGGTGGAAAACAAGAAAGACAATGGAGTAGGAGATCCTTTCAAAATATTGCTTGAGGAATACCTTGGGCAATAAAGGAACGCGATGATGGATAACTTTGCCTAGATCCTTCGACAGTTACACACAGGCGACACATCTCCATCCAGTAGCCACTTTGGAGGTGCCACTCCCTTTAAGATACAAGTAAACTTTTACATTCCAATATTTGAAGGCCAGATAGATGCAGACATCGTATATAGATGGCTAAACATGTTGGAAGGATATTTTTTGGTTCATGACTTTTCCAATAAAAAAAAAAATTACTTTTTCACTCCTCAAAGTCTCCCCCATGTCAAGGACTGGTGGGAAACCTATTGTGAACAAAAGGACAAGAGGAAACCCTCATTATTTTTAGTCACACCCACTTGGAATTATTTCTAAGAAACCATCAAGGAACATTACCCTATTGGGAGTTATGAATATAAATACATAAAGTGGACCATACTACGGCAAGGCATGGACCAAGACGTGTTGGAGTTCAGAAATATTTTTCATACCCTTCACACGAATTTGGGATCAAGGATTATGAGTAGCATTTGGTACTCAAGTACTGCAACTTTCGACACAAGTACATCTTGGATGAGATGGAGTTCTTGGACATCTCCTTGCTTAGTGCTGCCTATTGATACATTGTCAAGATTGAGCAGAAATTTAAACATAATAAGAAAGACTTCGGATTTGTGAATCTGAGGCAAGGGATAAGTGCCCCCAAACCACAAAATAAAGGACAAATCCAAGACAGGGCGACACAAGACAACCTGTCGAAGCCACAAGCAAAGAACAACACCACGAAGACAAAGGACACATGGAAATGATGTGAGTTCCATAAGAGCCCCAATCACAACACAAGTGAGTGTCGAGCTAAGTAATCACTAGTGGTCGAGCTAAAGGCTTCTGAATCATATGTTTGTTTCGACTCTAAGCCAAAACCTAGCAAGGGGAATGGAAAAGGGAAGAAGATTATTGATGCAAAACACAGTGCCACTATTACCACCACCAAGATCCAGAAGATTGAGCCCAAAGATCTAGAGGAGGGGGAGCGACTCTTCCACTCACAGATGTGGGTGAAGGGTTCTTCGCTGCAGTTCATTATTGACAACTAAAACAAAAATATCCTCATTTCAACAGAGATTGTGAAGCATTTTGGCCTATCGACCACACCACACCCACAACCGTACACCATCAGGTGGCTTCACCAAGGATGAGATCTCTATGTCAGCTAATAGTGTCGACTTCCCAGCCACATCAAGCCCTTCATAGATGAGGTACTGTGTGATGTTTCTCCTCTTGAAGTTTATGATGTATTATTAGGCCAACCATACTTATGGAAGTGTCACGATGTATATGAGTCTAGGTCTCACACTGTTATTACTTATTTGGGCAATAATTTATACATGATACTAAAGTTACCACTACCTATTGCCATCTTTTTGATCTCTACAAAGCAATGAAATAAGATCATTTCCTAGAACGAGAAATTTGTCCTCCTAATTCGCCCTCAGGGAAAGAAGAAAATTGTGACCACATCCACAACCTCTAGATAGGGATTCTCTGCATGACAACATCAAATGGATAACGTCATGGAGGAGTACAGGGACATATTCACCTCACCCATAGGGGTACCCCTTCACTCTCAGGTCAATCACTCCATCGATCTGACCCTAGGTGTGCCTCTACCCAATGAACTAACGTTTCGATGCTCTATTTGGAATAACGATGAAATTAAGGGGTAGATTCATGCATTATTGTAGAAAGGGCACATTGTTCCAAGTACATCACCCTATTGGAGCCCGATCATGTTGGTACATAAAAAAGATGACACTTGGAGACTCTATATTGACTATCGAGCACTGTATAAGATCATTGTCCGGAATAGGTATCCAATCCCACAGATTAATGAACTTCTGGACCAACTCAAAGGGTCAAATATTTCAGTAAAATTTATTTCAAGTCTGGTTATCACTAGTTGTCAATCAAACCCTCTGATGTGTGGAAGATTGCCTTCAAATCCAAGGAAGGTCTTTTCGAATGGTTGGTCATGCCTTTCGGGTTGATGAATGCCCCCACAACCTTCATGAGGCTATTGGAAGACATCTTGCGAATCTTCACTAACTCATTTATGGTAGTGTATTTGGATGAAATCCTGATCTTTAGCCAAATTTAGGAAGAGCACCTACACCATATTCGAGAGGTCATCCAAAGACTACGACAACATAAGTTGTGTGCCAATTTGGAGAAATGCACTTTTGGTATGAATTAGGTTCAATATCTGGGGTAAATCATTGATGAGTGGGGTGTGCATGTGGACCCAACCAAGATACAATTTATTCAATATTAGCTAGCCCCAACCACACTAACATAGCTACACAGCCTTTTAGGTATTTCCAATTTATACCGCAGGTTCATGTTGGGTTTCTCTCATATCACTTGGCCTTTGAGTCAAGTCACCAAGGCCAGAGTGAAAGAAAATTTCTTCTGATCTAAATCCTAGTAGAAGGCTTTTTTTGAGTTGAAACATATCCTCTGCTCTGCAACAGTTCTCACATTACTAGAACTACAACAACCATTTGAGAATGAGACATATGCCTCTAACTATGATATCAAGGAATTTATTACTTAGCAGGGGCATCTAGTCGGATATCACAGTGAGACACTTTTAGACACAATATGAAAGTATCCCACCTATAACAAAGAAATGTATTCGATTATGTATGCTTGCCAACAATGGAAGCATTACATTTTGGGGAAGGAAATGGTCATCCACATAAACCACTAACCCCTGTAGTTCATACAAACATAAGGAAAATGGCAGAATGAGCGCCATCAAAAATGGTCCACATATCTGCAATAGTTCCATTTGAACATCAAGTACAAGAAGGGAATCACCTATAATGTTGCAGACCCTCTCAGTCGACCACCAATTATGGTGTTGACCACTGTGCCTGACACTTGTGGACAAGAGACTTCGAGATGGTCACATTTTTAGAAGAGTGATCCAGAATTCGACAACATGTACCAAATTCTCCTGGAAGGCAAACAGGTTCCAGATTTTTCACCTCTACGACACACTATTATGCCATCTAGGACACCTCTGTCATGCCAAGAATATTTGGGAGGCACACTACAGTGGGGTCGTTGAACATTTCAGAGCATAGAAAACAATGGTAGTGTTGCAGAAGTATTTTTATTGGTCGAACCTTCGACAGGATATTTGGAATTACATCAAATCTTACATTGCATGTGCCATTTCCAAACTAAAAATCAATAAGCAAGGCCTATATACTCCTCTACCTACTCCTAGTCGGCCTTGGGAATCTATCTCCATGGATTACATGGTGGGCCTCCCTTCTATTAATCATGGAAAGGACTATGTTTTCGTGGTCATCGACAAATTCTCTAAGATAGCCATTCTGGCACCCTGCAAGAAGAGTATCACAACAGAACCCAATGCTAAGATATTCTTTGAATGAGTGTGGGTACACCTTGGGATCCCACATTCAATTATCTCATATCAGGATAGCAGGTTCCTGAGTACATTTTAGTCAAGCCTCTTGTTGATGTTGGGTACCAAGCTCACTAAGTCCAAGACCTTCCACCCCAAACTGATGGCCAAACAGAGGTCGTCAACAGGATAATCGTGCACATTATGTGCAAGTACAACTCGAAGCATCCACGCACATGGAATGAAAGCCTCCCCTAATTCTAGAAAAACTGCAATATATCTCTCCATAGCTCAACTAGCCACAACCCATTTCAGGTGGGATTAGGATTCCAACCACTATGTCCCATTGATGTGGCCATACCATTTGAAACTACTTAGGTATATTCAAATAATATGTAGTCCAAAGTTGACAGGAATAAAAACCTCATTGAGTTCATTCAACACATCCTACAGCAAGTCCATGACATATTGGACAGAGCTAATGCTAAGTATAAGCAGTTTCATGATCAACATCGGGTGCCACAAGTTCCAGGTGGGCAAAAACGTTTGGTTACATTTGTAGAAGGAGCGCCTCATTAGGCCCCACCACAAGATTCAACCACTCCGATATGGGTCATACACCATCACCAAGGTTGTAGGGGACAATGCCTTTGAGCTCAACATTCTGCCATTCCTTGGCCTGCACCCAATATTTAATGTGGACCAGTTGCGACCATACTTTCCCCCATTGTTGGAAATATCTGACGTTGCTGAGCAGCTGACACCAACATAGCTCAACCCAAGCTATATCAAATAAGCCACAAATTATAGGATCATGGATACACAAATAAATAACACTTGCTAGCAAAGGATCCAACTATATTGAGTTTTCAAAGCATTCCAACTCCTTCACCAGGGCAAGTGGTTCGCCAGGGACTAGGTTCAATAGAAATTTCCTCACCTCATGGAGGCTCTACATGAAATGGGGACCATTGCTTCCTAAGGGGGGAAGAATGATCCAAGTATATATTTATGGCCACCCACCTATTCCACCTAGACCTCTAGTTGGTTTCATCAGTTTCCTTGATTATAGAAACATTTACTATTTTTAGCAATTTTTCGGGTACTGAACTTCCGAAGCTATTTTAATACCCTAAACGGTATTTTTTTGAGATATATAGTAGGCCTGTAGAAAATCTTATAGTACTCAGAAAGATATTTCTAACGAGGTATTGTACACACCAAGAAAAGATCATATGACCAAGCTACGACCCCGAGAAGTTGGTTGCCCAACCAACCCCAATGGGATCCACAAACTATTGGTGCTCAATCTTCTCGGGTTAGAGTTTTGGTTTTTTAGGGTTTCCCTTTGTTGTTCAATAATAAAAAGGCCCTTGAGCCTCATTGTAACACAGTTCAGAGGCATGTAGATGCCACATCTCTTCTCATAGATAAACTGCCATCACCCGAGCTAGTTTATTTACATTAAGCTTGAAAGCATCTTTCAGGTCTTTGATATTAATGAAATGAAGTTTTATTTCTATTGCGTCTTTGTATTTATGTTTATATATATATTCCATTACGTTCCTTTATAAGCCCATATTATCTTTTGAGCATGGCCCAGATATGTTGAGGGACCAAATATCCATTTTTATAAGTTGGTTGTATCTAGGTACAAATCCATTTGTCAAAAATTCATTATATCTAGAATTTGAGGAATCTGGTAGTAATGAGGTTACTACCATGTGAGGTAGGGTTGGATTGTTGGTGAACTAGGTTTCATCCAATTTGTCCCACACCAGATGTGTTCCACAATGAGTGGATTTAGGATCCAGGGTGAGAAGAGGAGTTTGCATCCATGAAGGTCTGAACTTGGCCAAGCAGATCACTCCAAACAAACTTAGATCCATAAATTTGGGGTCTAGGATGAGGATAACACTTTCCATATCGTTGAAATGTTGGGTCTGTAGTGAATTGAACATAATGAAAAATCATTGCAAAACACAAAGGGGGAAGGTCTAGTGGGACCCACACACCAAAGTTGATGCAACAATACCACATGTTCTACACCTAGGTGCCACATGTAATTACATTGATGATGTGCACCTCACATTATGTTTACATGACAGGGGCACATGGAGCCATGACACAGCCCAGCACTCACTTCCCCTTACCTTTATTCATCATTGAACATTGGGGGTGGTGAGGACCGTAGGTGGCATGACTTGGACATAACTGGGGTGGCCCTTTGTAATGAAATGTTGGAGTGATGTGGAGGCCACATGGGTAGCATGTGACCTTACTACTGCCCACCTCTCACCGCTCACTGCCCATTGTTAAGACCTTTGTACATTACAATACATGATGGGTGTGACGATAAGAGTTGGTTGACATGACCATGGTATTGATGTGAAACTCTACCACTGCTCACTACCCACAACTAAGAGTCTTGGATGTGTTAACGTATGGTGATATGTGACGACAAGAAGGGGTTGGCTTGACCATGGTTTTGACATGGAACCTTGCCACCACCCACTACTCGCCACTAAAACATTTGTGCAAATGTAATGCATGATCGGTGTGTCGATGAGAGTTGGCCAATTTGGTTACAGTTCCACCAAGGAACCTTGCTACCACCCTCTTCCATGACCATTGCACTCGCTAAACATTGGAATAAGATACCAACTACGAGATGACTGATCCAACGTGACATGGGCCTATATACCCCATCTAGATTGGGGTTTGAACAAAATGCATATTAGGTGGACCCATGTTAATTTGATGTGGCAGTGCCATGTGGGCTACACGTGAGTGCCACGTGGATGCCACATGGCAACCCAATGTTGATTTGGCCTAATGTGATTGGTTGATCTTCAAGTGGGCATAAATTTTGATCCGGAAGTCAAGTTTAAATAAAATTTATATCACTAGAAAACATTAGTGGAGTAATAATGCATCTTTCTTCTCTCACTAAATTCATTGCATTTACAAAGTTGTGAGTACTCAACCATAAGAAACACCATGAATACTTATCCATAATGAATACATGCCCACAAAACTTATTGAGAAGTGATTTTCTATCCAACTATATGAATTAGTTGTAGAATCCACACCTAAGTCATACCATGATACGACTAAGGTGATGAAAACTACTAAGGACTCTAAAATCACTCAACCCAACCATTAGTCTCAAGAAGCCAATTTTCTCACTACAAAGATCTCCAAACTCCTTTCTAACACTTAGAACAACCATGACACTCTCTTCTACTACCTCACATAGCACAAAGAATACTCGCACCTTCTCTTCTTAATTGTCCCTTAGAGTGCTCTTCCCTTCCAATGTTCTTCAATGTGAGTAGACTCAAGTCCAAACTATTATCTACCTTCTAGTAATAACCTAGGACACCCAAAACACATGACATCTAACTATCAATGAACAACAATTATTGGGTTGTAAGTGTAAAGGTTGATGATGATCCTCATCATTAGGTAATTATATGGGCCTTAATTAGCCTTAATTCACCTCCTAACTTAGTCAAACCAACTATTCTCACAACTTATTTCATACTTTTGATTATATTTTCTTTATGAGAAGAGTTAGAGTTGGATATTTTACTGTGGTCTAATGTGCATGTAAGCAAGAATAGAGGATAAAATCAAGGAACTGTGGCAAAGGCCTTGGTCAAAATTCCAATGGGACAAGGGAGAGGAATTATAGGAGGAAAATCCTCCTCATTTACTACCCCACCATTTGAATATTCTTCCATCATCTCGGAGTGCAAAGAGCCAAATTATGTGGACTAAAAGACAGCCGAGCGAGTGAAAGTGACAGAAACCCATTTATCTTGAGTGGGGAGCCAAGCCTCCCTAATGGGAAGGAAATCGTTCGAGACTTCAAATGTATAAGTAGAGAGGCTTAGGACCTCAGCAACATTCAGATTCTTCTTGTAAAACTCTACTTTATTTCTGAGCTGCAAGACTTGTGACAGTCTGTTATGTAATCCATGGTTTTTATAATAAAGATGAGTTTTTTTTTTAGCCAAAACTAAGCTAACTCAGAGGGCTGAAGCTCTTGGATCAGGGCCCAACCCGAGCAGCCAAAGCTCCTCTTTATTGTACATGTATGATAACATAGATTTCTAGTTCTTTTCATCTGCTTAAGTAGCTTTCTGGTTCTGTTCATTTACTTAAGCAGCTGCATTTCCATTAAAGTAGTATAGCGTAGATGATTCATGGTTTTCCTCAGCCTCACCTCCTCCTTCTGGGACCATGACTTGAGGAAGAGACCCTACAGCAACCCCAAAAACACAGGTTTCTAGTTCTTGAATGAGCTCTGGATTTTGTTGTTTGATGCAGTTACTTGTTCACCCTCACTGGTTTTTCTGTCGTTTTCATTGAAACCTCCTTCAACACATTCTTCATGAAATAAACCCCTTATCGTTTGATCTACAAAAAACTTGCCCAATCACCATTCGATTGATTATTTTATCCAACTGCCACCTCGCGTGAAGTCTTCCACCTACTTTATGAGCTTTAAATCCCCATCGCCGATCTGCCTCGACTGATCCAATGGATATCGCATCACCTCAACACTTTATGCACTTTAAACCCCCACCGTCAATATGCCTCGCCTAATCCGATGACTATCGTGTCACCTAATCACCAACTAGCTTAGTGAATCTCCACCATTTATTTGTCTAGCCTGATCTGACAATCATCATGCAATCTCACATGGATTCTTGCACGACTGTTATTCGCCCAAGAGATCGCAAGAAAAGTTGTTTTCTCGTGCTACATGTCGCTCAGTTAGGCTAATCACGTGAAATTCAAAAATAAAGCTTATAGCTTTGAGGGTGCGCGAGAAACTGCTTACCACTTTCAAAACCTGCGCCATCATTTCTGCACATTTTCTTCCCACTATACTATCTCCATCATCCATCCTTCGATTAATGTTATCCGTCCTTATCTTGACTTAATCTCCGCAATAACATCTATGTTGTTCATTTGCTTCGTTACCTTTTTTGTTCACCTTTTCACTAAACTACCCACGATAAGATCTTCGTCGTTCATCCTGTTCGTTAGCCCTGTTCATCCATCTATTCACTTAAGTGCCCACGATAAGATCTCCACCGTCCATCTTCTATTTGTTGATCGATCCAACAGCCCCTATGCCCTATTGCATCCTTACATCCTCCTTTCACCAATTTCGATCTCCGATTTCTCTTCCACTTGAAAACATATTTAGTCTAGTTTCTTTGCTTGCACCTTAGTATATTTTGATGCTCACTTCTGCAACTTAGATAAAAGCATTAGGTTAGTGATTGATTTAGAAATTTTTCTTAGCATAGCTATTTAATTAGTTAATTAGGTTATGGTGTGAGTTAGCATTACATGTTGTTTTCTTTATTACTGCAGTAGAGTAGCTCTCTTAGAATAGATTTGCTCTTCTTCCATCAAAGAATCAAGCTTCTTCCGACCCTATAGAAGTTTGGCTTGGAACCCCGAGGGTCTCTTGCCAGATGAACAATGACAACAGGCAAGACCTTCACTTCTACTTGTGCATATAGCACTGTCACCTCCAAGTTCGTACTAACCCCGGGTTGATAAGTAAAGCCAGTAGCCCTGGGAGTTGCAGCATTCTTGTTGCAATACCTAGGCTCATCACTTTTTGGCGCTGAATTAATTGGAGGATGGACGTGTGGATTAATCAAAGTATGGACGTGCAGGACTAATCGGAGGATGGACGTGTGGAAATGATGGAGTGGGTTTCGAAAGCGATAAGCAGTTTCTCGTGTGCCCTCAAAGTTGTAAGTTGTATTTATGAATTTCACGCAATTAGCCTAACTGAGCAACACGTAGCACGAGAAAACCACTTTTCTCACATATTCTTGGGCAGATAACGGTCATGCAGGAATCCGCGCAAGATTGTGTGATAGCTGTTGAATGAGGCTAGACAGATCAATGATGGAGATCGACCAAGCTAGTTGGCGATCGGGTGAGACAATAGCCATTAGATCAGGTGAGTCAGATTGACGGTGGGGGTTTAAATCGCATAAAGTGTTGAGGTGACGCAATAGTCGTTGGGTTAGTCGAGGCAAATCGACAGTGGGGATTTAAAGTGCATAAATTAGGTGGAAGACTTCACATAAGGTGGCAGTTGGATAAACTGATGAATTGGACAGTGATTGGGAAGGTTTGTTGTGGATTGGACTGTAAGGGGTTTATGCATGAAGAATGTGTTGAAGGAGGTTTCAATGAAAGCGATAGAAAAACTAGTGAGGGTGAACAAGTAACTGCATCAAACAACAAACTCCATAGCTCATGCGAGAACCGGAAACCTATGTTTTTCAGGTTGCTGAAGGGTCTCTTCCTCAAGTAATGGTCCCAGAGGGAGGAGGTGAGGCTGAGACACCTGCGGACAACCTTATGGTGATATTTTTCTCCTATCTAACATATGAACTGAAATAAGGCACAAACAGAAGTAAACTAAAGCACAATCTACACTACTGTAAGCAGCATGCAACTACTTAAGCAAATAAACAAAAAACCATGAATCATCTACGTTATACTGCTATAATAGAAATGTAGCTACTTAAGCAAATGAACAGAACCAGAAATATATGATATCATATATGTACAATAAAGAGGAGCTTTGGCTACTCAGGTTGGGCCCTAACCCAAGAGATTCAGCCCTCTGAGTTAGCTCAGTGTTGGCTCAAAACAAAACTCATGTTTATTATAAAAACCATGGATTACATAACAAACTGTCACAGTTCTTGCAACTCATAAAAAAAGTAGAGTTTTACAAGAAGAATCTATATCCTACTGAGGTCCTAAGCCTCTCTACTTATACATATGAAGTCTCCAATGACTTCCTTCCCATTAGGGAGGCTTGGCTCCCCACTTAAGATAAACTAGTTTCTGTCACTTTCACTTGCTCGGCTGTCTTTTAGTCCTCATGATTTGGTTGTTTGCACTCCGAGCTTATGGAGGAATATTTGAGTGTAGGGTTAGTAAATGAGGAGGATTTGCCTCCTATAATTCATCTCCTTTGTCCCATTCAAGTTTTTACCAAGGTCTTTGCCACAGTTCCTTGCTTTTATCCTTTATTCCTGCATTTTTCCTTTCTTTTATCCTTTATTCCTACATTACATGCACATTAGACCACAAAGCAAAATATCCAACTCTAACTCATCTCATAAACAAAATATAACCAAAAGTATGCAATAAGTTGTGAGAATATTTGGTTTGACTAAGTTAGCAGGTGAATTAAGGAACAATTAAGGCCCATATAATTACCCAATGATGAGGCTCATCATCACCCCCTACTGAAAGTGTTGCTCATCCTCTGAGCAACTTAGTCAATGTCCATGTCCTTCATGGCTCTGGTAGCCTCTTTGACATCCCATGCTTCTAGAAGCCTGCTTTCCTTTCTACTTTTTCCCACTGCCTCTTTTCCTCTTCTTCTTTTCTCCCTTCTAGCATCCCTAGGAGTAGTGATGGACTGAGTTTTAGGCATATCCAATTTACCTTCAACCTTTGCATTGATTTCTTATACATAGGTGTCCTGTTGAGTGCCTCTCTCAACCTTTGAGGGAAGTAATATTCTTTGATCTTCAAGTTGTGTGGCAGTGTTTTCCATCTCCTTTAGAAAGCATGTATATTATCATCTCTTAGCAGCCTAAACATATCCTAAAAATGTGAAATTTCTTACTCTTGGGCAGCAAGATATCTAGGTGCCCACTGATGATCATTTGCAATTAGATTATTGGTGATGACTAGGGCCATGGGATTTGATTGTTCAACTTTGATGAAAAGAGGTTCATTTTGCTCTCTGGACAATATTATTTTCATCTCTGTAGCCCTTAACTTCTCATGGTTCATCGATGATGCCAAAGCCATTAATTGTAGATCTCTTGCCTCTGCATGAGGATCCCAAATATTCATGTTTGTGAGGGCCATGTTGTGCAAGTAAAACTCAGCCATTTTGGCCCTATCCTCTAGTGCACTTTGATCACAAAGATCAATAAACTACCTGCATTCCTAAAATGGCATGGTGGTCCTTTGTGATAGTCATAGGATTTAGCTCGCATCCTACACTAGATGGTCCCCAAGGAGAGGCTGGCCATACATGCTAGTTGGTTTTCCTTTTCCTGTAGTTGTCCTCTCAGGGACCTCTAGAGACACCCTAGGTGACTCCGCCTTGCGTTCTTCCCCTTTTGTTTCAATGCCTTCTTCCTCTCTCACAGAAGGACTAACATCATAGATGAGGGTTTTTATGTCATCCTCTGCTGGTAAGTTTCTGAAGACTGACCATTTTATAGGGATCCTGAGGTTTTGGAGGGAATCTTCAATGAGGATTCTGATCAAACCATGGTGAATCAACTGTTATACAAAAATATTGTCACCTTGATTATTTGCAGTCAGTATGGGTCTATCACCACCTATACCAGCCTCCTAAGCAAGTCTCAGACCTCAGATCTTCAAAACAAGCTTTGGAAATGAGAGAAAGACATCAAAAAGCAATGTAACTCTGGTTCTGCACTTTCTCTCACTTTTTCTTGCGGGCTCGCACCTTTTGTTCAAAGTACCTACGTACTTATACGCTCTATATGTAAAGGGGAGGGTGCGTACCCCTGTGAAAGTCAAAAGGCACAATTTTTATCTTAAAAAACTCGCTTTGGGTTAATTCTAGATGTTTCTAGAAGGAATTTTGACGTGGATTGTTCACTCCAAAGTGATTCATGCATCCGAAAAGAGAAGGAGCTAATCCCTTGCTAGGAGGAGCTATCCCTTTGAAGGAGGATTCTATCCCTTTGAAGGAGGACCTAGTAACTTCCCTCCATTGCACTATAAATTGAGGCATTGGGTCAGTGGCTAAGGAGGTTAGAAGCTGAACTTTTGAGGGTAAATTCTAGTGAAATCAAGACTTCCTATTTGAGCTTAAGAGGAGAGATCCCATACCTTTTTGGCTTCATTGGGGAGTGAGTGAAGATTGTCAAAGTAGAGGAGACTTCTTGTTGGACCCTGGGAGGAGCTTATACAGCGTCAAGGCCAAGGTTGTAAAGTTCTTCTTCTTTTGAATTAATACAATCAGGCTCATTTTTCTCAACAAGTATCTCATGTTATTTGTTTCATGGACTCCTTGACTTTCATGTTAAATATGCTTTATAATACTGGTTTTTCAAGTGCTATTTAATTGTTTGCCTTGTTTGTGTTTGCAGGTTCGCGACAAAGGAACTCATTTGGATCAAAGGAGCGAAGGCATCCCCAAACTTGCATTGGACATAAGGTAGGCCTTAAACACACTTGTTTGTCATTATTTATGAAAGCACATTTAGAGAAAGATAGTGTCTGGTTGGTTTGCTTGTCATTAGGTCTTCTTTAGATTCTAGGAAGGTCTGTCTTGTCCCCAAGATAGACTCATTCTGCGTGACAAAATGGCGACTCCGCTGGGGAATTGATTGTTTTCCTTGTTTTCACTTTGACCTGAGAAACTTGCCTTTTTGTTTCTGTTCTTGACTTCTTGTGTTTGGAATTGGGTAGATTTAGTAGATCTTGGATTATTTTTTGTTTTTCATACTTTTGGGAGAGGACCGCACCCTCTGCTTGTAACACAGTGCGGACATACCCGCACTTTTGCTTTTACACACAGAGCGGTACCGCACTTGGGTAAACTTGGAGCCTGCGGACCCTGTCAAAATTTTGAAAAACTTAAGATTTTCTCTTTCAGTCAGCTTAGGTTTTGTTAATGTGTTTTTAGCCTCTGCCCAGATCTGCACGTGACTTGTC
Organism: Pinus taeda; assembly: GCA_000404065.3. Classification (NCBI taxonomy): domain Eukaryota; kingdom Viridiplantae; phylum Streptophyta; class Pinopsida; order Pinales; family Pinaceae; genus Pinus; species Pinus taeda. The sequence continues at coordinate 130,042 of APFE030537139.1, forward strand.
AGGAACTTTTCGTAGGTTAATTCCATTGGCATTCTTGTTTTAAGCTTTTATAAATTGGGTGTTTTGGTTCTCTTTTGAGAAATTCTTAATTTGATTTCCTTTGATCATTACTTGGAGGTTTGTCTCATTCTTTTCACAATTTTGCATCTTTTTGCTTGTGTATGAGTGTTAATCGCCTTTGAGTGTTTTTATTTTTTGATCTTTGGAACTCTCACCCAATTTTCTTGACTTGCACTTGATTGGTTCTTAGATTACATTAGAATCATCTTGTGTTCGAGAATTCTCTTGCATAGATCACATTTGCATAATTAGAATTCTCATTTTCAGAATATGAATGAAAAATGTGCATAGATTACATTTGCATACTTTTCAAGTGAATTGTGCATAGATTACAATTGCATAGTTTACATTCTGAAAAATCAATTGTAGATTT
>APFE030537149.1:0-15478 GCA_000404065.3 Pinus taeda
TTATTAATTTTATTTCATCTTATTGTTATATTAATTATTCTATTACTGTATTGTTTATTTGTTTTATGTTTTATCTATTTTGTAACACTATTACACTAATCATTATCATTATTTAATTCATGTTATTGCTATATTAATAATTTTGATTCATGTTATTACTATATTAATTTTATTTCATCTTATTGTTATATTAATTATTCTATTACTGTATTGTTTATTTGTTTTATGTTTTATCTATTTTGTAACACTATTACACTAATCATTATCATTATTTAATTCATGTTATTGCTATATTAATAATTTTGATTCATGTTATTACTATATTGTTTGTTTGTTTTAGGTTTTGTGTTTTTCTATTTTGTAACACTACTTTGTAACTCTATTACATTAATGATTATCATTATTTAATTCATGTTATTACTATGTTGTTTGGTTGTTTTATGTTTTATGTTTTACTATTTTGTAGCACTACTATACTAAACATTATCTTTATTTAATTCATGTTATTACTATATTGTTTGTCTGTTTGTCTGTTTTACTGTATTGTACCACTATTTTGTAACACTATTATACTAATCATTATAATTACTTAATTCATGTTCTTACTATATTGTTTTTATGTTTTATGTTTTATGTTTTACTATTTTGTAACACTATTATACTAATCATTATCATTATTTAATTCATGTTATTATTATATTAATAATTTTAATTCATGTTATTACTATATTGTAACACTATTTTGTAACATTAATATACTAATCATTATAATTATTTAATTCATGTTATTGCTATATTGTTCGCTTGTTTTATGTTTGACTATATTGTAACACTATTATACTAATCATTATCATTATTTTATTCATGTTATCACTATATTAATAATTTTAGTTCATGTTATTACTATATTGTTTGTTTGTTCTATGTTTTATGTTTTATATTTTTAACACTATTTTGTAAAACTATTATACTAATCATTATCATTATTTAATTCATGTTATTACTATATTAATAATTTTTTCACTAGATTCATTTTTATCTAATTTCTCTTTTGAGATTTGTTTATTTTTCTTCTTCCCCTTCTTTTTACCACCAGATTTTGATTTGGCCATAGATGGTTCTACGACATGGATATCGACAAGAATTTCAACAGAAGAGTCTCCTGTTAGGGAATATGGTAAAGTTATAGTAGGATAAGAATTCTTTGAAGATTTCTTCTTACTTTTGGTACTAACTGAACCAATCATACCATCAGCAGCATGAGACCCTGAAGGAGCTGCACTTATTTGATTGTGTTTCAGAAGTTCAAGGATTTTTTCATGTAAGGTACCTGACTGCGTATAGACAAGGTCAAGGTACTGAGCCTGGGAAATTACTTGCTCTTCAGTGATTTTAGGTAATAATGATTTAACGAACCATCCTACTAAAATTTGATCTAGAATAAAAACTTTCACTAAACATCGTCTACGTCGTCATTCATGAATGTGATCTGAAATATATGTGGACGTTGACTATTTCAATGAAGTTAATAATTTCGTGCCATTGTCGTATCTGACAGGCAACTGAAAATGAGTTAAGAAAGAAGTGGCTAACTGACTAAAATTATAAAAAGAGCCTCATGGTAACTCAATGTACCATTTGGCAGCAAGACCAATCAGAGTGCGTTGAAAAAGACATAAACGAATTGAATCATCGATAATGGAATTAGATGCACACCAGAGGTGATAAGTCATCACATGATTTGACAGATCTTCTCCCGACTTACCCTCAAACTTTGGGATATCATTGGGCAACTTATTAGGCATTGGCGGCCAATACAGAAGATAGTTAATTGGATCATTTGTAAGGCGTGACAAATCAGGTAAATCCAAAGTTGCAATAAAAGATAACTGACGGTTAGGGTCTCGAAAACCTTGGGTAACAAGACCAGCCCCAGGAGGAGGATATTCAAGATAACCTAGAATTGGATTTGCATTGGGAATATTATCTCCTCCCAGAAAACCAAGATTAACCGGACCAAACTGGGGTTGTTGAGGTTGCTGATAAGTATAGCCAGGGTACGACTGATACTGATAAACTAGGTTTTGCATAGTAGGACCAAATTGATACTAACCCTAGTATGGTTGATAAGTGAATTGTGGTTGACTTGTGACAACTGTACTTGGACCAGGTTGTCCTACAGGCATCTGAATCGAAGTCTAAACTGTAGGTCCTAATTGTGGTAAAGAGGCTTGAGGAGTTTGCACTGATGTAGGAACAGTAGAAACCGGAGCTCTCAATACTCCAGAAGTAGGTGGGGTAGATTGAACAGAAGTTACAATAGTTGCAACAGTAGTTTGAGGCGGAGTTCGAGGTGAACTAGGCCCAGGCTGATGAACTACACCAGGCACAGAAGTTTGAATAGTAGGCTATACAAGTTGTTGGGTTGGACCAGAAACCAAAGGTTGTCCAGGTTGACTTGATAACTACACATTCGGATGCAAAGTCTGTTGAGATGGATCCCACACCATGTTCATTCTGGGGTATGTACCCATAAAAGGTTGAGCATATTGAGGACCATAACGGGGTTAAGCGTAGGGTTGATAATTGAGAGGTACATTTCCAGTTCCTTGTACAAATGGTTGACCAAAAGGTGGTTGGAAACCTTGAGTTGGGTACTGACTTTGAGGTTGATAACCTTGAGGCACGTACTAAAACTGGGGTTGACCTTGAGGTATATATTGATACTGGGGTTGACATTGAGGTATGTACTGAGTCTAGGGTTGACCTTGAGGTATGTATTATCCTGACGATATGTATTGTCGTTGAGGTTGCCCCCCAGGTGGTAACTGACTACCTTGAGGTTGCCCCCTAGGCGGTAACTGACTACCTTGGGGTTGCCCCCAGGCGATAACTGACTACCTTGAGGTTGCCCCCCAGGCGATAACTGACTACCTTGAGGTTGCGGGTTTGGAATAGTACTAGACATCATAAGAATTTCCTCTATGCTCAATGCTTGAGTTCCTTTATTAACAGTTGATATCTCATGTTCAATTGGTCGAAGAGATGCTCCTGAAAAAGTACCAGTGAGTGACTGATACCCCGAAGGAACAGAAGGTCCACCATATCAAAATGTTTCTGGTGTTTGGGAAAACATGGATGACCATCTTGACATATTCAAAGGAGGATAATAACCTCTGGGCGTAGGATGAAAAGGAATTCGAGGTGGTGAAAAAATAAGACTCGGGTTTTCTAAAAAGTTTGTCAATGATATGTACCAAGCATCACTCCTAAAAGGACTGTAGAAAATTGATTCACGCTCTGTAAGTTCTAAAGTTGGTTGATTTTTCATGGAGAGTTATATCTTCGTCCGGACTAACAAGTTATTCAATAGAAATGAGTCCAGAAGGAAGATTTTGGGTAATGATACTTCCTACCCTGGGTGAACTAGGACCACTAGAAGTTGGAGAAGCAAATCCTGAAGATGGAGTAGGAGTAGGTCCATTTTCAGGCTCAGAAATTTCAGGTTCTTCAGCTAATTCACTAGTAGGAGAAGAGCTACTAGAAATATACTTCGTTGTCTATACTTGATAATCAGGATGAACAATTAAGGAAGATTCTTCGGCTTCTGGTGACCCAACTCTATTGTCCCTAGGTGATACAAGAGCTCATAGTCCTTCAAGCTGGTTTGGTGTATACTTGTTAGGTTGCCCCCGAAGACTACGAGATTGTCTCAGTAATTCAGCCATGATTAAATATTTAATTATTCACACACAAACAAAGAAAAGCTCAATAAAACCACCTAAAGTCTCTAAAGAATCAAACAATTGAATCACACACGTAAAAAATATAATAGTTCAAATCACACACAAATAGTAACTTTCCGTACAAAAAACACTAGTTGGTGATGAAATCCAAAATCGTAGAATTTAATACAAAAAGGGCGGTTGAAACAGTTACCCCTACAACCTGCTTAATGATTTGGGGTAATGAATTTCATTACACCAAAGATCGAAGATCAAGGGAACCAAAGATCGAAGATCAAGGGAACCAAAGATCGAAGATCAAGGTGACAAAGGATCGAGGGGATGAATGACCGAGGGAACAAAGGAAAATATTTGAGTCAAGTGATGTGCTGAATTCTACATCTCTAGAAAAAACACACAAGTTTGGAGGGTTGAGGGATGTTTGAATTCTATTGTTATATTGTTTGTCTGTTTTATGTTTTATGTTTTAGTATTTCGTAGCACTATTTTGTAACACTATTATACAAATCATTATCATTATTTAATTCATGTTATTACTGTATTAATAATTTTAATTGACGTTATTACTATATTTTTTGTTTCTTTTATGTTTTACTATATTGTAACACTATTATATTAATCATTATCATTTTTTAATTCATGTTATTACTATATTAATAATTTTAACTCATGTTCTTACTATAATGTTTTTTTGTTTTATTTTTTATGTTCTACTAATTTGTAACACTATTATACTAATCATTATCATTATTTAATTCATGTGATTACTATACCAATAATTTTCATTCATGTTTTTACTATATTTTTTGTTTGTTTTATGTTTTACTATTTTGTAACACTATTATACTAAACATTATCATTATTTAACTCATGTTATTACTATATTAATAATATAAATTCATGTTATTACTATATTGTCTATTTATTTCATGTTTTATGTTTTACTTTTTGTAACACTACTATATTAATCATTATCTTTATTTAACTCATGTTATTACTATATTGTTTGTTTGTTTTATGTTTTACTATATTGTAACACTATTTGTTTTATGTATCATATATTACTATTATGTATTACTATTTGTTAACTGTTTTATGTTTTATGTTTTACTATATTGCAACACTATTTTGTAACACTATTTATGTTTAATGTTTTACTATATTGTAACACTATTTTGTAAACAATATTTATGTTTTATGTTTTACTATTTTTTAAAAATATTTTGTAAGATTATTATACTAATAATTATAATTATTTAATTCATGCTATTACTATATTAATAATTCTAATTCATGTTACTACTATATTGTTCGTTTGTTTTATGTTTTATGTCTTACTATTATGTATAACTATTATACTAATCATTATCATTATTTAATTCCTGTTATTACAATATTGTTTATTTGTTTTATGTTCTATGTTTTACTATTTTCTATCACTATAATACTAATAATTATCATTACTTACTCATGTTATTACTATATTAATAATTTTAATTCATGTTATTACTATACAGTTTATTTGTTTTATGTTTTATGTTTTACTATTTTGTAACACTATTATACTAATCTTTCTCATTATTTAATTCATGTTACTACTATATTAATAATTTTAATTCATCTTATTACTATATTAATAATTTTATTACCGTATTGTTTGTTTTTTCTATTTTTTATGTTCTACTATTATGTTTTACTATTTTGTAACACTATTATACTAATCATCATCATTATCTAATAATTTTTATTACTATATTAATAATTTTAATTCATGTTATTACTATAAAGTTTGTTTGTTTTATGTTTTACTATTTTGTAAAACTATTACAATAATCATTATTATTATTTAATAATTGTTATTACTATATTAATAATTTTATTTCGTGTTACTAATATATTGTTTGTTTGTTTTTATGTTTTATGTTTTACTATTTTGTAACACTATTATACTAATCATTATCATTATTTAATTCATGTTATTACTGTATTAATAATTTTAATTCATGTTATTACTTTTTGTTTGTTTTGTGTTTTATGTTTTACAATATTGCAACACTACTATACTAATTGTTATCATTATTTAATTCATTTTATTACTATATTAATAATTTTAATTCATGTTATTACTATATTAGTAATCTTAATACATTTTATGATGCAGGGTAGCCCTGCAAAACCAGGATCTTCAATCACTCTGTTATGGCAACATGCATATAAGCACGCATCTCAACATATAATCCCAATTGACACCTTAAATCCGGCAATTTCATTCATCTTCGTTCACACATATCTTCAAACAGTTATCCGCTATGGCAATTACAATTCAGATTTAAGCCACAACATACCTCTCAAGGATTTAGTGGCACTCTTTCTACACCTTGCAGACTCATCCATTCAACGTGTTCATTTAATTTAGAAAATGATACTGCCATACCTGCATTTTAGATCCCAGCGCTGACTTACATCATTTCCAGCGCGGACTTTGATATGCGATTGCTCTGGCAATTTCATAACTTGACATTATGAAACCTCATACAAATGCTGACAATTTAAACTTTCACCATTTTAAATTTGTACACCAGCTACTTGATGTGTATCGCAGATCCTGTGGCATCAACTACTAAACGCCGGTTAGATATCTGTTCAATTTTACTCTCTGATTAATTTCTTTTTACAACAAAGGCTCCTCCACCATTTCTTCAACCAGAGTGACCCCGCCTCATCACGATACAGATGAATGCTTCCGTGGTCGCCAGTCCAGGAAGAGCCACTGCGTGAGGCAATGGTATGCCTTATCTAGTTTTTTTCATTGTTACCAGACACAGAACCAGCCTTTGGTTGATAAAATTCTAGTTCAACAAAAATTGATCCTCCAAAACTGTAACCTTCTGCCTTGCGTTCTATAACAAATTGGTGGAGCTCTTCACCCTGTTTGCCCTTTAATCGGAATTACGATTTCTTTTCAGACCCGAAAGATTGGAGAAATTGCGCTATTTAATAATTCGTTTCAGAACTTGGGGATGCACAATAGAAGTCTAATGCCGTCCTTTTTAAATGCAATTTCAGCAGTAGCGATACCTTAGTTCCAATAGACACCGTAAAGGCATCAAGATGCGAATAGGAAGGCGATTATATAACAATGAAATCAAGTGTCGGCAGCGTAACACTGAAAAGGAAAATGATAAAAATTTGTTTAACACACAGTAAACGCATCTTCGGGAACATTGCCCCTCTATTCCTTAAAAATTAATATAATTACCATGCGTGACTAGAGTTCTCCTCTAACTGTAATAACAATGAAACGAACCAAACTGTACAATAAACACTAAAGCATCAAACAAAAATACTAAGGCGCTTCCAGTCTTTGATACACAACATAATGACTACTCAACGCTTCAACGCTTTGGCATATGAGCTTAACATGGCTCAATACATAGTCCATTAATTATTTAATGCATGATACAATTTAACAGAAAAACCGATCATTCATTAGAATGCCGAGAGAAAGTTTTTTTTCATGATACTTCTGGAACGCCCCCCTCTCCTGCTGAGAGCTTTAGTTGCCTCTTTATTTATAATTTAAGGATACATACATAAGGGATAGGTCTTCTTAGACCTTATCTTTTACAAAAGAAAGCTTTTTTCGTTTTACGTAATGATTTAAAGCGTGAAGCTTTATTCTCCATTCTTATCCTAATTTTAACTGAAAAAAACATAGAAATTCTATCCCAATTTTTTTTCCTAAACTATTTCTATCATATCCTTTTATTTAGAAAAAGAATATTTACATAATATTCACTTCATATTTTATTAAAAATAACAAAATATTTAAATTGATCACACCCCCCTTTTATCACATATTTACAAATGAAAATGGTCTTGATGCTCCTGCATCATACACCCAACCTTAAAATTAATCATGATCCCCTGATCATGTGTTCGGATCTGTGTATGCCTGGATCCCATATCTTGTGCTGCAAGTCATCATGTGCTATTGCTCGACGCCTTTCTCAAGGTTTCCATACCTTATGCTGCCTTTCTCCACTAGCTACACTCTTGCAATCTTCTATTGTCTTCCTTTTGCTGCTTCTCCTTTGTTTCACTGTTGCTGGTCTCTTCCGAAATTCCTTCATCGTCATCTGCCTCATCAGTTCAATTTCTTTGTCTAACATATTTTCCCCAGCATCTTCAATAAGACCTGTAATCACAAAGCAATTGTTAGAATAAAAAATATAAGGCTCCAATGCCTTGTACTCCTTTGCCAGCATTTCAATACACTGTTCTGAATCCTCCTCCACTATCAGCACATCAGTATGCTGATCCAAACTTTCCAAAGAATCCTCTGAAAAATTCTCAATACTGTCAACCAGTCTTCCCCTCATATCATCTGCTTCCATGATGTCCTGTCCCTCTTGTTCACTGCACTGAACTCTTTCTTTTGCAATCTCCCTGTCATACTGTGGATTCTCCAACAAATATTCTAACAATGCAATTTCTTTATAGCATCGCTGAAGCATATCATCATCACCTGCATTCATACATAAACTTTCAGTTTGCACAAAATTTTCAACAGTATCAGTTGTTACTCCCCTTATCTGTGCTTTAGACTGATTCTCTTCTTCAACATCCACAAGAACTTCCTCTTGTGCTGTAACAGTTTCACAAGATGGCACATCCTCCTCAACACCTATAATCACATCACAATTGTCAGCTATACAAACAAAAGAGTTCACATTATCCAGCTGATCTGGATCTACCCAATAACTCAAGAAATCATCAATGGTCTCCTCCTCTGTTTCATCAATGGAAACCTCCTCTGCACCTGCAAATACACACAACTCATCATTTTTAAAACTGCAAGACTTTTTAGTCTTGACTGCTTCCTTCGGCATTTTCCTTTAATCAGATCTGCATGTGGAATTTTCAAATTTCATCTCTGGCACAAGAACTCTAAGCCCCCTTTTCAACAAGGCAATCACAATTTTCCTCAACCTCCTCTACAATTGTTGCCAAATCACTCTCTTTCCCTTGAGTGGAAAGATCCATTTTCCTTTCCGATTTTCCTGCTCTTGTAGCCATTCTTCTAGTACCTGCAACTGTACCTTTATTTCTGCAATCTCTCTTTCTCGAACCTCTGCAGTCATCTCATCTCTATGGAATTTCTTTTAATCTCTTCTTCCTCTAGAAAAACTCCTTCTGCCTCTGGCAGACTGCTTCCTCATGAGTTTCTCACTCACCATGAGTTGTGCTAGCCTCTGCAACAACAATCTCTTTTGCTGCCAGTTACCTCACCAAGATCTCCTCACTCAGCCTTTTGGTAAGTACTAGTTCACTGCCTCTGGAACCTCTTGAGCACTCCTCTACTCTCTCTAGGCTATCTCTTCAAATCACCTTCTTCTTCAGGACACTGCACCTGTCCTCCTTATCCAGCCTTCAGCTGAATGCTAGGTTTACTGCCACCTTCTCTGCAACCATAAACCTAAATTATAAATTTCATATCAAAAAATTATCTCACCTTTAAGATCTTGCACGATCTTGTCTTCTTTCTACTTCTGCAATCTTCTTCACTGCATTTGTGTATGCTTGCACGTCAAATTTAAAAATCTGATCTTCCTTTCCATTATTCATCAAAACACACTTTAGTCTTCGACAAAACCTTCTATTTCATTCAGAGAAAAAAAACAAATATCTTCAGCTAAGCATTCTAGCTCTGATACCACCTGATGCAGGGTAGCACTGCAAAAGCAGGATCTTCAATCACTCTGTTATGGAAACATGCATATAAGAACGCATCTCAACATATAATCCCAATTGACACCTTAAATCCGACAATTTCATTCATCTTCGTTCACACATATCTTAAAACAGTTATCCTCTATGGCAATTACAATTCAGATTTAAGACACAACATACCTCTCAAGAATTCAGTGGCGCTCTTTCTAAACCTTGCAGACTCATCCATTCAACGTGTTCATTTAATTTAGAAAATGATACTGCCATACCTGCATTTTAGATCGCAGTGTTGACTCAGATCATTTCTAGTGCAGACTTGGATATGTGATTGCTCTGGCAATTTCATAACTTGACATTACGAAACCACATACAAATGCGGTCAATTTAAACTTTCACCATTTTAAATTTGTACACCAACTACTTGATGTGTATCGCAGCTCCTGTGGCATCAACTACTAAACGCCGGTTAGATATCTGTTCAATTTTACTCTATGATTCATTTCTTTTTACAACAAAGGCCCCTCCACCATTTCTTCAACCAAGGTGACCCCACCTCATCACGATACTAATGATTGCTTCCGTGGTCGCCAGTCCAGGAAGAGCCACTGTGTGAGGAAGTGGTATGCCTTATCTAGCGTTTTTCATTATTACCAGACATAGAACTAGCCTTTGGTTGATAAAATTCTGGTTCAACAAAAATTGATCCTCCAAAACTGTAACCTTCTACCTTGCCTTCTATAACAAATTGGTGGAGCTCTTCACCCTGTTCGCCCTTTGATCAGAATTACAATTTCTTTTCAGACCCGAAAGATTGGACAAATTGCGTTATTTAATAATTCGTTTCATAACTTCGGGATGCACAATAGAAGTCTACTTCCGTCCTTTTTAAATGCAATTTCAGCAGTAGCGATACCTTAGTTCCAATACACACCATAAAGGCATCGAGATGCGAATAGGAAGGTGATTATATAACAATGAAATCAAGTGTCGGCAGCGTAACGCTGAAAAAGGAAAACGATATAAATTTGTTTAACACACAGTAAACGCATCTCTGGGAATGCTGCCCCTCTGTTCCTAAAAATTAATATAATTACCATGCGTGACCAGAGTTCTCGTCTAACTGTAATAACAATGAAACGAACCAAACTGTACAATAAACAGTAAAGCATCAAGCGGAAATACTAAGGCGCTTCCAGTCTTCGATACACAGCATAATGACTACTCAAGGCTTCAACGCTTTGGCATATGAGCTTAACACGACTCAATACACAATCCATTAATTATTGAATGCATGATATAATTTAACAGAAAAATCGTTCATTCATTAGAATGCTGAGAGAAAGTTTTTTTTCATGATACTTCTGGCACGCCCCCTCTCCTGCTGAGAGCTTTAGCTGCCTCTTTATTTATAATTTAAGGATACATACATAAGGGATAGGTCTTCTCGGACCTTATATTTTACAAAAGAAGGATTTTTCCGTTTTACATAATGATTTAAAGCGTGAGGCTTTATTCTCTATTCTTATCCTAATTTTAACTGAAAAAAACATAGAAATTCTATCCCAAATTTTTTTCCTAAACTATTTCTCTCATATCCTTTTATTTAGAAAAAGAATATTTACATAATATTCACTTCCTATTTGATTAAAAATAACAAAATATTTAAAATTATCACACCCCCCTTTATCACATATTTACAAATGAAGATGGCCTTGATGCTCCTGCATCATTTTATTACTATATTGTTTGTTAGTTTTATGTTTAAAGTTTTACTATTTTGTAACACTATTATACTAATCATTATCATTATTTAACTCATGTTGTAACTATATTAATAATTTTAATTCATATTATTACTATATTGTTTGTTTGTTTTATGTTTTACTATTATTTTACACTATTTTGTAACAATATTACACTAATAATTATCATTATTTAATTCATGTTATTACTATATTAATAATTTTAATTCATCTTATTACTATTTTGTTTGTTTGTTTTATGTTTAAATATTTTGTAACACTATTATACTAATCATTATCATTATTTAACTCATGTTATTACTATATTAATAATTTTAGTTCATGTTATTACTATATTGTTTGTTTGTTTTATGTTTTATGTTCTACTATTTTGTAACACCATTACACTAATCATTATCATTATTTAATTCATGGTATTATTATATTAATAATTTTAATTCATGTTATTATTATATAATAATTTCAATTCATGTTATTACTGTATTTCTTGTTTGTCTTATGTTTTACTATTTTGTAACACTATTATACTAATCATTATCATTATTTAATTCATGTTATTACTATATTGTTTGTTTGTTTTATGTTTTATGTTTTACTGTGATGTTACACTATTTTGTAACACTATAATACTAATATTTATCATTATTTAATTCATGTTATTACTATATTAATAATTTTAATTCACGTAATTACAATATATTTTGTTTGTTTTAGGTATTATGTTTTAATATATTGTAACACGATTATACTAATCATTATCATTATTTAATTCATGTTATTACTGTATTGATAATTTTAATGCATGTTATTACTATATTAATAATTTAATTCATGTTATTAATATATTTTTTGCTTGTTTTATGTTCTATTTTTTACTCTTTTGTAACACTATTATACTAATCATCATCATTATCTAATTCATGTTATTACTATCTTAATAATTTTAATTCATGCTATTACTATATTGTTTGTTTGTTTTATGTTTTGTGTTTTACTATATTGTAACACTATTTTGCAACACTATTATACTAATCTTTATAATTATTTTATTCATGTTATTACTATATTAATAATTTCAATTCATGTTATTACTATATTTATAATCTTAATTCATGTTATTACTATATTAATAATTTCAATTCATGTTATTACTATATTAATAATTATAATTCATGTTATTACTATATTAATAATTTTAACTGATGTTATTGCTATATTGTTTGTTTGTTTTATGTTTTATGTTTTACTATTTTGTAACATTACTATACTAATCATTATCTTTATTTAATTCATGTTATTACTATAGTAATAAATTTAATTCATGTTCTTAGTATATTGTTTTTTTGTTTTATGTTTTTTGTTTTATTATTTTGTAACACAGTTATACTAATCATTATCATTATTTAATTCATGTGATTATTATATTAATAACTTTAATTCATGTTATTACTATATTGTTTGTTTGTGTTATGTTTTATGCTTTACTATATTGTAACACTATTTTGTAACAATATTTATGTTTTATGTTTAACTAATTTTTAACAATATTTTGTAAGATTATTATACTAATAATTGTAATTATTTAATTGATATGATTACTATAATAATAATTTTAATTCATGTTACTACTATATTGTTTGTTTGTTTGTTTGTTTTGTGTTTTACTATTATGTAACAATATTATACTAATCATTATCATTATTTAATTCATGTTATTACAATATTAATCATTTTAATTCATGTTATTAATATATTGTGTGTTTGTTTTATGTTTTATAGTTTACTATATTGTAACACTATCATACTAATCATTATAATTATTAATTCATGTTATCACTATATTGTTTATTTGTTTTATGTTTTGTGTTTTACTATTTTGTATCACTATTATACTAATCATTATCATTACTTAATTAATGTTATTACTATATTAATAATTTTAATTCATCTTATTTCTATATTGTTTGTTTGTTTTATGTTTTATGTTTTACTATATTGTAACGCTAGTTTGTAACACTATTATACTAATCATTATACTTCTTTAATTCATGTTATTACTATATTAATCATTTTAATTCAAGTTATTACTATATTTTTTGTTTGTTTTATGTTTTATGTTTTACTATATTGTAACACTATTATGCTAATCGTTATCATTATTTAATTCATGTTAGTACTATATTAATAATTTTAACTCATGTTATTACTATATTAGTAATCTTAATACATTTTATTACTATATTGTTTTTAAGTTTTATGTTTTAGGTTTAACTATTTTGTAACACTATTATACTAATCATTATCGTTATTTAACTCATGTTATTACTATATTAGTAATCTTAATTCATGTTATTACTACATAAATAATTTCAATTCATGTTATTAGTATATTGCTTGTTTGTTTTATGTTTTACTATTATGTTAAACTATTACACTAATACTTATCATAATTTAATTCACGTTATTAGTATATTAATAATTTTAATTCATCTTTTTACTATTTTGTTTGTTTGTTTTATGTTTTACCATTTTGTAACACTATTATACTAATCATTATCATTATTTAATTCATGTTATTACTATATCCGTAATATTAATTCATTTTATTACTATATTGTTTGTTAGTTTTATGTTTTAAGTTTTACTATTTTGTAACACTATTATGTAACACTTTTATACTAATCATTATCATTATTTAATTCATGTTTTATTATATTGTTTGTTTGTTTTATGTTTATATTTTATTATTTTGTAACACTCTTATACTAATCATTATCATTATTTAATTCATGTTTTTATTATATTGTTTGTTTGTTTTAGGTTTTATGTTCTACTATTTTGTAACACTATTACACTAATCATTATCATTATTTAATTCATGTTATTACTATATTATTTGTTTTTTTTATGTTTTATGTTTTATGTTTTTCAAAGGGCATAGTAAAGCATTATTATCGGTAATTGATGCCTCGAGGAAATAAAATGCAAACACCTAGTAAGAAACCTGAATGCTCTAGCATGACTCATGAATAAGAGTAAGAAATTCAACATGATATATCAAAATTATGAGACCAAGTACAACAAGTGTCACTTACACAAAAAGCAACAGAATCTAAGATGGAAGGTTTAACGAAAGATGTAGAAGCTAAATGGATGGTTTAAAGAAAGGTGTAGAAGCTAAGATGGATTGTTTAAAGAAAGGCATAGAAACTAAGATGAATTATGTGGAAGGTAAGATGGATGATTTGAAGAAATATTTGACAAAGTTTCTACAAGAAATGCTTACAAATGTTGAAAGGGTAGTAAACGAAACTCATGATGAGAACAAAAGAAATGTTAATCATGGTTTCATAGACTCTAATGTTGGATTTAAAACCCACCATATTCCAAAAATTGATATGAGGATGTTTGATGGCAAGGGTCCCACAACATGGATATTACAGATGGAGAAATTTTTCAATATCAATAATGTGCAAAACACACAAAAGGTAAGTATTACAGCTTTATATTTGGAACCAAATTAGTTTGTATGGTATCAATGGCTTTGCTCTAGTAAACAAATTATCACTTGGGCAATGTTTACAAAAGAATTGAGAGCACATTATGAGGACACAAAAACAAACACTTCTTTTAGCCAATTGATACGTCTCAAACAAAAGGGTTCAATAATGGAGCACATTGAGGAGTTCCAAAAATTGAACATAAAGGTAAAAAATATTCCATAGGAGCATAGGATTGATGTATTCATAGGGACTTTAAAGGGTAATATCCGACATGATGTTCGCCTTTGGGAACCTAATTCATTTAGAGAAGGCATTCAGGTTAGCAAGAAAAATGGAAAGTAAAATTATGGCAACCAGGAAGCATACCACTCAAAAATATAAAGATGGAAGTGTTGTTGCCCCTATTCTTCCACGACCTATAAGGTTGGCACCACAAAAATTGGCAGAAAAAAGAGCAAAAGGGCTTTGTTACTGTTGTGATAGCAAATACACTAAAGGTCATAAGTGTGATGAGAAGAAATTATTCTACATAGATTGTGAAGAGGAAGAAGAAAAGGACCAAGAAAGGTCAAAGGAAGAGGATATACTACAGGAACAAAGCCTGGATAAAGAAGAAATGAATCCAACCATATATTATAATACATTGGCTAGAATTACCACTCCTCAAACCATCAATATAGAAGGACAAATCAAGAAGAAAAAGGTAATAGTGTTGATTGATTCAGGAAGTACC
>APFE030537171.1:0-34431 GCA_000404065.3 Pinus taeda
TATATGGTGCATCAACACTCCAAGTTAATGTCATAGCATTAAAGGTCAACGTCCAAGGTCCTGGTATTCAAGGAGGGTCATATCATTTGCTCAAATTCTTCCTCAATACCAATGCTTCTCAAAGGGGCTCCAACATCCCTGACATAGTCTCTTGCATCATCATGGAATGTGATTAGACATCCTCTATAGAGTGTTGAAGAAGCATCACATCATCCCTCCAGGGATAAGAATCTTCTAAGGCATACACAAGGAATCAATTAAAATCGACATCATGGATGGAAGAACCATAAAAGCATTGTGGTGGACCATATTCAATGTTAAATGTGTCTAAGTAATTCTTGCAAATATCATCTTCAAATGTCTTACTAATTTATGATTTTACCCAAGTTTCTATACTTATATATGGGAGAGTTATTAAATTACCTTATTAGTTATATCCAACCCTAAGGGGAGGAAATAATCCTAAGTTGAGCCTTTCAAACAATATGTCCAAGTGATAGGTTTTATGGCTTGGTGTCTACTTCATGAAAGGTATCATTTACTTATGCTAGGTTATGCAAACTATTGCCCATGAGCACCTTTGTAGCGGGAGCACTTAGCTATTTGATTTATCTTCCCTTGCCTTTGTTTTCCAGACACCCATTTGTTCATTTTTCTTTCTTGCTTTGATATGCTTTGATTAACTAACATTATTGATTTATCAAGTGATAATAATAATATAATACCCCTTTAATGATGGACACTTTATTGTTTGATCAAGGTTGGCATGTTTACTAAGAGTTCCTTTTACTTTCACAGGCATGATATGCATGGATACTTTAAGGGACAAATTGCTATATTAGAGGGGGCAAAGATCAAGCTATAATTGGCTTTTGCTTGATTTGCATCCCTTGTAAAATAAAATCCATTTGATTTGTTGCTTTTGTTTTTTTTCTTCTTATAGTTGCATCAACCTTGGGTATTTCCAACCCCTTCTTCTCATAGGACAAGGGCAATAAGGAACTAGTATAATTGACTAACAACAACCAATCAAAAGATAGGATAATAAACATTAGGGGATGATGACAAATGTTAATTATGAATAACTTGTATTGCTACCACCATAAGAACCTCCTACAAGTGTATTTGAAATATTTCATATTTTTAAATAGTAATCAAATTATTTATGTATATAAAGCATAAGCTTCTACAATATAAAGATTTAAAATAAATTGGAAAATGTAACAATCCATCTCATAATTATGTGGATTAAATTTTATTAACAAATTTTGTGTGGGAAATATTTTTATTTTTCTATTTTTCTTTCACATGTTTTAGATTATGTATTGAGGACACTTCTAGGATTGGTGGCTCAGTGTCCCTTGGGGAAATAAAAGAGGTGTTGAAACAATTCACCAAATATAAGAGTCTAGGTCTTGGTGGTTGGACTGTTGAACTCTTCATTTCCTTTTTTGATCTGATGGGGCCTGATATTTTCAATATGGTAGAGGAATCGAAAATATTGGGGAAATTCTCTAGAATTAGTAATGCAACATACATAGCTCTAATTCCTAAAATCTCCAAGCCTAAGGCCTTATTCGACTTCAAACTTATCTCTTTGTGCAACTTAATCTATAAGATCATTTTGAAAATTATCTCTAATAGGATCAAGCATGTCCTTGTTGATAAAATATCCTCTAATCAATTTGGCTTCCTAGCCAATAAGTAGATCCATGATGCTATCAATATCGCTCAAGAAGTCCTCCACTCGATTAAGTCTAAAAATATTCAAGCCTTAGTGTTTAATATGGATCTTGATAAGGCATTTTACAAAGTAAATTACACCTTTCCTCCTTTAGTCCTTCTTCAAATGGGTTTGGGATTAGAGAATACAAACTAGATTATGGGTTGTGTCACTTCAGCAAATTTCTCAATTTTGATCAATGACTCTCCCTCAAACAATTTCTCTAGCTTAAGAGACCTTAGACAAGGATTCCCCCTGTCTCCCTTATTATTTTTATTGGTGATGAAAGGTCTAATTTTGCTGTTGTTGAAAGAAAATAAAGAAGGAAACATAAAAGGCATTAAAATATCATGTAATCAATTCATCACCCACTTATTATTTGTGGATTCCATTTTATGTTGTTGGGAGTAGGATCTGTTTCTAATTGGTAGGATTTCTCTAGGGTCATTAGTGTCTTTTGTGAGCCTTTTGGCATGGAGATTAGTGCCCAAAAATTGTCTTTCTATCACAACTCAACCAATGAGGACCTTCTCTCATCCATCCAATCTTTTCTCCCTTTTTAGAAGGCTACTATAGACTCCAGTTTCAAATATCTTGGCTTCTTTCTGAAGCGAATTGGATATCATATAGATGATTGGAAGTGGCTCCTCAGAAAAATTGATGAAAAGGTTAGTGTGTGATGATATAACTGGATTTCCTTGGGAGGAAGAATGGTCTTAGTTAAATCAACGTTTGAAAATATCCTATTCTTTTGGCTTGCAATATCCAAAATTCCAAAAGCAATTCTAAATAACATTAGACAAAGAATGTACAACTTTCTTTGGATTGGTAAAAGGAGAAAAGAAGGAAAGAATACATGTTTCCAGTTGGGCCTCCCCTGCCAAAGCTAAATATTATGGACGTTGGGGATTCAAGAATCTTATCTGGTTTTGGAAAAGATTTAGCCCTAAAAAATTTGTGGAGAGGATTGTTTGATGGTGGGATTTGGAGTCAAGTGATCAAGGAGAAGTACCTAAAGAAACAGTCAGTGGTGGATTGGCTTGGAGGAGCAACAAAAAAGCATGAAAATAGGGGATCCATTGTCTAGAAGGAACTTGTGGATTATTTTCCCTTCCTTTTTAAATGGTTGGCTTGGAAGGTGGGAGAGGGTAAAAAAGTGATATTGGGAAAGAACCCCTTCATAGGAGGGAATGTTGAAATGTGGCAACAAGAATATTCCAATTTAATTTGTCCTTGAAATAAATTGTGAATTAAAATCGAATTTAGTCTTAACAACTACTTGGAAATAATTAATTAAGTTATTTTAACTTCTATTAGTTGGAGAAATTCAAGTTAGAAGTCTTTTTGAAGTCATGCAAGAGTTATCCCTTAAATTAAGGAGATAAGCCTTAAATTAAGGAGATAAGATTGAGCTATATTTGAGTTGTAATTAGTTAACTCAGTTTACTAAGTTAAGTCTAGTTAAATTAGTTCCAAATTGTTTGAGGAACTAATAGAGAGTTAACAGTCAGTTGATGCATGCATGCACTCAACTAGTTTACTCTAGTTAACTGAAGATTCCCTCATCAAAAACTCATGCATCTCTATTCTGAGAAAGACCCAGTTGAGCTTAAAGACAAGGACAATGTCCTATCAGTTGCTGTGTCTTCTTATAAAGAAAACTCATGCATGCAGAAGGAATAATTCCTTGAGGATTGCGTAGTTCTGATAGTGTGTGAGGTCAGGAGATCATCCACTTGGTAAATCAAATTTTTCTAATTGGTTGAAGGATATCATCCTAGAGGAACAATGCAAGGAAATAGGAGCTTGGAGGGCAAAGAGGAAGGCTTGTGAGAATCCAAGTTTGCCTATGAGCATCTGTGAGGATTGTACTGAGAGATGGCTAGCTGTGAGAGCTAACACTTTGTATAATCTCTATGTATTTCCACCTTGTATGATAATACAGATAATGGGGTTTTTAGCTGAGGCTTTCCCCAAAGTATTTTCATGTGAATTGTGTGATTGATTCTTCTTCTTCTGGTTATATTGTTTAGCTTGATCTTTAAGCTTTCACAAATTGATAGCAGAATTAGGTTATAGTATTTTGCTTTTATTTATATTGCATAATCAGGTTAACCTACATAGTAGATTTTCTACATGGTATCAGAGTGAGATTTGTAGGAAATTTCTACATGGTATCGGAGCTGGATTTATAGAAATTTTCTACAAGATATCGGAACTGTGAACGTATACTGAGAAGAGAATTTGAAGTTTGAAGTTCGGGGTTGCAAGTGCAAATCGAATTCATATCATACTTCAATTGAGATGGGACATTATGTGACTAATTGCCCATCGAAGAAGTCCAAGAAGGGATCCTTGGAAGGATCAAAAGGTGAGGCATTAGCCTCTCAGTTTGAGTACCCGTATCTACAATGATCAACCGATCTTTATCCATAGCAGATCCTCCATCTTGAGTTTCCCCAACTCAAAACTCTAACGATTAAATTTCTCGATCTCTATCTTTCCACTGCTTGCCATCTTTCTTTCACCACAAGAATTGATTTTGTAGATCATCCACTGAACAGGTTCTACCACAGGATTGAGCAAAAACCCCTAAGAAACAAAGGCGTCCCCTTGAAGCCAAAACATCTCTGATACCAAATGTAGGTTTTAACCTTGTAGAAAAATTACCTCCATACGAATTCTAAAAACAAAAAATAAACAATGGCGAGAGCATAAAACATAAAATAGATATACATAGATATTTTCCCCTGGATCCCAAAACAGGGGCTACTAGATTGATTTTTCATTATGTTCCTTTCAATGTTACAATGCATATATATACACGTTGAAGCATCCATAAACCCCAATACATTAACCCTGGATTAGATCATAATCGTAGTTCCCTTGACTGGATAGAAAACCATCATACCCAAAACCATATGTGAAATCCATGCACAAAACCATAGGTAGGTCCGCTCACCTAATATAGGGTCTAAAAAAATAATTCATGAGGCATTGCCTCAGTCCCTGTGCAGGGGGGCTATCTCCCCCTGTTAGGGGGGTAACCTTCCCCCTGTGAGCCCCTAGCAGTGCTCAGTGTAATGTACAGGGGGGACTAGTCATGGAAAGAATGTAACACAACCCAACATATTCTTCCCAATTGGGTTTCCATGAACATCTTGTTATCTTTATGTGTGTTTTAAAGTTACATAAAGTGCTTCATATGAGATTATTGTTGCCATTTGTGATGTTATTTTTTTTGGTTGCACACACAACTATCATGAAGGATTCCATCTTATAATTCTCTAAATTCACTCAAAAATTAATTTCGATTAGCATTTGATTAATGCCAACAACTCTCTATTCCCCTATGTCCATTATACTAGAGAGTGAAGATCAATTGTTTTTATCTTAGAACCACTACACTTTTATGGGAGCCTTAAAATACCCATATTTTTAGGTTAAAAACACCAAAATTAATCATCAAAACAAAAATGGGTGCTCCCATATCACTTTTTTCTTTCCAAGTTGGAATTACAACATTTTTCCACCATGGTTTTAAATCCCTATAAATTTGCAAACAAAAAACCTTAAAATTGACCCTCGAAAACAAAGGTGGTGTTCTGACCATCACCCTTATTCTTTCAAGATTAAAATTACAACTTGTTTAAAACCATGGATGTAACACAATATAAAATAAAATAAAATTTATTTTAAACATTATACAATAAAATAATGATATAAATATCATTCTTTAAAAAAAAAGAATTTAAATTGAAAATAAGAGGTGTGTGGAAGGCATGAGAGTGGGGATGGTGATTCTAAGATGTGCCTCTCCCCATAAACCACTTTTCCTCCTTGTAAACCACCACTTGGCCCCCTTCATCCCCCACAACTCCCCCAACTGCCTAACCTTCCATCCACCCACCTCCATTCCCCACACCACCCACAAGCAGCACTCTAGGTCAAAACAGTTTCAAATATTAACCCCAAAGAAAATGGGGTGCCACTAATTGGCATCACTTTTAGCTGTGATTTAATTTTTCTATTTGAAATGATATAATTGTCACGACAGATTCAACTAAATTGCAAATTTTAAAAAACATTGAAAAAAATGGGTAATGTTGGGAGTACCATTCTTTCTTTTGAGAGGTCAATTCTAGGGTTTTTTGTATGCAAACTTATATATGAAGATTACAATATTTTTTATTTTTATTTTTTAAATTTAAAAAAAAATGTGCTACATTGTGATTCGAAAAAACGAACCCTAGAACTTCTGATCATGGGGAAAGGAGGACTGACAATACAGAAGCCGAGCAGGAGCGATGAAATCTTGGAGGCGCAGCAGCAATTGCAGATAGCAGAACAGATTAAATCCCATTTCGAATCTCTGGCTCCGAAGTGCCACAGGAAGTCCCTTCACAGCGATAGCTCTGATGATTATCTTGATGTTCAAGATGATCTATGTGATGACATCCCTCCAGAGCTCGAGAAATACCAGGAGCTCAAATCTCGCTATGGGTCGCTATTTGTGAGCAAAAATGGAGAGAGGTTGCCAGAGGAGTATGTGGAAACCGACTATTACAATGACCTGAATGCCATCGACAAGGTTCATTGCCCACCTGGAGAAGAATTTATAAAGTTGGATTGCAATAGCGGATCGTATCTCCGTTTGGCTTATCAGGAGGATACTGGATTAGTGGAACGGATCCCTATTCGTAGCAACCCGGCTACTAACGACTGGTTTCCTGCTACTGTAGATGACCATTCAACGGACTTTGGGGACGCTGGCTCTTAGCCATATGCCGCTGCATTCAGCCACAGCTACCCCCATCGGATTGGAGACGCCCTCGTCAAGCGCGAACTCGCAGAGCATGCATTCAGTTTTCTCCAAGCGGTAGCTCTTGGAAATAATTTCTTCACCCTGGAAGGAAACTCTCCTTTGTTTACTTCTTCTTTATCCCCCCCAAACTGCGTCTGGACACTCTTGTGGGCGGATCGAAAAGTCAGATCTGGCGTCCCTAGGATTCCCGCCTCCTCTCATCTCTATCCCCTACGGAAAACGCAGGAAAAGAAGACCCTGCAAAGCTCCAGCCGCCTGTTGTCTCAGATCTGCAGAGGCAAGCAGAATTCTGGTCTCTCTTCCTCATTCCAGATCCTGATCAAGCTTATTTCTGGCAAAACCCTGCTACAATGGGTGAGAGCGTCGGATCAAGTGCAAGACCTCAAGCAGGCTCTGGAAATCAAGCTGGGGATTTCCTCTGCAGCACAGCGACTTCTCCACGAAGGTAAACAACTCGAGGATCTTTACCCCCTGTCTTTTTACAACATTAAGAGAAATACCTCCATTGCTCTTACCCTTCGTCTAAGAGGGGGCGCTGCAGGACAATCATCCTCAGCTGAGACATTTTCTTACAAAGATGTTGTCCATGCGAAGCTGCCTAAGAGAACAGCTCCACCTACTCAAGCTCCCAATCCGTTTCTGGTGGACAAACTGGAGGAAACCCCCTCCATAGAAATAATGCATCCTTCGCTGGATGAGCAAACCCAGCATTTTGCGGAATATGGCATTTTCTGCAGGTTTAATGGGCTATGGCCACACACAGCAGACCTCTACCAATGGATCCACTCTAACTGGACCAACAACTGCAAGGTTCTGCTATGCTCAAAGGGATTTTTCATCGTAGTGTTTGCCTTCAATGAGGACTATCAAAAAGCCTTAACTGGTGGCCCATGGTTCTGGGGAGCAGCTGGCTGATTCCTCATGCCTTGGTTCCCAGATTTCGATCCCTCTACAGCAGTTATCACCAAACTCCCCATCTAGGTCAGACTTCCAAACCTCCCAGCGAATCTATGGCACTTTGCAGTATTCCAAGGGATTGGCAACTCTCTAGGCCGCCTTTTAGACACAGACATCTCTAGCGGGGAAAAGGGCTTATACACTTTTGCCAGGATTTGTGCAGAAATAGACATCAGCAAAGGACTCCCGAACCAGATCAATCTCAAAATTGGAGATTTTCATTGGACCCAAACCTTGGATTATGAGAATACAGCCTTTCGTTGCCGCAACTGCCACCATACAGGTCACCTTCAGAGCTCTTGTCCCACGATGCGAGCGCAAAAGAAGAAAGCCAATACTAAGCAGAAGTCCAAAAGCTGGATGCCTCATGAGTCTCCTCCCATGGACGATTTTGATTTCAGCTCCGATGAAGAGGAAGAGAATAAGGAAGGTGTGGCAGCAGCGTCGGAACCGAATCCGTTCCCAGCAGGTCCAGAGGATTCATCCATCATACCAGCCTCACAGAAAAGGATCCATGAATCCTCCACCTCGGACTCAGACAAGGAGACCTCTCCATCAGCTCATCTCAGTTTGCAAATCATGCCAGCTCAGCAATGCCCTCATGAGTGGGTCAATGTTGGTAAAAAGAAAGGGAAAAAATGTAGAATAGTGGATTCTGCACATGTTGGGTAGAATCCTCTGTTCAGATCATGCTCTTTTGTTCATCTTGTTTCTTCTTGCTCAGCACTGATCTCTTCTCTTTCTCTCTTAGGAGCCGAGGTGGACTACCAATCCTTTCCGGCTGCCTTTGTTCTTGCTTCTCTTGTTTGTAACCTCGCATTGTACCATACATTCTCTTAATAGATTTAGTTTTTACTGAGAAAAAAAAAGAAAGAAATGTGCTACCAGTAGAACCACTTAAATGGGAATAAAAATAACCACTATTGAAAAAGTTAGATATTACCATAAGAAACACAAAATCCTTGAAATAATGAAAATTGATTAAAGGGACACATGTTGAGTCATATATATTTGGAATATTATAAAATATGGGCCATTAATCATCCCCAAAATCCTTAGAAGCAACATTGTTTCTCTAAAAAGAGCTCTCATTTAAACTATTTTGATAATCATTAGTTAGGAATAAGCCATTATGGCACTAAATTTCTCACCTCATTTTCCCATCTTTTGGCTATTATTTTAGGTTGCCCATTTTCTTCATAAAGATTAAAAATAAATACATTTGGAGAAGTGTGTAGATTAGAGAGCCCTTTGATGAAATAACTATATAGAGAAGGCTTAGAGTTACCACATCACATGCAAGGTAATATATATATGTAATTATTTCTCTTGATAAATAAGAATCATCTATTTTTAGGAATTCACATTGTTGATTTAAGTTTATTACATGTATTTTGTTAGATCTAAGACTTTTGTGATCCATAATGTAGATATAAGTCTTTCAAATTAATCACATTGTTAGTATATTGAAGTATGTTAGGCATATATTTATTTATGAGAAAATTAAAAGTAGGGTTTATGATTGTTATGAAATATAATGATTTTCTTGGTAATATTACATGTAGGGTAATTTGGAGAACATTTTCTTTCTTCTTGAGCTCGATCTCAAGATTTGAAGACTCTACAAAAAGTATCTCATTGTGTTGAGAGGCACTTTCTAAAACCTGGTATTAGGGATATGTGTAATTCCTTTTATGTTTAACATAGAGTTGACACACAATGTTTAAAAATATATATTATTATTAACAAATATTTCAATGTCACGCTTAAGTAAAATACCTCAATATCAACGATATATATATATGGGTTACCTAACTCTATGGATTATTGGCTCACTTGATGTCCCCATTGGGAAAGGTTATCGATGCTAAAACTAGTCAATTTACCCTAGATACTATTCTCAAATGGGAGGAAGTACCTAGAAGGTTTCATTGGGATAGTATTCCATTCATATATATATGAATGATTTCAGCTAGCCTAAGAGTGTGATGTTTCATAAATTCAAATATTTTATGACTCGCTTTTGGTTATCTAATGGATATTAAAGAAAGTTTCAATAAAAAAATTCATTTACAACCTCTATATTATGATATACAATTGTAAATGACATATTTCTCACGTAAGATAGCAAATGATGTCTTAAAATATGGTTTGCAAATGGTTTATAGCACCTAGATTATATACAACATCTAAGATGGGCACTTTAATGAAATTTCTTATGGACCTAGCTATAATGATATAATTTTATAATTAAGAATATGGATTATTTACAAGCATTACTTATTTCAATGATGTAACAATCATATCTTTTTGTTTGAGAAAAAACACTTATTTTTGTGATAGAGGTTGTTGATATGTATAAAAAGAAAGGGGGAGTATGAAGAGTTGTTTCTCTAATTCACTTTTGAGCTTTTTTGAATATTATGATGCATATGATTATCTAAATTTATTATATAAATAAATCAATTTTTTTTTTTTCCTTTGAAAAAGATGTATATATAATGTAATTGAAAATAAATAAAAATATTATGCAAGGAGATATTTTTTATAGCATAATATGAGGAAGATGTTTAATTCCTTCTACAAGTTCGTGAAGTTGACATATGGCACTTCAAAAAAAATTATTAAATTTAAAGTAAATAAAACATATACAATGTTAAACTGATAAGAACTGATACTACACTTGGGGATGTCAAATGTGAGGTTTCCCTCCTCACAAAATATTTGGATACCCCCCCAAATAACTTCCTCAAGTACAATTTCAAAGGAGCCTCAAAGGGAAATCCAAACAACTTTGGATATAGAGGCATCTTCAAAGACCACGAAGGAAACCATGGATTTATAGTGGTAAGTTCAATGGGGCCCAACGCAAACAATACCACAAAGTTTTATGCTCTGGAAGTAGGTCTATAGATGGTGGTAGTCGAAGGCTTCCACTGATTAATAGTTGAGGGGATTTCCACTATTTTCATTAACATCCTAAAAAACTCTTGAATGGTTCAAGCCCAGAAAATATCTCCCTTAGCTCGTGATTGGAATGCTTCATAGTTAGAATCAATTGACTTCTCCCCATCATTCAAGTCATCCTTCCGAGTCATGTAAAAATATTTGGTAATAAAGTAGCAGATTGTCTCACTAACTATGGGTGAGAAACAAGCAATGTACATGTAACGTCTAGTTTGGATTCATTGGACTCCATGGTGTTAGTGGGGGATTGCAAAAATTTGATTGATAAGGATCGGTAGATATGGGAAAACAACCAAGGTCTTTCCAATTCTTCCTCGAATCTTGGTGCTCCTTGTTTGAAATGTGTCAAGCTCTGATAAATGTCTCCAACTCCTCTTATTTTGTCATGTGGTTTCTAAAAGTCGTTTTCTTTAACCAACTCTTCATGGTCATAGCTTTGCATAGTGGTGAAATCCTATCGGACCATTTTGACCTTAGGAACTGTTTATTCCATATGGACAAGATTAGTTTTTGTGATTTAAGAGTCAGATTAGAAGTATATGTTAGTTTTTCCTTCTGTTAAATTTTTTTTCCATTGCTAGTTTGATGTGCACCAAATCTCCAAGTCAATGTCCTAGCATCAAAGGTAAACATCCAAGGTTCTCATGTTGGAGGAGGATCATATCATATCTTCAAATTTCTCATCAAGACCAACCCTTATCAAAGGGGCTACAATTTCCTCTATATACTCTCTTACATCATAATGGAATGTGACTAGACATCCTCTATAGAGTGTTGGAGAAGAATCATATAATCCCGTAAGGGTTTTTGGATGCACTTTTAAGAACCACCTAACAAATACTCAAGGAATCAGTTCAAATAAACATCGAGTGTGTGTGAAATTTTTGGCTACCCAAAAGGTGCTATTAAATGACTTAATTATTTATTGTTACTTATTTATTGAAAATTATTTCTTCCATGGGAAGTAACAAATAATAACATGAACAACACCAATCACAAAAAAATGATTATAGGAAATTACAAGAAACCATTCACACAATTTACACCAGTATTTTTGAAGAAAAAATCCTTAGAAAAACCCCATTGTAGGGAAAACCATTTTTTAGATATGAGGGCTTTTATTAATATCTTCAACAAAATTGTGTATTGAGAAACTACAACTTCTTTCTTGACACTTGCAAAGCTCTGATAAGATTTTCATCTCCACCTCTAAACAAATTGATCTGGGAAACTTGACTATCTTCCTTTGCAAATTAACTTGGCCCTTTCCTACAATTCACACTTCCTGTAGAACTCGCACTAGAAGCCTTCAACAATTTGCACTACTAATTTGGGAGCCTCTAGAAATTCACATTGGAAATCTAGCAGCCTCTAGAAATTCAATTTATCTTTCTTACAGTTTTCACTACCCTTTTCTTGCAATCACACTATTATTTTTTCAATTCATGCCACCACTAGAAACCTTGATCTGGCTTTCCTAGAAACTCACACTGCCTTTGGGAATTCACCCTGGAAAATTGTACTAGTAAAATGGAAAATTCAAACTAGAAAATTTAACCTCCTTTTGCAAAAATATTTCTCTCCTTTTGATACTTATAAACTAGAAATTTCTTTGAAGAATAAACTTTGAAAATTTATTTTCAATCACTATTGTTGAAACCCTCTTGATGTCTCTTTGAAAATTCACCGACTCACTATGTCTCCAATATTTCCCATCAATCTACCTCTATAATCTCTCATTCACAAATGAATGGTCATGATTAGAAGTTCACTTGATTCAATCGATGGCTAAGATCATCTTAGAAATTGTCCACGAGCTTCTAGAGGTAAATCAATCTTATCCCAACTAATGTTGGTTAATTATTCACTTTCCCTAACTTAGGAAATAATTAAAAAAAAAATATTGACATAACGAAGGTATTTCCATTAAGAAAAATTACATGGGCGTGGAGATAATTAAATCTTGTATGTTCTTAGCCTTAATGACACATCTCAAGGCTAGAACACATCTCCAAGCTACAAAATCTAACACCCTCTCTTAGCAAGGAAAGGGTATTCCACAACATCCAACTTATCCCTGAAGAATTTTTTTTTTTCATTACCCAAGGCCTTTGTCAAAATGTCTGCAACCTACTGATCTGTGGGAAAATATTGTATTTGAACTAATCCATGTTGTACACAATCCCTGATGAAATGCTATTTGATTTCGATGTTCTTCGACCTATCATGAAACATTGATTCTTCGATAACTTGATGCAACTCTGATTATCATAGTAGATAATAGTCGTCTCCATCCTTTCACCAAACAATGCCACCAGTAGCTTTTGAAGCCATATGGCCTCACATGTAACCATGCTTGCTACCATGTATTCTACCTCTATAGAACTTAATGCATTTGACCTATGCTTCTTGTTCTACTAAGAGACAACCCTGCTCTAATGTTGAAGAAACACTCTCAAGTGTTATTCTTGTCCATTGCATTACCTTCCTAGTCTACATTGGTATATCTTATCAAACTGGCACCATCACCCTGAGTATACTCAACCCGTACTCAATTATACCTGGTATATATCACAACACATTCTTTTCTATTTTCCAATGCACTCTCTTTATTTCCACCATGAACTAACTAAGGTTTTTTATTGTAAAAAAATGTCTGGCCTTGTGTTAACCAAATACATAAGAGATCCAGTAAGCTATCTATATAAAGTAAGATCCATTGCTGCTTCAATGCATCAATATTCTTCCAATTGGTTATCATAGGCGTAGACATGGGTCTATAGTCCAACATCCTGAAAATTTTCAAGATATCCATAACATATGTTCCTTGACCAAGGAATATCCTTCCATTTGTCTGCCACACCTTGAGTCCAAGAAAATAATGCATCAACCCCAAGTCCTTCTTCTCGAACTCTGCTACTGATTCCTTCTTGCATCCCTCAATGAGCTATAGTGACCTAGAAAAAAAGAGATCATCCACATACAAAACAAGAAAAATTGGTTCACCTTCAACCATAAGATAGCGGAGGCTTGAATATGCCTCTCTTCATAAAATGTATTTCCTATAAGTAGTTTTCAATCTAAACATACCACACATTGGGATCTTGCTTGAGTTCATATATTTTTCTCCTCAACTTGCATAAATGGGCATCCCTCCCATTTGTCTCAAAACCCTATGGTTGTTTAATGTACACCTCCTCTTTTATAACTCCATTCAGGAACATCGTCTTTACAACTATTTAATGGATATTTCATCCCATATGTTATATAAGTGGGATCATAGCCCTAATGGAAGTATACCTAGCCATGGGAGGAAAAGTATCCTCATAATCTACTCCCTCCTTTTGAGATAACCCCTTGGCCATGAACCTTACCTTGAGATTTTCTACACTGCCATTTGCAACATGATTGATCGTATAGATCAAGTAGCAATGAACCACTACCCCATCCAATGATATAGGAACAACCTCCCAAACATTATTATAAATGATGGTGTTATACTCCTCCAGCATTGCATCCTGCCACACCTAGTGCTATGAAGCCTCCAAATAATTGGAAGGCTCATTGTTAATGAGCTCACCCGTCAATGCCTTCTACCCTGAATATCTCTTCAGTGGTCTTTTATCCCTCATGCTTGAGATAGGAGCTCCCATATGCTCTAGCACATCTCTCAACGAATGAAGCAATTCTCAATTCCTTCTCCCACTAGTGGTGGGTGGAGCTTCAATTTCCTCATCTTGTTGTTTCTCCACATGTTACAAACTCTCCTCCACCTATACTTGTGCCCATAGTAGTTATTATACTTGTACTAGTTCCCCAAGCCTAAGATTCCTATTCAATCCTTGGAGATTTTGTTGGTTGACATTGATAAACTTCTGGTAACTCGCGAGATCTCTTGAATTCTTTCTACTCCTAGAACTTTACATCTCATCTCACAATGATATTCTTACTACATGTGATGTAGATCTTGTATGCCTTGGAGAATTCATTGTAATTAATGAAGTACCCCTTCTCTATAGTCAAATCTAGCTCGGTGTGCTTCTCATGCAGAACATGAAAATATGTGATACTACCAAAAATGCTAAAATGTCCGACTTTTATCTTCTTTCTTGAAAGGCCTCCTCAGGTGTCATATGCCCCAACACCATGTGTGGGACCCTATTCTAAATGTACACTATTGTGCTACATGCCTCTACCCAGAGATATCTAGGCATGTCTTAATCATATAGCATGGTCCTTGTTGCTCCACCTATCATCTTGTTCTTCCTTTCGTAAACCCCATTTTGTTGCATGTTGTACAAAGATGTTCATTCCCTCTTTATTCCTACCTTTTCACATAATTCCTTGAGGTATTTATCGATGTTCTTGCCTCCATTATATTTCCAAAGAACATTTATCTTCATACCTGTCAATTTCTCCACAAGATCCTTAAATTCTTGCAAGTGACTAAAGATTTCATCCCTTGTCTTCAAGAAGTATATCCAAGTCTTCCTAGAGAAGTCATCAATAAAGTTCATGAAATACTCATAACCCCTAAGAGACTTAGTGGATAATGTACCAAAAATATTAGAATGTATCAAGTCTAGAATACCCTTGACTCTAATGTCACTCCTTAGAAATTTTTCCTTGGAAAACTTACCAAGTACGCACCCTCTACACATGCCATCATGTTCCATGCTTACTTATGGCACACGTCACAATATTTTTTAGAAACTTAAGTGCTCCTTCATGGATATGACCCATCCTCCTCTTCCATAACTCCCCCATATCTTTGTTACTGTTGTTTCTCACCAATGGCTTTGGACCATACAATTTCCACCCTAGACTCTACAACTTGTTTCTTCTCACTCCAATTTCTTTCACTGACTTCCAATCTTGGTTTTTTATGTACACCTTCTATCCTCAAGATTACATGTTATACCCATTATCTTGAACAAAAAAAACTCTAATCGAGTTCATTCCGAAACCTAGCATGTGCAACACATCTATAACATGAGTACTCTTCCCTGAATCCCTATGAAATGTGATTGTCCCTCTACCAATTGGAGTACACATGGACTTATTTCCCATCTAAATATAGAATCCTATCTCCAATGCTTTGTAGTTGGAGAAATACTCCCTAACCCATGTCATATGACATGAGGCTCTACTGTCAATATATCAAACTCCTATGGTGGTCAAGCTAGATAAACAAGCTATGAGAGTGAACTCATCTTTTATTCCTCAAGATAACTCATCAATATTTGCTAAAGTTTCCTACTACTTCTTCTTCTTGTCACCCTTCATCCTATTTCGAAATTGACTGACATACCTCCCATGTTGACTGCATATAAAAAACACTTGATTTTACTCAAGTCTTTATTTTTCTTCTCTCCCTTGCAGTTAGGCCCTTTTCTCGAGCCCTTCCTAGCTTTGGCCCTTCTCGCAAGAGAAAAATTCTCATCATCCTCACACTTCTGGATTTTACTACTGCTACCACTTACAAGGGTCAACCTAAGTTCTTCTTGAGTGAAATTTCTCCATAAACGATTCTATTCAGTTAGGTATTGTCATCTATGTATCACTTGGACAAACACATCCCACTATTTTGAGAACCCATTTGGAGTAGTTCCCACGAGCTCATCATCATCTATTTTCTCTCCATAGCTGCTAACTTATCCTTAGCAAGTTTGATCCCGTTGAGGTAACTGACTATGCCTTCATTAGAGAAATTTTAAGGTCTAAAATGGCCCTCCTAAGGAATATTATAAAATAATAATGGAAATAATAAAATAATATTAGATTATCACATCAATTTTTGGAGGGAAAAAATTTTTTAAAAAACTACTTTTCAACTCATATTTTCAACTTATCTCCCTATGATTCTACTCAATTTTCAAGTGGGAGGACTCGTTGGATGTGGAAAATAATTTTTCATTCAAGGAGTATCCACGTTGCATACTTTAGATGGACTCTAATACACGAAAAAAGTGAAATACATGAAAAACCATGATTGCAATCATGTTTTTTTTCATGTATTTCACTTTTTTCGTGTAATAGGGTCCATCCAAAGTATGCAACATGGGTACTCCTTGGAAGCAAAATTAAATTATGCATCTAACAAGTGCTCCCACTCTAAATTCGAGTAAAATCTTAGGGCGATAAGTTGAAAATACAAGTTGAAAAATATTTTTTTTATCTTTTTACCTTTTTACTCCAAAAAAGGTGAATCGCCCCCCATGGTTGGCATCATCGTATTGAATCCTATTGGTTCTTATAAAGCTGATTATTTTTGTACAATTTTGTTTTGAGGCCCATTTTGAACCTCAAAATTTCTCTATTGTTCCCTTGTTCATTCTAGTGTTTATTAGCTTCTCTTCAAGGATCAACTTATTGTCTACAATAGCATTATGGAATAGCTTTAGGATAGAATCACACATATTCTTGGTTGTATCCAATTCTACAATATGGGGTAGGATATGATCCTTAAGCTCATCTTGGATAATACGCCTTGCCTTGGCATCCTCCTTGCAGTAGGTCACTAGTTGTATAATATATCTTGGTACAACAATAGTTGTCATAGAATACTCCTTCAACCCATGCTCCTCCAAAAATAATAAAATTCTAGTTTTCCAGACACCAAAGTTTGATGCACCATTAAGTGTGTCCTAATCCCTCAATCTAGTTGAAGCCATTTCTAAAACTCTCGAACAATAAACCCTAATAAATATGAATAGATGTGAAGAGAAAATTTATGTGATAAAACCTTTGATTTCTCAGTCAAACCTTTGATCTCAGATCACTAATAACCTCAACACTTCACTTCTCTAATACCATGTGAAATTTCTGGCTACGTAGAAGGTGTTACTAATCCAATTAATTTTTTCATGTTGCCTATTCACTACAAATAAATTCTTCTGTGAGAAGTAATGAATAATAAAATGAACAACACCTATCAAAAAAATAAAATTACAAGGAATATATGAGAAACCAATAACACAATTTACAGTAGTATTTTTTAACAAAAACACCTTTGAAAAACCCCAATCTAGGGAAAAATAATTTTCATATTTGGGGGCTTCAATTAATATCTTCAGAAAAATTCCTATTGATAAATTACAACTAGTTTTCTGACACTTGCAAAGCTCTAGCAATATTTTTATCTCCACCTTTGAAAAATTTGACCTAGGAAACTTCACTATCTCCCTTTGCAAATTAACTTGGACCTTTCCTAAAATTTGTGCATCCTCTGAAACTCACACTAGAATCCTCCATCAATTCACACTGACAATCTAAAAACCTCCATAAAACTGACCCGCCTTTCCTACAATTCACACCACCCTTTCCTGCAAGTGCACTACTCTTCTTGCAATTCACATTGCCCCTAGACATATCATTTCTTCTTTCCTGACAACTTGCACTCCCTCTTGGAATTCACTCTGGAAATTCACACAAGTAAACTAATAAATTTGACCTCCTTTGATAGAAATAATTTGCTCTCCTTCTGATACTCAGAAATTGGAAATCTTTGTGAAGAATAAATTTTGGTAATTTCTTCTCAATAACTATTGTTGAAACCCTCCTAGTGTCTCTCTAAAAGTTCACTCGCTTGATGTGTCTTCAATGTTACCCATCTATCCTCTTTTAAAATCAGTCATTCGCAAATGAATGACCATGATTATAAGTTCACTTGATCCAATTGATTTCTAATATGACTTTATAAACTTTCCATAAGATTCTAGAGGTAAATCGATCTTATCCTAAGTAATATCAATTAATTATTCACTTTCCCTATGTTTAACTTAGGAAATAATTAAAAAAATCACTAATTGAAATAATTAAGATATTTCCATTAGGAAAAATTACATGGGATTAGAGATAATTAATTCCTTCATGTTATTGGCCTTAACGTCACATCTCAAAGCTAGAACACTTGCCTGAGCTTCAAATTCTAATAGGGTGGAAAAACCATAAAATCATTAAGGTGTATTATATTCGTGCCAAATTCACCAAAGTACTTCTCGCGGGCATCATTTTCAAATGTCCTACTAGCTTTATGATTTTACACAAGTTATCATACTTAGGTATGGGAGGGTTATTGCATGTCCAACCCTGAGTGAAGAAATAATTCCTAGTTCGACCCTTTCGAATGATATGTGCTATGGCTTCAAGTTTACTTCATGAAAGGTATTATAGACTTATACTAGGTTATGGAAAATATTGTCCATGAGCACCTATATAGAGGGAGCACTTATATTTTTGAGTTACCCTCCCTCACTTTTGTTTTCTAGAGCCCCCATATTTTCTTCTTTTTTTTCTTTCTTGCTTTGATATGTTCAAATCATGATTGTCATTAGACCATAAACTGTAGGCATTAGTCTATGATACAATTTCTAGAGTTAATATCCATGAGAGGCAGTTAGTCCATGTTTTGAAACACATGGGGAGTGTTGGAACCAATGTCCAACAATCTTCCCCTTAGCATGAGTTGGGTGAGTTTCGAACTCGAGACCTGTCACTCTAATACCACTTGTTGGAATCATGATTGTTGTATACCAAAACCCACAAACATTAGTCTCGACTACAATCGTCAAAGTTAGGATCCACGAGAGGTAGTTAGTCCATGTCATGAAACACACATGAAGCCTTGAACCTAACGTCCAACATGATATGGATTGTTTAACCAACTTTATTAGTTTATCAAGTAATAATAATAATAATACAATCTTCCTTTAATGATAGACAATTTATTGTTTGATCAAGGTCGAGATGTTTACTAAGAGTTTCTTTTATTTTGATAGGCATGATATGCGTGGATACTCTCAGGGATAAGTGGCTATATTAAAAGGTGTAGAGATCACGTTATAATTGGATTTTTTTATTTATTTACATTCATTGTCATTTTTTTCATTTCTATATTTGGATTATGCTTTTTCTTTTCTTATGGTTGCACCAACCTTGGGTATTTACAACTCCTCATAGGACAAGGCCAATAAGGAACTAGTATGAGTTTAACAACGATGAATCAAAAGATAGGACAAAAAACATTACAAAATGATGACAAGTGTTAAGTATGAATAACATGGAGTTCTACCATCATAAGAGACTCTTGTTTATGCCCCTCCTAGACAGTGAAAGAAAGGCCCTAAGGTAAGTGGCATTAGATAAGGGATACATAATAACCACCAAGGTGAAGTAAGGGAACAAATACATAAACATTAATGATCTATAATCCATTTTCAACTTGTGATCCATATTAGAATGACTTAAACATTAAAAGCACTTAAATGCAAAAAAATGGTTAATATACCTCATAATAGATGATCTACCTTCATCGGATGAGTACGCTAGATCAATGAATGCATTGATCAAAAAATGGATGAGAAGCATCTAAGGTTGACTATCTATTAATTGTAGTAAGGTTTCTTGCTAGCAAGTTGCATCATCACAAATTTTTTTTCTCTTAAGGATACCCATGTATATTGATGAGTAACAACAAGACCTCCTTGTCCACTTATATTAAATGTTTATCTATTATATTAATTGATTAGATTATGATACTTGGTTTAATTCCTCTTTTCATAAATCATCCAACATCTTTATCTTAAAAAAATTATAAAAATAAAAAAGATTGAATTTCTAAACTAAAAAAATATAAATCATATATCCACATTAAATATCATAATATATCTTAGATATATGTCAAAATAACATTTCCTAAGAAGCAACTATATATACCTATTTTTTAAGCTAGATCATAGGGTAAACAAACTTCTTAAAAATTTATGGAAAAAATATATTCTCTTAAGTTTATCTTGCAAAAGGTGTCTTTATTCCTTCTTTCGTTGGTATTAAAACTTTGAGCTTAATCCAATCAGAAATTTAGATTATTTAAAGGCCGACCACAAGATCAACAATTTATTTTATAGCTAAATCTTGACCTGAACCAAAGGGTTAAGGGTGATCATATTAAAAGTTTAAGTATTTTATTTTTATTGAAAATGTTGGGTTGAGTGCAGAAGTTTATTTTATAGTTTAATATAATGTGTAATAATGTTGTCTATTAATTATTAAAATTGAATTTGAAATTCTTTTATATTAAACTAAAATAAAATTATAAAAATCTAAAAATAATAATTATATAAAATATTAAAAAAATATTAACCTGTGAAAAAATTTAAAATAAATATGGAAGAGTTATATTAAAAAATAGTAAAAAAATCTAGTACTTATTAGGTTATATTAAAAAGGAACATTGGTAACCGACATGCATTAGTTTGAGGGTGGCTCAACGACGAAATTCGTTGGTCTATGATATATATATGTGAACCTCAATTGCTTTCATTGTCCAAATCTGAACGTTCAAAATGACAAAATTCACCAAAATGAAATGGCCCAAGCAGCTACAGTTCTGCAGCTGCTTTTGTGGTTGCACGGTTCGTGGATCCACGAAAAAAATTCACAGTATTGAAGATCGCTGTGATGGCGCTGAAGGGGGAGATCATCTGGAATTACTTGGTCAAGAAAACGATGGGTGCGCAAAACGAAGCAAGTTTGTATATTTTGATTCGAAACCTAATATTTTTAAAACGGTGTTGAGGATTTTTTGGCAGCCGCGCAGTACTCAAATAAGAAATTCAGTTATCCAAGAAACCCTAACTGTGAAAATACCAGTACAGAAGGAGAAATTACAAGACCAGGAAGATAAAAATGAGAAAATTAGTAGTTACAGAGAAGAGCTGATGATTACAGATGTTACTGAAGCTTCTAAACTTGATAATGACAACTCATGTAAACTTATGGAGACTGATAATGACTACTCGTGTAAACTTTTGGAGATTCAAAGTTTCTGTGAAGATTATGGAAGAAAACAGAAATCACAACTGTATAAGGATGAGATAGATGAATCAAATTGTGAGAGCTGTCAAATTATGAGGGAAGCTGAGACTGATCAACAGTGTTGTAGAAAACAGAACTCAGATGTTTCAATCGAAGAGACCTTTTGCAATGGAATTGAGGAGGGGCAGAATGAATTAGCAGTAGTTCATGTAGGTGAGGACTGCGAGGATAAAATTGCAGAGGAATCCGTGGTGAGCCCCAGGATTAAAAGTATTGAGCTCTATGAACTGGATGAGCAGCAATATGCGGTTGTCAGCGAAGTCTTGGTCGACTTTATGGCTGATGGAGGGGCCTATTCAACCGGGGACGACACATAACAAGATTGCCATTATTAAGATAATTATGCTTATGGGAGTCGTATTCTGGATTTAATAATTTGAAAATATTTTTAGTGGTATACACAATTTATTGAATAAAATAATTTCAAGGTTTCTCAACCATTCAGTTTTCATAGTTTAATATTTTCACTCTGGTAATAAGTTTTTAGCTTTTTATTTTCATTTTTTCTGTCTGTTTTAGTTTTACAAATAATGTTTTTATAGGCTTAGTATTCTGGATTTAATAATTTGAGAATATTTTTAATAGTATACACAATCCAATAAATAAAAGAAATTTAAGGTTTTTCAACCATTCAGTTTTCATTGTTTAGGATTTCCATTCCTGTCATGCAGTTACAGTTTTTTAGTTTCTTACTCACTCCTCTGTTTTAGTTTTACAAGTTCTCAAAGTTACAAATATTGCTCTGAGATTAGAGATTTTCTGCTTGCTAAAATGATTTGTTTTTGCTAAAGTTTGAGTGCTTTAGGGTTTTTTTTAGTGTGTTGAATCTATTTATGCATTCAAAAGTGCAATTTAATAATAAAAAATCACATATTAATTGTGTTATTCTTCCTTTAATATGTTATTAATTAGTATAAGTGATATTAATGCTGGTTTTAAATTTGACTTAAGAATAATAGTTATGTGGATTATATATACATATATATAGAGAGATATATTTTATTACAACTATAGATATGCCTATTTAGAATATGGGTTTTATAATTTTAATTTAATTATCAATAATTATTAGGTGGATGGTAAAGATTTAATCTACATAAAATATTCTAGAATAGTTTTAGTATTATTCACAAATCAAAGTTTGAGATTTATTTCCAAACTAGTAATGCACTTTTTCCCTTTTAATTAAACTAATTAATTAAAAAATATCATATGAACCCTTTAAGTTCATGAAATGAGTTATGTTTTTTTTTTTAAAATGTGGTATTCATAAGCTATTGTATTGTAACAAAGCCTATTTACACATTAGGAATGTTCATGTAGGAGTGAATTTCCATAGTTAAAGATTTGTTACATGTTTTACTTAAGGTTAAAGTTATAATTTAGTTATTTAAGACTTTTTTAATTTTAGCACCGTGAGTGAGTGAAATATATTATGAAGTAAGTGTTTTGATATTTATCATGAATTGATGCCTATATGCATTTGCCAGTCATTTAATTTATATGGTTGTGCTAGTATTAGGAATATATATCTTCAAGCTCTTGAGGAACTATTTAGACAATATTGTTAAGTCATTACAAGAAATACTCATTAGGAACTCAACATGTGACATTTAAGAACTAAAGCTCACATAACAACATTCCTCTCAATCAAACTAAACCTAATTGAATATATATATATATATATATATATTATATATATATATATATATTATATATATATATATATATATATATGGTTTATCTGGGTTGTTGGGATGAATTGTTGTTCTACTCTTGGAGTAGCCCCTATAACAACCCCTAAAAAATTTCACCTCCTACAATTAATTTTTTTTGGGTCTACCTTTATTTTTTAACATTTTCATGGTCATTCTTATTGCATTACTTAGATAAACTCTTAGCTTAATGACTATTAAGTGTAGTCCACAAATGAACCATTGTCATGATAAGAAGTTCTATCTGTCCCACTAATGGAGCCTAGCTGTCAATAATAACAATAAGAGTACACCAAATTCCTCATTCAAATCTAGACAATATGTGAAGGTGGATGGGATCTTGAAATTTTAGAGGAAGCCTGAGATTCTGTGGATGAAGGGGCAATTATTGCCAGAACAATTCCTTCTGCAATATTTTTTTTAGGAGCTCTACCTTGGTGAAAAGGATTTAGTCTACAAAGAAGAGATTTTGAGGAATCTTTTCACATTGAAGCTATGATTGTGATACTTAGTGGCTTAGTGAGATGCCCCTTTCAAGAAGAAGAGCCATGGAGGATTTGTTTGAGAAGATACTTGCCAAAGAAATGGAAGAATGTTGTGTTGACTATATTGAACCATGGGGGCGGTTGGCATATGGGCCATGGGGCCACTGTGAATTTTTCTCTACTTTTGCCTCAGGACTGTGGTTTATCCTTAATGACAAAATTCATTATTTTTGTAAACAAGAATTACCTAATGTTGTGATAACTAAGGCACTAGGAGACTATACAAATCCAGTAGGGGATTTTACTATCCTATGACCTCGAGAAATATGCAACTCTTGGTTTCATGTGTGTTTTGATGTTGAACAACATTACGAAATATAAGTGATTGGAGGCTTCCACAGTTACTCATATTGATGGAGATTTCTAGAATAAAATTGTGTAATGGATATATGATTTGTCCAATGTTTCAGATGGTTACTCTAACCATCATCAAGGACCAAAGAGCTGATGTTGAATGATCAAAGCATATTTTGATGTTGAGAAACATTACAAGATGATCAAAGCAATGTGCAGGTTGAGCTGTAGTGTTTGTAACAATACTTGTGGGGCTCAAGATCTAAGGAAAGAGTTACCAAAACATGACTGAGAGTTTAAACATATAGATCAATTTAGGAAGCACTTCTTTCATATACACAAGCTTTTAGTATGTGCATCTTATGCTTGGAAGGTCAAAAGGTATTTATTTGTGAACAAAATAATTATACACCTACACACCTAGAATGACATTTATCTAGAAGAAACTCCGAAGTGAATAGTAGTGAAATGCAAAGGTGAGGTTTCATGGGTCATCCAATTTGTGACTTTTGTGAGAAATGATTTTATGGAGACAATGAAAAATCCTTGCATATGTCAAGAGATCATTATACTTACCACATATGCCAAAGAAGTGGAAAATATGCCAAAGAAGGCACCGCAGGCATTTTGAGTATTACTGGAATTACAGTGATCTAGAGACACACTTTAGCCCATAACACTTTCTATGTGAAAATATTGATTTCCTAGCCAAAAAAATATTGTTGTCTTTGCATCTAAAGTAAAGTTGAAGAGGCGTATTGCAATTAAGCATGTTGGAAATATGTTCAGGTCTCAATGGAATATTGCACTACAAATTCTTGTTATTTTTCAGTTTGAGCATCCTAGTAATGAGAGTGGGTCTCAATGTGTTGCCAGAGGATGAGGATGGAATATGAATAATCAGATTTCTTCAGCTAATCCATCGAAAATTAAGATGCTTGACATATAGAATGACATTCACAATACATATTTACTACAATTACTCAAAATTTAAATTCTATCTTGAGCTCTAACTCATTGCCTTCAATGTTTTCCTTTGACATGGTAGTAAGTTATTCCACAAATCCTATATAAACCTCCCAAGTATCTCACTACAGTGAGTAGGAAAGCACTTAACTCCCCTCTTGAAGAATATGCCTTTCCTCCCCCTCATGGGCATAAAAAAAAATGCTTTCCATAAATATAGAAACAAAGGAAAGAGATTAAGTAAGCCTATGGCTACACATGTAAGTGGCGGTCGAGGAAACATAAGGGTTCTTATTACAACATAATCACGAAAAAGTCTTATACCAGGGCATCTTTCGTCTTTGTACCTTGTGTATTCATACTCAAATGTGAACTATTCTAGTAAGGCTATTGTTGCTAATGTTCAAGAACCATCAGATGAGTTTCCTCCTATTTTAGGAAGACACCATGTTCCTCCATGGTACATAATGAATTTCCTCCATATATGAAAAGCTGAAACATCATTCTCATCGGATGATGTGCCTTGGGAAATCTATGTGAGGAAAAAGGGTTCTAGAACGCATTAATAAAGAAGGTGCATAAGCCTAATTTGATAACTTATGGTATCTTTATAAATGGTTTAACAAGTTTGAGAAAACTGCGCAAAGATCTTAAATTGTTCGAGGCAATGTGGAACGAAGGATGCACTCTAGATGTTTTAATATGCAACAATATAATAGATGCCCTTCGGTTCAAAAAAGGTGCACTCCTCAAGCTCTGCCTATCTTTGATAAAATGAATGATCGTGGTTGTCTTCCGGATGTTACAACTTACGATTCACTGATCAAACACATATGTAACTCTAGGTGGATAGACAGCAATTGAGATTTTTTATGAAATGGAAAGAAATGATTTCTAGGCACTACACATGCAGTACGGAAATTCATTTAGCTTTTGAGAATTATGCGAAGAACAAACATATAGAGAACTTCCTAAAATTGTTTGGTGACCATCCATATCGCATGGATTACATGGAATTTATGTAGAAGTACACCGGTACTGGGGCTGATATCACAATCTCCTACGTCCCAATTGATTACAATCGCGCATCTAATTATGATTGATGAAAATATATGATAGAGGTGGGGTGTTCCATTAAATTAGTTAAAATCCGAAGGGAGCATATTTGAAAGCATTCGAAGTGGACACGACAATACTTGGCCTGTCACCCCAAGAGGATTAAAAAACACCTTACATTACTTCACTGGAATTTCATGTCTTCAAGTTCTTGACATCTTTTTAGAGATACCCAGCTGTAAATGATTTTGGTTAAGAAATTATCACTGCCTCTACAAAGCAATACGATGTTCAAGGCATCTTTGTGGAGATTGGGATAGGTAACATGGGTGCCTATGAGAATGATTTAAAGGTCGGCGATATTGGAAGACCTTGCTTCTTACTCTTATCAAAAGGTGGCATCAAAGTTTAAAAATATATATTATTAATAATTAAGTATTTCAGAGTTTGGCTTAAGTACTTCAATATAGGGTGGCATCAAAAATTTAAAAATATATATATTAAATTAATTAACTATATGGAGTGGTATCAAAATTTAAAAATATATATTAAATTAATAATTAAGTATTTTAGTGCCTCTTTTAAGTATCTCAATATCATATATACAGAAAGAGAGAGCTTGAGTAGTATAGTGTTGTGAATTACAAGTAGAAGAGCATGAGGTCAAGTCTCTGAGCTAGCTAACTATGTGGCTCAATGGGCTGTAGGCCTCACTTGATGTCCCCATTGAGTTAGGTTTGCTATATTGAAACTAGTCAATTTACCTTCCGTAAGATGTGTATTTCATCAATATATATATATAATATATATAGATAGATATATAGATATATATATTAATTATTGATTTAAGCTAGATTAAAAGTGTGGTATTTTACAAATACAATTTTTGGGTAACTCACTTTTGGTTATCCAATTGATATGAAAAGAAGTTCCAATAAACAAAAAAATCATTTTACAACTTCTATAAGATGATATAGAGATAGAGATGTAAATGGCATCTTTCTCACATATACATGGATACATGGATATCAACAAAATAGTAGATGGCATCTTAAAAGATGGTTTGGAAATGGAGCGTAGCACCTAGATTAAATACATAATCTAGCATGGGCACTTAAATGAATTTTCCTATGAACCTTGGCTATATGAACCTTGGCTATAATGATATACTCTTATATATTAAGACCATGAACTATTTGCAACAGTTACTTTTTTTAGTGATGTAACTATCACGTCGTTTTAGAGAAAAAAGAGACTTATTTTTTTATGAGAGAGGTTGTTGATATGTATAAAAAGAAAGGGGGCTGAAGAGTTGTTGTTCTTATTTAATTTTGAATATATGTAGTCTTGTTTTATAAATAAAATTACATTTTTTTCTTTTGAAAAAATGTGTATATAATATAATTGAAAGTAAAAAAGTATTATTATGTTAAGAGGTACTTTTTATAGCATAGTATAAGGAAGATGTGCAATTCCTTCTACAAGTTCATGAGGTTGAAATATAACACTTCAAAAAAATTATAAAATATTAAGCAAATAAAAGATATACAATGTTAGTCATAATGTACATAAAAAATACTATATAGAGAGATAAAACGATAGATACAAGATCTACACATAAATGTAAATATGACATATGTGTAGATATTGTATCTCTCTTTCTATCTCTCTATATAGTACTTTTTATATTGAGTGAGTTTATTAGTGGCCAAATTAAGTCATTCAAGGGCTTTTTGTTTAGGTCTCTCTCTCTCTCTCTCTCTCTTTCTCTCTCTCTCTCTCCTCTTCTCTATATATATATATATATAATATAATATAAATATATAATAATATATATATATATAT
The DNA here is from genome assembly GCA_000404065.3 of Pinus taeda. Lineage (NCBI taxonomy): Eukaryota > Viridiplantae > Streptophyta > Pinopsida > Pinales > Pinaceae > Pinus > Pinus taeda. Next base: position 27,772 of record APFE030537171.1, read on the forward strand.
ATATATATATAAATATTATGTATAATATGTAATATATATATATATATATAATATATATAAGAGAAAGAGAGAGAGAGAGAGAGAGAGAGAGAGAGAGATCCCAATGGTGCACCAACCCTCCAAGTTAATGTCATAGCATCAAAGGTCAACGTCCAAGATCCTGGTGTTCAAGGAGGGTCATATCATTTGTTCAAATTTGTCCTCAATACCAATGCTTCTCAAAGGGGATCCAACACCCCCCATATAGTCTCTTGCATCATCATGGAATGTGATTAGACATCCTTTGTAGAGTGTTGAAGAAGCATCATATCATCCCTCAAGGGATTTTGGCTACACTTCTAAGAATCATCCAAGACATATTCAAGGAATCAATTGAAATCGATATCATGGATGGAAGAACCATAAAAGCATCGTGGTGGACCATATTCAATGTTAAATATATCTAAGTAATTGTTGCAAGTATCATCTTCAAATGTCTTACTAGCTTATGATTTTTCCCAAGTTTCTATACTTATATATGGGAGGGTTATTGCATGAACTTATTAGTTGTATCAACCCTGAGGGGAGGAACTAATCCTAAGTTGAGCCTTTCAAATGATATGTCCAAGTGATAGGTATTATGGCTTGGTGTTACTTCATGAAAGGTATCATATACTTATGCTAGGTTATGCAAACTATTGCCCATGAGCACCTTTGTAGAGGGATCACCTAGCTATTTGAGTTACCTTCCCTTGGCTTTGTTTTACAGGCCCCCATTTGTTCCTTTTATTTGTTGCTTTGATATTCTTTGATTAACTAGCTTTATTGATTTATCAAGTAATAATAATAATATAGTACCCCTTTAATGATGGGCACTTTATTGTTTGATCAAGGTTGATATGTTTACTAAGATTTCATTTTACTTTCATAGGCATGATATGCATGGATACTTTTGAGGGAAAAGTGGCTATATTAGAGGGAGAAATGATGAACCTATAATTGGCTTTTTCTTGATTTGCATCCCTTATAAAAAAAAATCCATTTGATATTTTGCTTGTCTTTTTTTTCTTATAGCTGCATCAACCTTGAGTATTTCCAACCCCTTCTTCTCATAGGACAAGGGAAATAAGGACCTCCTACAAGTGTATTTGAAATATTTCATAATTTTAAATAATAGTAATCAAATTATTTTATTATATAAATATAAGCTTATACAATATAAATATTTAAAAATAAATTGGAAAATGTAGCAATCCATCTCATAATATGTGGATTAAAGTTTATTAACAATTTTTATGTGTGGTAAATTTATTATAATTAATGTAGATTTTATTTTTAAAATGAGTAAAATATATATATATTATTTAATAAGTGGCATAGTAATGTTTCTATTTTTCTTTCACATGTTTTAGATTATGTTTTGAGGACACTGTCAAAATTGGTGGCTCAGTGTCCCTTGGGGAATAAAGAGGTGTTGAAACAATTCGCCAAATATAAGAGTCTGGGTCTTGATGGTTGGACTATTGAACTCTTCATTTCCCTTTTTGATCCGATGAGACCTCATCTTTGCAATATGGTAGAGGAATAGAAAATATTGGGAAAGTATTTAGAGTTATTAATGCAACATACATAACTCTGATTCCTAAAAGCTCCAAGACTAAAGCCTTATTTGACTTCAGACTTATCTCTTTGTGCAACTTAATTTATAAGATCATTTCCAAAATTATCTCTAATAGGATTAAGCATGTCCTTGTTGATAAAATCTCCTCTAAGAAATTTGGCTTCCTAGCCAATAGGCAGATCCACGATGTTATCAACATCGCTCAAGAAGTCCTCCACTCAATTAAGTCTAAAAGCTTCAAGCCTTAATGCTTAATATGGATCTTGATACGGCATTTGACTAAGTAAATTGGACCTTTCCTAATTTAGTCCTTAATCAAATAGGTTTGGGATTGGAGACTACAAACTAGATTATGGGTTGTGTCACTTCAACAAATTTCTCAATTTCGATCAATGACTTTCACTCAAACAATTTCTCTAGCTCAAGAGACCTTAGATAGGGATGCCCCTTGTCTCCCTTATTATTTTTATTGGTGATGAAAGGTCCGATTTTGTTGTTACTAAAAGAAAAGCAAGAATGAAACATAAAAGCCATTAAAATATCATGTAATCAATTCATCATCCACTTATTGTTTGTGGATTCCATGTTTTGTTGTTGGGAGTAGGATCTGTTTCTAAATGGTAGGATTTCTCCAGGGCCATTAGTGTCTTTTGTGAGGCTTTTGGCATGGAGATTAGTGCCCAAACATTGTCTTTCTATCACAACTCAACCAATGAGGACCTTCTCTCATCCACCCAATCTTTTCTCCCTTTTCAAATGGCTACTATAGACTCTGGTTTCAAATATATTGGCTTCTTTTTGAAGCCAAATGGATACCATATATATGATTGGAAGTGGAGCCTCGAATAAGATTGATTAGAAGGTTAGTGTGTGATACTGCAACTGGATTTCCTTGGGAGGAAGAATGATCTTAGCTAAATAAACGTTTGAAAATATCTAATTCTTTTGGCTTGCAATATCCAAAATTTCAAAAACAATTCTAAATAACATTAGACAAAGAATGTAAAACTTTATTTGGACTGGTAAAAGGAGCAAAGAAAGAAGAAATACACCTTTCCAGTTAGGATCCATTGTTTAGAAGGAACTTATGGATTATTTTCCCTTCCTTTTTAAATGGTCGGCTTGGAAAGTGGGAGATGGTAAAAAAGTGATCTTGGGCAAAGACCCCTTCATAGGAGGGAATGAGATCTATAATTTTTCAGTTGATTTAAATTAGACTTTGGCTTCAAAACACTTTAATTGATTAAATGATGCATCTAATAGGGGTAGATGGTTGTCTTCTTTAGATTTAGACTTGGATGCCCTTTTGCTGAAGAATGGAACTCCTTCATCAAAGAGCTGAATTTAAATGGGGTTCATTTAAATGAATTGGAAGACCAATTAGTATGGAGTTGGGACATTTCTGTAAGGAAGGTTAAAGAAAATATGGCATACAAAGATATTGCTAATTCAGTTTTGGAAAAGGATACCAGGTGGTGGCCCATCAATATATAGAATTGGTACATACCAAAAGAACTCAAATGTTTTGTTTGGTTAGTACTTCAAAAAAAAATTCTAACTTGGCATAACTTACAAAAAAGAGGATTCACAGGCCCAAACCAATGTTGTCTTTGCAGAAAGTAGGATGAATCTATGGACCATATCTTTATTGGCTTCCAATATACTAAGAATATATGGTAGTTGGTTTTGAAGATCTTAAATATTAGAGAACATCTTGAACATACCTCCTTTGAGGATTTTCTTCAATTGTGGGTAGGCTAATTTAAACATCTTTCACTTCTCATCTTTGTGGCATGGAGTATATGGATTCAAAGAAATAAGATAATATTGAAAAATGAAGTATGAATATCCTTTATCTTTCTTCCTGGATTATAGCTTATTCCAGGGAGCACTCTCAATTACAATTTTGAGCAAAATTGAGAAGGCGACAATTTCCTAACCTACTCCGAGATAATCTAATTGGGTTTTTCCATAAAGCAACACAACAATCTTATTGTGCAGTGGGAGGTATGATCAAAATGATAGGAGGAAAAGCCTTACATTTCAGAATTGGTCTAGAACCTAGTACAAATACAAAGCAAAATTAATTGCTGCCTAGGTTCTTATGTTCTTGGCTTAGCAAAGAACATAAAACAATATTCAAATGTTGGGGGACTCCAAGTGTACGATTGATTGGCTGGAAGGAAAATCTAATTTAGAAGTTCTCAATCTTGCAGGATGGAAGAGGAAAATACAAGGGAAGAAGAGAGACTTCGATGTTACCAATATCCAACATATCTACAGAGAGTTCAATTTAACTGCTGACAACCTATAAAAAAATATCTCCAAATGGAACTTTTCCTTATTTGTTATGAAGAACTCATTGAAACTACCATACAAACATCACACACAATCCCTTTAGACTGAAATCATTTAGTTGGAAAGTAGATTTCTACTTCAAACTCTCCATCTATAAAACAGTGAAAGGATGGAAAATCAGTTTTGATGATGTTACCTCATCTCTATTGCTCCTGTATATTTTCAGCTCTTACAGTTAACATGTAATCTTATCCTAGGTAGTATTTCAATTGTAGTCTTTAACAGTCATTATATAAATATATATAATAATAATATAATTATATATATATATAATATAATATAATATATATATATATATATTAATACTTGCTCGTTAAATAATATAATAAAATATATATATAATATTAAATAATATATATATATAATATATAAATATATATATAAATGTTATAGAATGAAACCAATGAACACATACAGCTGAAATCCTAAACATTTCAGTACAAATTTATTTTTTCTTGTTATGAGGAATACAGTTTTTTGTAAGATTTGACTGACTTTTTAATCTCCTTAATAACAAATGTATCATTTCAATAAAAAAAATTGTTGTTGATTATGTTGATAGATATGTCTATTTTAGAGTAGGTCTTTTAGGCTTTTAATAATTTAATTATAAGTAGTTATTAGGTGGATGGTAGAAATTTAATTCCATGAATCATAGATCAAAGGCTAAGCTTTATGTCCAAATTAGTTATGCTCTTTTAATTAATTTATCTCAAATTAATTAATTAAAGAAAATTCCATATCAATGTGTCATTTGACTATGTGGTATTGATAAGCTATAATATTAGCTCATAATATTGTAATAAAAGTTATTTACAAATAAAGAGTTTTCATGGTAAAGTGAAGATGAATCTACATAATTAAAACATAGGAATATGGTAATATGTGTTTTAAATGCATATATGTTGAATTCATATATTAATTTTTTTCATTTTAATAACAATAATAATAATTTAAAATAAAGTTATAATTTAGTTAATTTTTTTATTTTTTTTTTATTTGAGCAATGTGAGATATATCATGGGGTAAGTATTTTAATGTTTATCATGGATTGATGTCTATCAGCTTTTATCCACCATTTAATTTATATGGTTCTACTAGTTAGTATAAGTGGTATTAGTTCTTTTCAAACCATGACTTTAACAATCCATCATTAGTTTATCATTGACCAAAGCTAGTTATAATGTTTAGCTTTGAAAAACAAATATTTATCTTTCAATATTATTGAAAAAAAAAAATCAAACATCTGATTGGAACATAACTTGAAGGTCTTATTGTAGCCTTTGTATACTACAATACCATGTGGATAACTTCCTCAAATTTGTTTGCCATAATTTTTGGATGCAGTTGGAATATTTATACCATGTTTTTTAGATATTTGTGTAGTGATTTTTCATTGTTAAGTTTTATAGAAAAAATAACGAGAATTAAAATCCTTGAAAATAGCGGAGGCTCACATAAACAACATATTTACAACCAGCCTATATTCATCTTAACTCCAGATCTACCAAGTGTCGAGATGGATCAAATCTCTTTTCACTTAAAAAATGTTTGCATCCCAAGATATTTGATCCCTCTTGGGGCTTGATATATCTAAAGTTAAGATGGATCTAGGCTAGTTTAGTTTCCCCTTTTAAAATAGGCTATATTCAATAAATACCATGGTTATTTTATATTATTATTTATTATTTAATTTATAGTTTTTATTTTTAAAATGTTCACATTACATTATGTTATGTTACAACATCTCTACCATACAGGACTACAAAATTATTTTATTTTTCTATATATAATGTTGATATAACATTATGTTATTTATAACTCATCATAAAACATATTTTTTGTTTGTTAATATATTTGCATTTTAAATCTTACATGTGAACTGAATATAGGATGAATTACAAATAATATAGTATCAATAATATCATTTTTACATGGGATTTGTCAACTCCATATTAAGTAGTGAACTAATTACATATTAAAAAAGTAAATTATTATTTTTACCTTCAATCACTTTGTTTATCTATATTAAGTTTAGTGTAAAATTAAGGTGGAAATTAGAGTATTTTATTTATGGCCTACATTTTTTTATATTAGTATTTTTTAATTTGCTAATATAAGTACTATTTTATTATTTTTAAATGTAATGTTACCTAGCAACATCTCTCTGACGCTGGGTTGTAGAGCATCGATGCAAAAAATGGATAGAAAAAAGTCGTAAATATATATACTTACCAAGAGTTATTGCCCACAATTTCTTTTGTGTTATTTAGCACTTTAATTAGGAGTAAAAATGTAAATGTACAAAATTACTAGTGATTACTAACCAAAATTTATGCAAGAGCTTGCTCGTTAGTAGACAATTAATTTTTCCACTTCATATATCAAGTTGCAATTTTTCTAAAACCATAATTTCCAGTTCAATGGTAGTGACTAAGCCACCCTACAACACTTTTTAAAGTTGCTTTTAGATTTGATTCAAGAACAATGGTTATGGGAGGTTTTTTCTATCCATACCATGAAAAACGTCTTTATATTTTATATTAGGAAAATATATTTTTTAAATTTTTGAGGGATTATCTAAACAACAATGTTCAAAGTAATTACAAAAATACTCATTGACAACTCAATATGTGACATATAAGAATTGACTATGGCATAAAAACCCATATCTCTCTCTCTCTCTCTCTCTCTCTCTATAT
>APFE030537171.1:43652-76936 GCA_000404065.3 Pinus taeda
GACAAGTGCTCAGATGGACCTTTTCCTTTAAGGAGTCTGAAAAGGAATGAAAGAGACTACTCTGGAAATCTAGATAGAGGGATTACCAAACCAATCGAAAAACTGCAGAATACTTTTTACAGTACGGTAGTCAATATTCTCGAATGTTGTGTTCAGTGCATTGCGATCGATAGGGTGGCAGATACGGCTTCCTAAGGATAAAGGATATAACCTATTGTGGTCTCCCAATATATAATCGACGGTACGTGGGAGCACAAGTCTGTACTAGAACTTGTTGTCTCAAAGAGGAGGAATCACCCAACCAACAATGAAAGTGATAGTTACCAGGCTTTACGATGCCGGAATACGTCTCTAGCCTAAACTTATAAATGTTGTGCGTTAGGTTCCAAAGCATTTTTATGTTCATTGAATTTATTTTGCAGTTGATCTTGCTTAAGAAATTTTCCTTTCAGGTTCACTACGTGATGTAGATATACAATTCCTAAAATGCAGTCTAAGATGATAAACAATCGTTTAATCTTCTTTTTGCAATGAAAATCCTAGCTACTAAGGAAAGAGAAATGATATTCTTTCAACATAGAGCACAAAGCACACACTAAATGCACTGTCCTAAATCAAACCAACAAGCAGTATAAATGCAAATTCACATGCATGTATTTGTTTTCAGCCTTCTTAATGTGTGAATGACAAGAAGAATGCTAAGTACAAATCTGAATTATCTTTTCAAAGCGACAATACTAACAAATTTCTCTTCAAAATGAAAGGAAGATAATAACGACACTTTGCGATTTCGAATTGAAAATTGTTTTCGACACCTGAAAAACTACTAATTCAAATCAAATACAAGAGTAACAGTATAATCGACCATCAAGAAAAATAGGATTCTCTTTTATGACTGAAAACGACACTTGCGACACTTTCAAATCAAGAAACGACAGTTTGATTACGCTACTTCTTTGTAAAAGAGAACTGAAAATGGCGCACAATACACAAAAACATTAACAGTTCTTTGTACAATGGAGGTGGAATGATGGAAAGGAAGGGGGTTTCCACAGTGGTATACTGGTCACAGACAGCAAAACTCCTTAATAGAGCTGAAGAGAGTGAAGAAAAACCAAAGTCTGAAGGCAAAATTAACATTTTCTGACCATCGCACCTATTACACATGGAATCCAATATGCATCTCGCCTACTGCACATGGGAGGTGTGATGCATACAGACTTCCTTGAAGAGAGGGTGCGATGGTACCAGTACAAGACTTTTACTTGGTCTTTAATCACAATTTGCAACTCAGTTCAAGGATTTAGGTTGAGCAAGTGATGTTCAGTAAATATAAATCACAAGGGTTGATCTAATGAGGTTACTAGAGCCACCACCAGGGCAATTAGAATGTTTGCAAATTGATTGTTTAGTTTATAAACAAAACCCGGAGATAGACTGAAGCAGCATTGATCTAATTTGCACTTGCATAGCAAATGCAGTTCGAAGGCTAGTTGGCTTGACTTCAGGCTTCGTTTGTAAGTTTATAAAACAAACAAATATATACAAGCAAACAATCTATTCACTCCCCAGTGAAGTCACCATTTTTTTATCGGGAAATCTAGTGTCCACTCGGAGCTGCTAGTCCCACTAAGACTAGTAGCTATCTTAGAAACAAACAAACAAAAACTACTTTCGCTTTCCTTTATGAGAAGTAGATAAGAGGGGAACAAAGGAAACCAACCTGAGTCTTGCGCTTGGTTCCTTGCTTGGTTCCTCTCCTTTCTGATAGATATTTATCGCTTCTTCTTCATCTACCCAGCTTCAAAGAGCACCTCTAGAATCAAAGCAACATAATACTATCGAAGAACAGAGATTTACAATCATAAACAATACAGGACCAGATATGTATTGACCACACAAATGCATATATCATCAAACATACAAGAATGTGGAGGAAAAATTGAATAGCTTTAATAATATCAAGAATAGCAAAGAGGATTACAACCAATTGTTCTGACCCAGCGTCATCCTCTCAGCATGAAAGCCCTTCTTCACCTCATGAAAAGCTTAGATCACCCAACACTATGATGTTGCACCAGGAAACCTATAGCACTTCCTTACAAGATACAAGATTCCAGCCTCTGGATCCCTGTGAAGAGGGATCCATATATAGATTATTGCAGGGGAGTGAGTCAGCTTCTAGGATTTTGATTAGTGTCCTCTCTCTGATGGTTCTTGATTCCACTTGGAGATTGATGATCTCTTACTCATCCTTGGGCGAATTCAGAGAGGCAAGTGTCACAGAAGAAGTTTCTGGAAGATTCCATGATCATCCACCTTGCAAACTCTCTCTTCCATTTGTCCACTCTCGTCCATCGCACCCTACAGAAGGGATTTCCAGTATGCATCGTACCCTTTACACTGAGCAGGTGAGATACATCACATCCTTTGCACTAGGCATTCTATATGGTCTAGTTCTGAGCAGTTTTCCGTGGAGAACTTCTGGGAGTTGATGTAATCAGCTGACCTTGCTCCTTTAGGGCATGATTCAACACTTTGAGGGACTTAGGAGCCCTTGGTTTATGGACGTGTATGATTGGGGTTGCAGTGCCCAAAAATTTCTATAGCACGTGGGGATGGCTAGGGTTTTGGTCAGGTTAAATCTCTCAAAGGGTTTGGAAAATTCCATCTTTATCAAGTTTGGGGACTCTCTATTTCGACAACATTTGGACTATGAAGGAATTTCGTTCAAGTGTGGTGTTATACAGTAATTTGTCACACTCCCTGTCTCATAACCTGAACTGTTGAAATTTTCCAAAAATGTCGCAAAGTGATAAAAGTTGTTAATGAATTCACTGTGAAAAACATTGATCATGGCATCCCTAAAAAAAGAAGAAGAAATACCTTAAAGTAATTCTGGAGGATTTGTCAAAAAACCCTATTTGCAATCCTAGTGCTACTATTACCAGTAAAATATGTGCTAGTAATCCTAAGCATAACTAGTGTCTAGCACTGTCAGCACAGGAATTATAATGAAAAATTGCGTTGGCCCTCTTCATGTAGTTTGTCCAAAAATGGAGCAGAAGCTTCTCTTACTAGAAGCCTTGAGAATGGCGAGCCAATTATTGTTTAATAATGATATGGTCAAGTTCTCCCATTTTGAGTCCTTGATCCTACCTTTAGGGAACTTCCCCTTAATATGTGCATCTTCTACCCCCTTTTGCTGAACCCTAACTTTCTCTCCTTCCCTATAAATGCATTCCCTTATACCCTCAAATGGTTGGTCATACTAGATTGGTCATGTTGTTGCTAAGTGATGAGCACCAATATTGCAGCAAGAATGTTGCAACTCTTGGGCTACTAGCTTTACTTTATCAACATGAGGTTCATACAAACTTGGAGGTGACAGTGTTGTCTACACAAGTAAAAGTGATGGTTCTTCCCTTTTTCACTATTCAGCAAGCGAGAGACCACTAGGGTTTTCAAGCCAAACTTCTATGGATTCAAAATAAGCTTGGTTCCTTGATGAACGAAATATAAATCTACTCTAAGAGAGAGCCAATCTATTGTAATAATGAAAAAGATTGAAATTCAATGCTAAGGCACACCATTTCCTAATTAACTGCTAAGAGCTATGTTTTGCAATAATGTTAAATTAACATGAACAAAATGCTACTGTCCTAAGCATGGAAGTTAAAAACATCAAACATCACTATCATGCATGTAAAGGGATATAATAAATCTTTTTTGTCTTTTTATGCTTTTCATGAAAAATCAAGTGTGCAAGCTAATCTTTGTTAGTGATGTAGCAAGTGTCTTAGGGATGTTGGTGGTTGGATGGAAGGTTTAGGAGATGGTTGGAAGGTTTAGGAGATCCTTGGGTGACCTTGGGTGGCTTCCTAGAGGTTTTCCCTCAATTCGGCCTCAAAACTGGCCACTATAGGAAAACCTATAGGATGTGATTCCTTGTATTTCTACAAGATACAGCCAAGAGAAAAACGATGGATGTTGGAGGTAATGGAAGGCTTAGGGAAGGTGGTTGATGGGTGTAATGGAGTGATAAAAGGCCTAGGATCACTTAGAACCCAAAACCAAGTTTAGGAGATGGTTGGACTCGCTCAACATGCTTGGGGGAATTTCTATGTAAAATGATGAAATTGGTGAAGGTCTTGATGAAAAAGAGGAATGCCTATGGGTGGATGAAGTTGGAAGGTGGTTTCTTGCTATGAGATCTATTTCTACTTCTGAAGCGCCTACTTTTCATAAAAAAATGTTTAATTTCAAAAAAGTCAAGTAAACAAGAAGAATTCTCATGAGCCAGAAAAGCAGAATTTAATGAACTAACTATCTACCTTATGCATGAAGAAATTGCTGAATAAAATGGAATCGTGGATGAGATCTATTGCAAGAATGAAGATAGAAGAGATGGTAATGAAATCCTACACTTGCAAAACTGATCAAATGCTATTTCATCTACAACAAATTCTAAATCTTATGAAGGAAAGAGAAATCTGTCTTTTTGGGGCTGCATAAGGGTCTTTTCCTCAAATCGTGATCCCAGAAGGAAGAAGCGAGGCTAGGACACCTAGTGACAACCTTGTGGTGCTTCTTTTATCCATTCTAACCTGCTACTAAAGTAAGGCACAAATGGAAGAAAACTAATAAACAATTAATCAAATATACGCTACTTGCAATGAAATACTTCTAAAGACAGTTTAACCATGAATCTATGAAAGTAAGCTAAGCATACAGATACAAGAAGAGGAGCCTTTGCTGCTAGGGTTGGGCCCTAACCCAAGAGCTTTAGCCCTTTGATTTAACTCAGTACTAGATCAAGAAAATCTCATTCTTATTACCATAACAAAAAATTACATCAAAGTCTTCCAAAAGACTGGAGCTCGAAAATAACTAGAGTTTTTTACAATAAAAATTCAAATCCTAATGGGGCTCTAGGCCTCTCTACTTATACAATTGAATTCTCCAACAACTTCCTTAAATATAGGGAGGCTTGGGTCCCAAACTCAAGATGAACTAACTCTTTGTCTATCACTTTCTCAGCTACCTTTTGATCTTCATGACTTGGTTGCTTGCACTCCGATCTGGTGTGATTAATGGAGGAATATTCAATTGGGGAAGGGGTAAATGAGGAGGGTTCACCCCCTACAATCTCTCTCCCTTGTCCCATTCGAGTTTCAAACCTTATTCTTGCCAAAATTCCTTCATTTTCTCTTCCAGGCCTGCATTCAATGCATATTAGTCCACTAGGAATAATATCTCACTTTAACTCATCTCATTAAACAAAATATAATCAAAACATGTAGGAGGTGAATTAAGGCCCATATAATTACCCAATGATGAGGCTCATCATCGCCCCCCTACTGAAAGTGTTGCTCATCCTTTGAGCAACTCAATCAATATCAATGTCTTTCATAGCTCTAGTGGCCTCCCTGAAATCCCATGCCTCTATTGTGGTTTCCTCTTCTTGTGCAGAGAAACATGCCTTCTTTTCTACCTCCTCCCACTGCCTCCTTTCTTCTTCTTCCTTCCTTCCTTCTAGCATCCATAAGAGTAGTGGTGGACTGAGCCTCAAGCCAATCCAATTGACTTTGAGCCTTTGAATAGATTGCTTATACATGGGTGTCCTATTTAGTGTTTCTCTCATTCTTTGAGGAGAGTGGTACTCTCTTATCTTTAAACTATATGGAAATGTATTCCATCTCCTCAGGAAATCTTGATGTTGTCATCCACTAAAAACCTGAACATGTCCTCAAAATGTGTAATTGCTTTCTCTTAGGCATGAAGATACCTGGGTACAAGCTAAGGATCATTTGTAATTAAATTATTTGTACAGATGAGGCCATTGGATTAGACTACTCAGCTCTAATCATAAGAGGCTCTATTTGTTCTCTTTCCAATATCTTCTTCATTTATGCAGTGCTTGCTTCCTCATGGTTCATCCATGTTGCCAAAGCCATCAACTGTAAATCTCCTAGCTTGGCATTAGGGTCCCATACATTCATGTCTATTAAGGCCATGTTATACAAATAAAACTCAAACATCTTGGCCCTGTCTTCCAATGTACTTTGATCACAAAGATCAATGAACTGTCTATAATCTTGAAATGGCATAGTGCCTCTCTGTGCTAGGGTCTTGATTTGGGATTGCAGCCACTATCCTTAAGGTATAGGGCATAGGATTTAGCTGGCATCCTGCACTAGATTGCTTCCAAAGAGAGACTAGCCATGGATGCCAATTGATTCTCTATTTCTTGCAGCTATCCTTTCAACCATGCATTTTCTGTCTCTAACTGATTTCTCATTATGGCCTCTCTATCTCTCAAGCTACTTAGTTCTCTTCCCATCTCCTTGAGCTTCTCCTCCATGTGACCAATGTCCCTCACCCCCTTGGACTTGGATATCTACACCCATCTATGAGTTCTGGCTCTCTCTTTCTCAATCTCAAAGAATAATGGAATAGAAAAAATTTATGGAATGACCCTACCCCCTTCAATAAATCTGTAGTAGGAGTCAAGGTTAGGTTGGGGGCTAGGTTCCCTTAGCTCTAGGTCCTCTTCTTTAGTTTCTTGTTGTAGGCTTCCCTCCTTATCCAATTTTTGAGTCTCCTATAGGTTTAGCAGAGTCTCCTGTAGGACTACTTCTGCTTCTTGTAGGTCCTGCTATGTATCATGTAGGATTTCTTTTCCTTTGGATGAGGTGGATCTAGTTATAGGCCTTCTCACGTAGGTGATAGGAGTCTTAGGGGAGGTTTGTGTTGAGGATCCTCTTTCTTGATTTTTCATAGGAGGAGGCAGTTTCTCCTGCTGTTTAGGTGAGTCCTCAATTACGATGGGAATTTTGGATGGAGTTGGGGTTTCCCTTGCCTTATCCTTGTGCTTTTCCTTGTTCTGAAATATAAGGGGGTTTGCCTCTGTATATTTCCTTTTTGTTTGATAGGGGTGCTAAGAGCTGTGAGGGAAGTTGTTGCTTCTCCTTCTTCTAGATCCTCATCTTGCTTATTAGTCTCCTCCTTGACATCCTCCTTTATTTCCTCATCACCTTCCTTCTCTTTCTCCTCTTCTTCCTCCTCATCTATCTCATCTTCATCCCTCTTTGCTTCTTCTACATCTGTTTCAGTTTCTTCCTCATCTTTTTCACTGACAATAGGACTAATGTCATATGTGAGGGCCTTGATGTCCTCCTCTATTTGCATGTCTCTGAAATTTTCCCATTGGATAGGAATTCTGAGGTTGTGGAGGGCATCTTCTATGATGATTCTAATTAACCCATGGTGGGCTAATTGTTGGTGGTTTCCCTCATACACCTTTATGCTTGTATCTATTAGTGATTGCAAAAGGAAGTATGGTATGTTGAGCCTATGGTGAGGAGGTGTTTCTGCTCCAAACCTCAATTCTTCAAGAAGCCTAAAGTGATACCCATAAACCACACTATACCTACCTTCACATGATATGTATTTAATAAGGTGGTAGCTTACCTCATTCTAGGGGTATGGTAGGCTTGTTCTCCTTACTCCATTTTTTTCCTCAATGGGCTCTTCTCCCTCTAAAAGGAACTTCTTCTTGGCAATCTGGCTATCTCCCTTGTCTTCCTTTCTCCAAGGCACTCCTAAGGGAAGTGTGGTAATCCTGATTATGAGTTTAGGGGTGAGCTCTATGGATAGGCCTCTCACCACAACTTGAGGATGTTGGTGGTTCCTGACAATGTTAATGGGCTCCCTTATATTAAACCCCCTGTCATTTTTGTTGGTGAATTTTGAGGAGATGAGATGGTTGATACAATTTTTAAATGCATAAGTAAATAACTAAAAGAATCATGGAGAAAATTCCCTTACAGCTTCCAAATTCACTCAATACTAGGGGATTTTCTGTTCAATTCACTTTGAAAAAGGGAAGTAATTATAGAGCCTACTTCCTCATAGAGTTTGTTGTAGCCAACCTCCTGTGTTTTCCCCTCTGAAACTCCTCTCAGCCATTCATGTAGACTGTCTGTCTGTAACCTATAGGATTCTTATATGATCCTATAGGATTTCTTGTGTAATCCTATAGGAATTCATGTGCAGGAGAAAGGTGGAATTTCTCTTTTGTAGGTTTCCTGGGTAGAAGAGCGACTTTGCTAGAGTGAGCCTTGAGGAGATGAATGCATGAGTGCATGGGGATCAATGATTATTTCCTCTTATGGCAGAGTTGTGTGAGGTGGTGTGTTGGCAGCAGAGGTACATTTTCTATTTTTGGATTGTTCGTCCCCACTACCACCTCATCATTCCTCTCTCCTCGTAATCAACTCCAAATTCATGCCTTCATAAACTTAACTGCTTTTGTTCTTCCCTTTGTTTGAGTTGACTGCTACCACATGTGGGAGGACCAACTATTTTGTCTTCATCGACTGAACGAAGGTGGCCAAGTTAATTGGCCACCTTTCGCTTATAAAACAACTTGATTGTAACCTTTACATCTTTTAACTATATTATGCAAATGAGAGAGTGAAGCGAGATACTTACCTGTGGTGTTAATACCTTGTTGTAGTTGTTGAGGACTTGAGGTGTTTGTTGTGTGTTGGCTGCATGCTATTTTTCCTTCCTTTTTTATTACTCTCTAATGATTCCTTTAATGTGTAGGTACTAGGTGTTGAAGATGATGGTGCTGCTACTCCGGAGCTTTTTCTGCCCTTGGATCTTCATGCTAGAATCTTTCTATAATCATGATTTGTATTATGTGGGATAGGTTGCTACAAGATGTCCTGTAGCTGCTTCTCCCTCAGAAATTTTAATCATACACTACTGTGATTTTGAAGATGATGACATGGATAGAGGGGAGGTCTAGAAGTGTGAGTAATGAGGAATACTAAGGTGATGCTCCCTTCTGTTCTCGATTTCATTTTTTCTCTCTGTGTTTTCTCTTGAAGACTGTGAAAAGTGTATTTTTTTTAACTGATTTTTTTTAATGGTGAATGCACGGGTGATGAAAGTGGAGATAGATATGGTAATGAAGTTGTGATGTTATTATTTTGACATGGCAAGTCAATTGCTCATCCTAGGGTCACTTTTTGTAGGATTTGTGAGCCACTGTAATTCCTACAGGATCATCCTGTAGGTTTTTAGGGGATCCTGTAGAAAACACAGTCCCCTTGTAAACTAAAGCAAAGGAGTGAAAAAATGAAATAAATGGTGGAGTGATGAATGATGATGGGTGGAAAAATAAAAATGGGAGTGAAATAGGTCCCTTTTTTATCCTCCTTTGTTCTCTGATCATCCTCCTTGCTGACCTACAAATAGAGATTTTCATGATTTTTTTTCTCTTTCTTTTTTTTGAAAACAACTAGTCTGCCTTTAAGAGGTTTTCATCCTAGTTGTTTTCCCTAGGCACCCAAAGAGAGGTTTTCACCCAGAGATCTTTTCATTTTCTCTTCTTCTTTTTTTTCTATGAAACCATTGGCCGTCCTAAGAGGTTTTCAACCCAATAGTGGGACTTAGGCGCTTCATGGAGGTTTTCACCCGAGTCCTTATTTTTTTTTTTTTTTCTCTCAGTGATTGAGGCAGGAGATGAAACTTGCTCCATCACCATCACTATTTTATTGATACGATAAATGAACTCTTGCTTTGACAATGGCCTCTTGTAAAATTTTAGTCTGTTCCCGTTAACAGTAAAGGAATGGCCTCTGCATCTATGTTTCTAATATGCATCGAACCATTATGATGACATTTTTCTATAACATAAGGCCCTAGCCATCTTGTCCTTAAATTTCCCTTAAAGTATTTATATCTGGAATCATATAACAAAGCCCAATCACCTTCTTGAAATTACTTATCCTTAATGTTTTTATCATGCCAGATCTTCCTCTGAAGTTAGGTTACCTTTGTGTGTAGGAGGACCTACATTCTGAACTCATCTAAACCATTCAACTGAAGAAATATCTCTTTTTGTGCACTGCTGAGATCTAGATTTTTCCATCCTTAATTTGTTATACTCAAACTCAATGGACAACAAGGCCCTTTTCCCATAGACCAGCTAATAGGGTGTGAATCCAGTGAAGGTTTTCTAGGTGGTATTATAGGCCCGGGTGGCCTCAACTAGTCTATCTACCCAATATTTCCTACTACTACTAACCACTTTGGTCAAGATGCTCTCCAGTGCTCTGTTGGTCACCTCCACCTTCCCATTAGCTTGTGGGTGATAGGGAGTGGAGGTCCTATGTTTGATCTTGTGCTGGCTGAGCAAGTCTTCAATCTTGTTGGAGGTAAACTAGATGCCTTGATCAATGATCAGCTCTCTAGGGTACCCAAATTTTTAATATATATTCTCCCTTAAGAACTCAACTACATTATCCTCTGTTGTTGCCTTAATTGCCTTGGTTTCATCCCACTTAGTCAGATAGTTAGTGCACATAATGATGTACTGCTTTTTCTTGGAAGGAGGGTTAATGGGCCCAATGAAGTCCATGCCCCACTTGTCAAGTGGATCGAAAGTCACTTGAGGCTATATAGACATTTCATCTGTTGGAGTAGGCTTTCCCATCCTTTGGCATCGATCACAATGACTAGTATATCTTTTCACATCTTGATGAAGAGTGTGACAATAATAGCTTGCTTGTAACACTTTGAATGTTGTCCTTTTGCTACAAAGTGACCTCCACAAGGCCCATCATGACAGGTCAGAAGGATGTCAAAGACTTCCTCCTCCCTGACACACCTTCTTAAGATTTGATCTGGGCCAAGTTTGAAGAGATTGTTCCCAATCCAAGTGAAGGGGGTGCTCTTCCTTGTAATCTTGCTTTTCTCTTTGGAGGACAAGTTCAGTGGGAACTGTGTAGATACCAAATAGTTTGCTATGTCAGTGAACCATGGAGATAGAACTAAAATGGTGAACAAGTGCTCATCCAGTAATTGGTCATCAACCATTCCCTCCTCACCTACAGGCATAGTTAATCTGGACAAAAAGTCTGCAACAACATTTTCCTTGCCAGGCTTATCAACAATAGTTAGATCAAACTGTTGTAATAAAAGTAACCATCTTATAATACAAGCATTCACATCTGGTTTATTCATTAAATATTTGATTGTAGCATGGTCAGTATGGAAAAATTTTTGATAGCTTGTAATATAATGCCTAAATTTGTTCAATGAATGCATAACAACCAGGAGCTCCTTTTCGGTCACTATGTAGTTCAGTTCGGCCTTTGGCATATTCTTACTGATAAAGTAAATGGCATAAGGCAATTTTTCATCTATCTAACCTAAGGCTACTCCTATGGCTTTGTGTGAGGCATTAGCATGAATGTGAAAAGGAAGGGCCCAATTTGGGCCTTGGAGAATCGGTGCAGTGGTTAACTTGTTCTTCAGGATTTCCAAGGCCTCTTGACAACTTTTTAACCATATAAACTCAGAATATTTTTCCAGCAACCCAAATAAAGGAGAGGCCAACTTTCTGAAGTCCTTTATGAACCTTCAGTAGTATCCATCTAACCCTAGGAAACTTCTGACATCTCTCTGCTTTTGAGGAGGCGGGACCCTTTGGATGATAGCTATTTTTTTTGGTCCACTTGCAGTCCTTGTTGAGATATTGAATGACCTAGCCGGTCCCTGCAATCATCAAGAATTCACATTTCTCGAGACTGAGAGACAGGTTCATCTCAATGCATTTGTGCAGTACTTTACCTAGGTTGGACATAGCCTCTTGGAAATCACATCCATAAGGTGTAGAATCATCCATATAAATTTCTACCACATCATGGACTAACTCAGCAAAGATACTCAAGATTGCTCTCTGGAAAATGGTAAGAGCATTGTATAGGCCAAAAGAAAGGACCCTATAGGAAAAAGTACCCCAAGGACAAGTGAAGGTGGTTTTATCCTGGTCTTTCGGTTTAATTTGGATTTGATTGTACCCACTGAATCCATCTAGGAAAGAGAATAACTTTTTCCTTGCCAGGCCATCTAACACCTGGTCGATGAAAGGTAGAGGGAAATGGTCCTTCTTTGTGGCTTTTTTCAATTCCCGATAATCGACACAAATACTCCACTTACCATTTTTCTTGGGAACTAACACCAAAGGAGAGACCCACTCATTGTCGAAGATAGGATAAATGAATCCTGCATCTAGCAGTTTTTGTAGTTCTTCTTTGACTATATCTTTAAGAGATCAATTCATCCTCCTTTGGAGTTGTTGGACTACCTTGCAACCTTATTTGATGTAAATGTGGTGAGTACACACTGAGGGGTGTACTCCCTTCATTTCTTTATAACTCCAAGTGAAGGCATCTAGATGTTCCTTTAGCATGTTGCACAACTTCTCCTCTTGGAGAATAGAAAGAGATGGATAATTTTTTAAGTTCTCTTAGGGCCAAATTCTATGGTTTTGACATGGAGAGGGTTGGAATCGGCCAAGTATAGATCAATTGGATGGTTTTTCTAGGTTTCCTTTATTACTTCTTCTAGGGACAATGTACTGGGAGTTAGACTTTGGAGTATGTGTTCAATCAAATCATCTTCATCCTGTTTTCCTCCTCCCATGGTTGTTTCTAAGATATACAGTTGGGCAGAATAAACTTCATCTTCTTCCTCCTCTTCCAACCATAAGGGTAAATCATGTTCTAGAAATGGTTGAGCAGGAGGGTATAGAACTAACTTATTGGACATATGCCCATTCTTATTGGTCATATTCCCAGCTCTAAAACTGATGTAAGCATTAGTAGTGGTCAATCAGGGCCTCCCAAAGATGAGAGGGTAACCAGTAAGCTTAACCTTAGGTTGGAGAACTAGGAAAACTATAGGGTACTCCCAAGAGTCAACAGGGACCATCACATCCTCCACAATCCCCTTAGAGGTCACTGTGGAGTGGTCTACAAGTTGCAGGACTATTATGGTCTTTCTCAATGAACCTTGGAGGTTGATCTTGAGCATGGTGTCCTTGGTCATCACATTAATGGCAACCCCAATATCGATCAAAGTGTGTGGGACAATGGTTCCATTGATGTGCACATCTACTATAGAGCTTCCAGGGTCCAAATACTTTGGATAGATTACCTACCACAGCATTAATTCAGACAGTTGTCCAATGACATTAATGGTAGGAACATCTCTTTGTCGCCTCCCTGGATGCTTGAAACACTTCTCCTTAATCAACTTGTTGTAAATAGGTACATCTTTAATGGCTTGGAGAAGTGGAATATTGACACATAGGTTTTTCAATTCTCTTAGAAGTTCAGTCTCTTCTAGGGTAGGCTAGAGTGGTTGAGTTAGTCTCTCAGGAGAGGGTAGATTTACTTTAATAATGCTTTCCTCTCTTTCTTCTTCAACCTCCCTAAGCGGATGTGGAGGTTGCTTACCCAGGAGAACTCTCCCAGATCTCAGGTTAATTTCCTAGATCTCCACAGAATAAGTTAGATATGATGTCTCTCCGTTGTATACTTGTTGTGCTTGTCTGTTGTTCGGGTTTGGATTTTGCTGGGTAGGAATCTGGGGCTGTTTAGGTGGAGCAAAGTGTAACAGTTGTCATTGGGAAAGTGGTGAAGGTAATAAAGTAGGAACATTATTGTACTAGGGCCTCCACACCTGGGGTAGCATTCAACTGAGGTTGTGATGGAACATATGGTTGAAATGACTAGCTAGCTGGCTGGGAATGATACTAAGATGCAAAGGACCAAGGAGGAGGTGTAGACCAGGAAGGATGAGTAGGGGGTCCCCAAGAAGTTATGGATTAAAAATTCTTTGTGTGTTCTTGTTCAAGCCATATGAAGGGAAATTCTCATGTACGATTTTCAAAGGGGGAATTTCAATTTACCTATCTCAATAAAGTATATGTTCAGCTCCTTGATATACAAATTTGAATCCAAGAAAAGAAGGGCACTTGTTTGTGGAGTGGTTTTCTTCATAGACTGAGCAAATTTCAATATTCAATGAACATTCATTCCTAGGGTGCCTCCTGGTGCATCTAGGATAGAAAATGGCCAAGGCTATCTTTGCTTCCTCTTGGTTTCTCCTAATGTGCATAGTGTCCATTTGTAAGGTAAGGGTTTGCAACATCTTACTCTTGAAATCTTCCAACATGTTTCCAATTTCACCCTTGATGGATGAATTGGAAGAGTACGTACTGACCATAGGTTGACTTCCCCTACCCTTTTTCCTAGCTGCCCTAGAATGGTTTCTAAAGACAGTCTTGATATCCTCATAGGGTAACTGGCATATATATCCTCCTACTAACAAGTGTAGGGTATCCAAAAGGTCTTCCATTACTCCTCTAAGTAGGACCAGCTTCAATGACTCAGGGTCAAGTGTGCACCTGACCCTTTTGTAACTAAGATGGAATCTTTCTTCATAATCCTCTATGGATTCATCATTACCTAAGGTCATCCTAAAAATTTCCTCTTTAGTATCTTTAGACCTATAGTAGTCTCGATACTTGTTGTTGAAGGCTTGTTGTATCTGAGCCCAAGTTATGATGCTATCCCCAGGTAAACCCATGAACCATGGAAAAGTTGCATCCTTCAGGGTAGATGGAAATAATTTCAACTTCTGCTCATCATTTGTGTAGTCATAGGTTTGGCATATAACAACAAATTCAAATAGGAAAGTGTCAGGATCTTCTGTGGTCAGGCCATGGAAACGAGGAAGGGAAGAGGGGCTTATAGTTTTCATCTTAGTGTCCCCATTGATTTCCCTGATGGGGAAGGCACCCTCAACTCTCTCTCCATTCCCTCTGTCATTTTTGTTTTCATCCATTAGCTCGGTAGCAATGGGTTCTTCTTCTTCTTCTTCTTCTTCTTCTTCTTCCCCTATAGGTTCTTCAAATATGTCTGGTTGCTCACCTAAGGGTTCCTCCAGTTCACAGCCGCCGAAGAAGAGGGAAGATTGGTTGTTTGATGCAGTGGTGGTGTTTGGAAAAAATTTCCCTAAGTTATCCCTATTCCTACGAGGCATGAAAGGAAATGTTTTTGGTTTGGTTTTGTGTTTTTTTCAAACTTTGGGAAGTGCTTTGTAGAACTGGAATTACAGATTGAATGAAAACTACTAATTGAATGAAAAACTAATTGCTGAATTAAAATATTACTTACAAAATGGAAAGGAAAGCAGAGAATGTAGACTGAAAAAGGAATCAACTAAATTACTTTTGCATAAAGGAAACTAATGGTGGAATATTAGAAACAAGAAATAGAATAAAGAAAGCAATGATCACATATTACTCTGACACCTCCTTGACAACGGCACCAAAAAGTGATGAGCACCAATATTGTAGCAAGAATGCTGCAACTCTTGGGCTACCGGCTTTACTTTATCAACCCTGGGTTCGTACAAACTTGGAGGTGACAGTCTTGTATACACAAGTAAAAGTGATGGTTCTGCCTTTTATCACTGTTCAGTTGGCGAGAGACCGCTATATTTTTCAATCCAGACTTCTATGGATTCAAAAGAAGCTTGGTTCCTTGATGAAAGAAATAGAAATCTACTCTAAGAGAGACTTGATCTACTGTAATAATGAAAAAGACTGAAATTCAATGCTAAGGCACACCATTTCTGAATTAATTGCTAAGAGCTATGCTTTGCAATAATGTTAAATTAACATGAACAAAATGCTATGGTCCTAAGCATGGAAGTTAAAAACATCAAACATCACTATTATGCATGTAAAGGATTGTAATAAATCTATTTTGTCTTTTTATGCTTTTCATGAAAAATCAAGTGTTCAAGCTAGTCTTTGTTGGTGATGTGGCAGGTGGCTTATGGATGTTGGTGGATGGATGGAAGGTTCAAGATATGGTTGGAAGGTTTGGGAGATGCTTGGGTGACCTTGGGTGAACTCCTAGAGGTTTTCCCTCAATTCGGCCTCGAAACAGGCCACTACAGGAAAACCTACAAGATGTACTAGAAACCTACAAGATTCCTTGTATTTCTACAAGATACAACCGAGAGAAAAACAATGGGTGTTGGAGGTGATGTAAGGATTAGGGAAGGTGGTTGATGGGTGGAATGGAGTGAGAAAAGGCCTAGAATCACTCGGAACCCAAAACCAAGTTTAGGAGATGGTTGGATTTGCTTAACATGCTTGGGGGAATTTCTATGTAAAATGATGAAATTGGTGAAGGTCTTGATGAAAACAAGGAATGCCTATGGGTGGATGAAGTTGGAAGGTTATTTCTTGTTATGAGATCTCTTTCTACTTTTGAAGCACCTACTCTGCATCAAACATGTGTAATTTCAAAAAAGTCAGATAAACAAGAAGAATTCTCATGAGCTAGAAAAGAGGAATTTAATGGACTAATTGTCTACCTTATGCATGAAGAAATTGATAAATAAAATGGAATCATGGATGAGATCTACTACAAGAATGAAGATAGAAGAGATGACAATGAAATCCTACACTTGAAAAACTGATCAAATGTTGGTTCAAGTGCAGTAAACTCTAAATCTAATGAACGAAATGGAAATCTGTCTTTTTGGGGCTACATAAGGGTCTTTTCCTCAAATCATGATCCCATAAGGAAGAAGTGAGGCCAGGACACCTACTTACAGCTTTGTGGTGCTTGTTTTATCCCTTCTAACCTGCTACTGAAGTAAGGCACAAATGGAAGCAAACTAATAAACAATTAATCAAATCTACACTACTTGCAATGAAATACTTCTAAAGACAATTTAACCAAGAATTTATGAAACAAAGCTAAGAATATTGATACAGAAGAGGAGCCTTTGCTACTAGGGTTGGGCCCTAACCCAAGAGCTTTAGCCCTCTGATTTCACTAAGTACTAGACCAAGAAAAAAGCTCATTCTTCTTACCAAAACAGAAAATTACATCAAAGTCTTCCACAAGTGTGGAGCTCGAAAATAACTAGAGTTCTTTACAATAAAAATTTGAATCCTAATGAGGCTCTACACCTCTCTACTTGTAGAACTGAAGTCTCCAACAATTTCCTTAAATCTAGGGAGGCTCGACTCACAAACGCGAGATGAACTAACTCTTTTTCTATCACTTGCTCGACTGCCTTTTGATCTTCTTGACTTAGTCGCTTGCACTCTGAGCTGGTGTGATTAATGGAGGAATATTCGAGTGGGGGAGTAGTAAATGAGGAGGATTTACCTCCTTCAATCTCTCTCCCTTGTCCCATTCGAGTTTTAAACCTTAGTCTTGCCAAAATTCCTTGATTTTCTCTTCCAAACCTGCATTCAATCCATATTAGTCCACTAGGCATAATATCTCACTTTAACTCATCTCATTAAACAAAATATAATTCAAACATGTAATAAGTTGTGAGAAGAGTTGCTTTGACTAAGCTAGGAGGTGAATTAAGGCCCATATAATTACCCAAATGATGAGGCTCATCACTAAATTCTGCTTAATTGCTACCAATTTGTGAAGGAGAAAGGAGTGCCTGAAGGTCCTGGATTGGACTTTGAAACCCATCCTGAAGGAGGCTTCCAACATCAAGGCAGTGGTTGTATGCTTCCCTCTTATATTTATTATTAATACAATGCATGTTTACTTTCCATGAGCATGTAAAAGACTACTTTCTTAGTTTGATGCTCCTTGATTTGTCATATGGTTTACATTAGAATTCATATGTTATGTTTTTCCTTTGTTTTCTTTGTTTGATCTCTCTTGCAGGCATTCATTCACAACAGAATAGTGAGGATTGAGCTTGGAAGTGAGGAGATCAAGATCGACATTGGAAAGCGACTGCATAGGAGTGAGGTACGCCATATTTCCCCTCTCATGTCATTCTGATTAAACTAGGAGAGTTTTGCATGTATTTGTTTCTGTTGTTACTAAATCCACTCATTGGACTAGATGGGTTGCTTCTATCGATAGAATGGATTTCTTAGGTAACAAAATGGCGACTCCGTTTGGTAGCCTATAACCCTTTCAACCCTCCTTTTGCATTTTTCCTTTTTTATTAGGTTGGCCAACCTTTCAATGATCCTTGTTTTTTATTTCTTTTGACTCTATACTCTGAGTAGTTGGTCATTTAAGGTATCAGGTCTAGGATTTTGCTCAAGATCTACTTGTTTTTCCTAAAATTTCCTCGCTCAACGTGTTTTTTATCAATTACAGTCGTGTTGTCAACACTAGTTTTTCCTAAACAATTGTGCTACAGACCTCTGGCCCTAAATGGCTGCCTATGTTGGTATTTGAATGGGAAAAATTTTAGGGTTCCTGTTAAAAACTCTAGTGTGTCCTGATCTTTGAGATCATTTGCCTGCATTGTGTGCATGAGATCCTATCTGTTTTCCTTCAATTTCTTTGTCAAGTGTAAAATTCTATCCCATGTTTGAAGTGGTAAAAATGTCATTTTGATTGAGTCTTTCATACTTTGAGTCAATTAAAATATTTGTTTTTTGCTTGTATGAGTGGGAAAATACTGATTTTTTGTTGATTAAGTAGTAGTAGTTCTTATGCATTCATAAATAAATTGATTTTTCATTCATTTAGTTTTCATATCATAATTTACTTTTCATAAAGTGCATTAGATCACATGCATTGAAAAGTCATTTTTTGAGATTTATTATTGGACATAGATTACATTGTTTAGTGGTTGAAAGTTAAAAGTGCATCAATTGCATTCTCATTCATTGAAAGAAAAATTGATATCATTTCACTTTCGATGGTTTCTTTTGGAAAATGAAAGTAAAATATCTAGTTAGGAAAGCTTTGTTTGTTGCATTCTTCATTGTTGCATCATTGTTTGAATCTCTTCCCCTCCTATATTGGCTTTCATTGAAATGAAAAGAATCCTTCTCTCATGATATTTGCATCATAAGTGTTCAGGCGACATCGTTTTGAGCCTTAAAACTGAAACTTAATTGAAGATAAACTTAAAGTTTACCTCAACTAACCTAAGAAGCATTTGGAACTTGATGAAAACATTTAGAGGTCTAGGCTAGAGATGTGCTTCGACGTCATTACACGTAGGATATTTCATTATTTTCCACCGTTGTATCCTAGCGGTGAAAATTGTGTTTCATGTACGGAAGTGTATAGGACCATTCTCTAGTGCTTTCAGGTATATCAAAGGTGCTCCACGCATGGTAAGTATATGGGAATGCTCTCATCAAATGGTTACGCATTAGACATCACTACTACCAACTGTACTCCCACGTACTGTTGAGTATATTTTGGGATTCCCCAATAGGTTGTTATCCATCCATAGGTAACCAAGTATGTCGCCTTGTGCATTGTGATACACCGAACTCAACATTCGGGGAGATTGGCTACCTTGAATTAAGTCCTTGGCTTACCAAGGTGTATATTACAGTTCACAGTTTCTTGGTAAACCTTTATACCTAGTTACCCCTTTTTAATTTATTTTTGTAAAGTTATAAAATAAATTAATTAACGCGGAAAAACATATTTCCTATGGAAAGACTCCTTAATAGATCTTAGGTTGAGACTAATGTCAACAATTCCTTAGTCTACTAACCAAGGAAACCCCTCTGATGGGAATCCTAGTCCTTTTCCTTCTTTTGGAAATGTTGGTGTTCCCTATATGGAAACAGTGTCCCTTCCTGGATTTACCACTTGTTTTTCAATTTGGTTATTTTTGACCCCTATGGTTCTGAATCTTCAAACTTCTCCTCAACTAGGATCTCCTCCACCTAAACCATATCAACCTCCATTTGATCTTAAATTTTACCCTTTGCCTTCTTCGTCTATTCTATCTTCTTCCTATTCTTCTTCTTCTTCTGGTGAAAACATGCAAGTTAGTAACCAGGGGGATAAGAATAAGAAGAAAAGGAAGATTAAGAAGAAGAAAAATAAGCAAGGGGGTAACCAAGCAGTTGATGCTACTGATGCAATTGATGTTGAGAAAAATTCTAATCAACCTCATAAAGTGAAATTCCATTTCAATATTTTTAAGGGTGACCTCCTTCTTCGAGAATGTTCAAGTATTCCCAAGACATTAGAAGTGTGGTCCATAGGTTCACATCGACCTTTGTCATCAGCCTCTAGAGATCATGTTGGTGATAAACCTTCAACTAGTGACAACAAAGCCCAAGGGAAAAAGGGAAAATTCAAATTTCCTTGTAGGTTATGTGAAGGGAATCATCCTATTCACCTTTTTCCTTGTCTAGACGAAGCCTCGAAAGTGTTGGATAACCTTACCGCTTCTCAACCTCGTCATCCGACTAGTTATCAAAATCTTTCCCTTGATCCTCCACTGGTTGATCAAGTGATTGATCATAACTCATATTCAATTAATACCACTCTCTCTAAAAGTGAATCTCATGAGTCCATTTATGACCAACCATTGGTTGAGGAAATGGTTGACCTGATTCCACCTTCAGGTGATCGCACCTTTCCTATAGAGGGTGAACCTCATATTGCTCATGTTCTTCTTGTTTCGTCATATTCCAATGAATTGGAGGGAAATCCTCACATTCCCATAGTACAGGGGGGTGATCCTCCTATTCCCATAATGCAAGGGGGGATCTCTGCCATTCCCATGGCACCCTCTCCAAGTAGTATGGTTGTTTCCTTTGATTGGAGTAGACTTGCAGGATATCACTTCCTTCTTATGTGCCCTTCCCGATCATGGTGCAGGATTATAATATGGTTGTACCGAGAATAATTATAGATGAAGGCGTGTCTGTTAGTATTTTTTCCTCACTGCTCGACAAGCTTTAGGTTCTCCACAGCTTGTGCCTGTTACCCAGAATTTGTTAGCTTTTAACAGAGGAACTAGTCAACTGTTAGGGATCCTTGCTAAGTTTCCTATTACTTCGGGATGAAAAGACATCTATCTTGATGTGATGGTTGTCCAAAGCCTTTAGATTTTAATCTACTCCTTTGCCATGACTATGTTTATGTCATGGGAGATCTTGTCTCTTCTCTCTTTCGTGTGCTATGTTTCTCGCATGAAGAAAGAATTGTGACCATTGATCATCTGTAATTTGTTGGTCCTAATTAATCTACCAATAAACCATCTTCCCTAAATGGTCCTTACACGCAAGTGATATCTTTCTCGCCGTAGTTTAATTATGTGGCCACCTGTTCCATGCCTGTGTCAACTGATGATCTAGTCAGTGATATAGTGCATCATGTACACGAGACATTTGAACCCGATCTTTCCATTAAATCCCTCGAGAGGTATCCCTTCCAAAGTGTTCTTCTCGTATCTGATGAGAACCCCTTAGAATATATGGTCTCTTATAGTCCATGATTAAGGTCACGAGGATAGTTATTTTACTATGTTAACCTCGTTAAAAAATGAAATAGGCCCCCATGAGGATAGTTCTTTTACTATGTCAACCTCGTTAAAAAATGAAATAAGTACCCATGAGAATAGTTCTTTTACTATGTCAACCTCGTTAAAAAATCAAATAGGTCCCCATGAGGATAGTTATTTTATTATGTCAACCTCATTAAAAAATGAAATAGGTCCCTATGAGGGTAGTTACTTTACTATGTCAACCTCGTTAGAAAATGAAATAGGTCCCCATGAGGATAGTTCTTTTACTACGTCAACCTTGTTAAAAAATGAAATAGATGTCAAAGCATAGTTCCTTTTCTTGTGACAAGCTCCTTAAAAAAGGAAACAAAGTTCCTAGAGCACAGTTCCTTTTCTTGGTTCAAGCTCCTTAAAAAAATGAATCAAGGTTCCTGGAGCAGAGTTCATTTACTTATGTCAAGAGCGTTAAAAAATGAAACAAGGTTTCATGAGAATGGTCCTTTTCTTGTGTCAAGCTCGTTAAAAAATGAAACAATGTGTCATGAGCATGGTTATTTTCATGTGTCAAGCTCGTTAAAAAATGAAACAAATC
Source organism: Pinus taeda (assembly GCA_000404065.3). Classification (NCBI taxonomy): domain Eukaryota; kingdom Viridiplantae; phylum Streptophyta; class Pinopsida; order Pinales; family Pinaceae; genus Pinus; species Pinus taeda. Next base: position 65,395 of record APFE030537171.1, read on the forward strand.
CCTTTCCAATTCGAGTATTTGATTAGATCTGATAGAATCCCATTCAATTCTTTAACTTGATCTCGTAAATGAACCTTCATTCCATCCACCTATTAGTAACTAGTAGTCTACTTAGGTGAATGAAATGAAGCTTGGGGATCATATAACTCTAATTAATTCTTTGTGCTAGGGGCATGCAAACTTATCTCAAGCATAGTTTATCTTTGTTTCAAGCTTATGTAAAAATGAAACAAAACTCAAGCATAGTTTATCTTTGTTTCAAACTTGGGTAACAATGAAACCAAACTCAAGTATAGTTTATATTTGTTTCAAGCTTGTGTAAAAATGAAACCAAGTCCAAGCATAGTTTGTTTCCATTTCAAGCTTGTGTAAAAATGAAACCAAATCCAAGTATAGTTTTTTCTCATGTTTCAAGCTTGTGAAGAAATGAAACCATCTTCAACTATCTTCAAGCAAAGTTTCCCATGTTTCAAGCTTGTGTAAAAATGAAACCATTCCCACTTTATCTCTCGTGATTGTTGTTTTTTCATTTCATCATCACCATCTCTTTGGTCAATCATACGCTTTCAATTGGTTGTTTTACCCTTGCCTAAGGAAAATATGTGATGAGTGGTCTTATTAGCCAACCTCTTGACCATTACATGTTTTGAGTAGTTCCATCATGACCCAAACCAATTGCTATCATTTTATACCACTCATTCCTCCAGGTGGAGTCCTCTTTTAGCTCTTTTCAAACTCTAAAAACATGAAAAGATTACCGAGCACTTGTCTTTTTGAACTCGTAAAATTAAATGAAAAAGTGTCTACTCAGTATAAGTTTAACTCTTTTTCCAAACTAAGATAGAATAATTTATGAAAAAAGAATACCTTAGTTACACGTGGCTAAGAGGTTCTCTTGAATATTGTTTTCTACCTTTTACCGATTTGAGAGACTATCTACGAAAAGGGACCTCTGGATTTTTCTTTTTTCCTTTTTTTCAAACTCTCTAAGCATGAAAAATATGTCGAGTTACCCCTCCATTGGATTCGTAAAACTTAAATGACATAGGCCTTGTAACCAAGATGAGACTGAGCTACTCCTTCCTAGGGCTCGTTAAAATTACTATGATGGATTCATCCGAAGGGTTAACTTATACAACAAGCATATGTTATCCTCTTCAATCTTGTTATAAAAAATAAAGAGGTACTCGCTATAAATAGCAGGGTGGAAATGGAACTAAATGTGTCTTGTAACCTGTATGAAAGGCAGCATGTCACTCTCGAACATGACACTCATCTGCATCTCATGTTGGGTTTTGGATATCCTCTCTTTGTCACTTTCCTTCAAGGGTTTGAGAAATCCATTTACCTCTCATTCGATCATACTCTATTGTCACCATGGCCATTGATCCCATTTTGAGTCAAATGCTACCAAACTCTAGATTCATGTCACCAATACGTTTAAGAGAAGTTCTGCCCTCAAATTCAAACCACTTATACCCCATTTGACCTTATCTGCTACAATACTAAATTACTCTCACCAAATTTACAAAGTCCTTTGTTTTGTGTCGATGATGTGGGAAACATTATGGCCCTCCTTCGAGAGATCACTTCCTGTCGACTCCAAATCATTATCCAGGAAGATGATCTAGAAACTCCCTTTCAGTACTTTGGAGCTTGCATGCCTCAATGGTAGGTTCTTTGTATTCGACAATAGGTTCACATCACTTGCTCTCGGTCGAATGATTTTGCGAGCATTCAACTTCAACTTCCTTGTTCACACTCGTGGATTGTGTTGTTGTACTTTGAGAGCCATTATCATTATTGGTGGTTTCTCTCGTACCTGTTAACGGTTTACATCTTTGATCGATAATTAGGTGGTTTCTACCACATTCAACTTCAACACATCTATTCGCATGGTTAGATTCATATTTTGGTTGGATCGGGACAAAGATGAAGACCCTAGATTTCATTTGATAAATCTAGGCTACATGGAGTTATTTAGTATTCATGATTGTACACATGATCCTTTCTAGTTGGATGGTTGCATCCATGTCATGGATCCATACACATGATCCTTTCCAATCAGATGGTTGTGCCCATGTTGTGGATTCATGTATTGTTTGATGCCTACATCAAAGATGTCATATATGTTGTATTATGTTTGATTTTCAGGTCTCTTGATGGTAGTTCTCCAAAATCCTTGCCTTGACTTGTAAATCACTTAAGCCATCACTCTCTATTTTGACTTCATCCTTTAGGGGGTGTTAGGTCCCTATAATACTAGTGATTCCCCCATTACTATTGTCATTGTATCCCTTATTGTTATTGTTGTTCCCCTATTGTCCCCATATTGTTTTTATTGTGCCCCATAGAAGCCCACTATTGTTATTGTTGTGCCCTTATATAATTATTGTTATGTCGACTTTGATTATATTGTGATCCCTTAGATTCCTATATATAGAAATGAGGTTTTGTCAATTCTATCATCCAAGAATGGTTCATTTGTGTAATGTGAATGAGGTTTCCCCCTTGAAGAGGCTGATTTTGAAGGTGTTGATCTATCTATTCTTCTATTTTGTGAGTTGGTTGCCTAACATTTGGTATCAGAGCTTTGGATTCTATGGTTTTGTTGCTCTAAATAGGTCATCGTGGCCTTTTCGCTATAAATTTTTTTATCGACATTTCAGAAGCTAAGAAAAACCCATTTGAGCTGAAGCCTCTCTGAACCTTAGGTTTGAATTTTAGATATTTTCTCGCTAAATTTTTGGAGATATGATTCAAGGAAGTTAATGTTTTTGTAGGATCTCGAATTATATCTCAAATAGGTGACCTGGGGAAATCATCATAACTTTCTTTCTGAGCATCAAATTGAAATTTCATCAGAAGTTATAGAAAGAGGATGGCCTTTAGTTTTCTGTGTATCTGATTCAGACCCTAAGGTCGAAACAGTGACACGTGGCACTTCATACAAGTTCTCTCTACTGAACTAGTATATAATTAGGTCATCGTGGGAGATTTGGAAAAACTTTGCCTTGGAGAATCCAATCTTGATCAAACTTGCGAGGTTAGAAATAGGACTCATAGGACTACTGCAGGATGCAATTTCAGACCTTGGAGATCCAAAATTACAGAGATACAACTGATTCAATATCAAGCTCCTAGAAACTAAAAAAAAGGTGTGTAGTTTTTTTAAAATTCTGCATAAGTTTGGTTTGAAAAATTAGTTTGAAGGAATTCAAAACGCATAGTGAATAATTATTATCATTAATTGATGCCCTGAAGAAAAACAATGGAAACACCTAGTAAGCAACCTGAAATCTCTAACATGACTCATGAAGAAGAGGAAGAAATGCAACATGATATATCAAAGTTACGAGACCAAGTGCAACAAAATTCACTCTCACAAAAAGTAACAGAAGCTAAGATGGATCGTTTAAAGAAAGGCATGGAAGCTAAGATGGATGATTTAAAGAAATGCATGAAAGCTAAGATGGATATTATAGAAGAAAAACTTAAAGGAAACATGGAATAATTGAAGATACGCATGAAAGCTAAGATGGATGGTATAGAAGAAAAACTTAAAGGCAACATGGAAGATTTGAACATTTTGCTACAAGAAATGCTTACTAATGGCGAAAGGGTAGTAAAAGAAACTCATGAGGAGAAAAAAAGAAATGTTAATCATGATTTCATAGACTCTAACAGCAGATTGAAGACCCACCATGTTCTAAATATCGATATGAGAAAGTTTCATGGCAAGGATCCCGTAACATGGATACTACAGATGGAGCAATATTTTGATCTCCATAATGTGCAAAACACACAAAAGGTACGCATTTCAACTTTATATTTCAAAACAAATTAGTTTGTATGGCATCGATGGCTTTTCTCTCATAAACAAATTGTCACTTGGGAAATTTTTATAGAAGAAATGATAGCACATTATGAGGATACAAAAAGAAACACTTTTTTTAGCCAATTGATAAATCTCAAACAAAAGGGTTCAATGATGGAGCACATTGACGGCTTCTAAAAATTGAATATAAGGGTAAAATATATTCTAGAGGAGCATAGGATTGATGTGTTCAGAGGGACTTTAAAGGATAACATCCAACATGAGGTTTGACTTTGGGAACCTGATTCATTGGAGAAGGCATTCAAGTTGGCAAGAAAAATGGAAAGCAAAATTATGGCCATAAAGAAGCCTACTGCTTACAACTACAAAAATGGAAGTGTTGTTGCCCCTAGCCTTCCACAACCTACAAGGTTGACACCACAACAAATGGAAGAAAAAATAGAAAAAGGGCTTTGTTACAGTTGTGATAGAAAATACACTAAAGGTCATAAGTGTGTTGAGAAGAAATTATTTTACATAGATTGTCAAGAGGAGGAAGAAAAGGAACAAGAAACATCAAAAGAAGAGGATATACACCAGGAACAAACCCTAGAGAAAGAAGAATTGAATCCAGCAATATATTTTAATGCATTGGCTAGAATTACCACTCCTCAAACTATCAAGATAGAAGGACATATCAAGAAGAAAAAGGTAATAGTGTTGATTGATTCAGGAAGTACCCATAATTTTATTAGTTTTAAGATAGCCAAGGAATTGAATTGCTTCCTATATCCATCACTAGAGTGTCAAGTGATGGTTGCAAGTGGAGGAACCATAAATTTCTCTGGAAAGTGCCATAATATAAAGCTATCCATGGTAGAATATGTATTGAATAGCCCAATGCTTTCCATTCCAATGGGTGGTGTTGATGTTATACTAGGAGTCTAATGGCTACAATCCTTGGGTACAATAGCTTTTAATTTTTAAGAAATTTTCATGCAATTTTCTATGGAAGGAAAGGAAGTTGAATTAAGGGGTATCATAGGGAAACCATGAAAGATAATCAACTCTAACAGAATGATAAAGCTTATAAATAAAGAAAAATGAGTTTTAATTGCACAATTATGTTCGTTATAGGTTCCCACATCGAAATCATCTATTTCTCCAAATCTCCAAAATTCTTGGACAATCATTCCAAGTTATTTCAAACTCCAAAAGTCCTCCCACCTATTCATGATCATGATCATGTTATTCATTTGATTCCAAGAAGTGTTCCTCCAAACATCAGGCCTTACAAATATCCCTATGCCCAAAAGAGTGAAATTGAACGTATGGTTGCAGAAATGCTAGAGGCTGGTATAATTCAACTTAGTCAAAGTTATTTCTTTGCTCTAGTACTATTAGTGCACAAGAAGGATGGGTCATGGCACATGCATCTAGATTATAGGGAGATCGAAAAGCTCACTATTAAAGATAAATTTCACATTCCTCTCATTGATGAATTATTGCATGAATTGCATGGATCAGTTTACTTCACCAAGTTGGATCTTTGTTCAAGATATCATCAAATCATAATGAAGACTAAAGAAATTCCAATAAAAACATTTAGAACTCATGAGGATCATTATGAATTTTTGGTCATGCCTTTTGGCCTTACCAATGCACTTTCTACGTTTAAAGGTTTGGTGAATTCCATTTTCAAACCCTTAGAAAAAATTTGTTAGTATTTTTTGATGATATACTAATCTATTGCAAGTCTTCGAAGGATCATGTTCAACATGTTGACAGGGTGCTCAAACTATTGGAGGAGAAACAATTATATGAAAAAAGTTCCAAATGTTCTTTGGAGTACAAGAGGTGGAACATCTGGGTCATATTGTATCTCATGAAGGTGTGAAGGTAGACCCTAGCAAAATTAAAGCCATTAAGGAATAGAAAATCCCAACATCCATAAAGCATCTACGAGGATTTCCTGGGTTCACAGGGTATTATCACAAGTTTGTTAAGAGTTATGGACAAAGAGAAGCACTTCTAACAATATTATTGAATAAAGATACATTTTCATGGACTCAAGAAGTAACGAAGGCCTTTGAACATCTTAAAGAGGCAATGTGCCAAGCACCAGTTGTAGCTATGCTAGGCTTCACAAAAACCTTTATTGTGGAATGTGATGCCTTAGGAAATGGAATTGGTGTTGTTTTAATGTAAGAAGAAAGACCCATTTCTTTCAAAGTCGTCCAATCAAAAGTAAGTCTTTACACAAAGCTATTTATGAGAAGGAAATGTTGGCAATACTACATACACTTAAGAAATGGTGACCCTATAGACACTTAAAGGTAAAAACGGATCATGATAGTCTTAAATACCTTTTATAAAAAAAAATTATCTTCAGAAGAGCAGAAAAAATGGGTCACGGAGATGTTGGGTTATGAATTTGAAATCATCTACAAAAAAAGGGAAGAAAAATGTTGCACCAGATGCACTCTCGAGAAAGGATGAGGATGTGGAAACATTGCTTTGCACCATTTCTATTATCCAACCAGATTGGATAAATGAAGCAAGGGATGAATGGAAGAATGATGAAGAAATGTGGGCACTAATTCAAAAGATACAACAAGATCCCAATACATCTAATACATTTAGCTAGAAAAATGATTCGTTATAGTACAAACATCACTTATACCTCTGTAATAATACCCAACTCAAACAAAATATTCTTATAGAATTGCACACCTCTCCCTTAGGAGGGAACTCAAGATTTTTAAAAACTTACCACAATGTTAAGATTTAATTTTTTTGGGATACCCTTAAATTAGATATTCAAAAGTTTGTGGCGGAATGTTTGGTTTGCAAAAAAAAAAAAATTGAAACAATTAAGATCCCATGTCTATTATAACCTTTATCCATTCCAAGCCAATGTTGGGAGGAGGTTTCAATTGATTTTATCACATGCTTACCCAAGTCCAAAGGAAAGAGTGTCATAATGGTGGTAGTTGACAAACTTACCAAGTATGCACACTTTTGTGCACTATCGCATCCATTTAAAGCCAGTGAAGTTTCTATTTCATTTATGGAAACAATTCAAAAGCTACATGGAAACCCAAATATTATTGTAAGCGACAGAGATCCCATTTTCATGGGAAATTTTTGGGCATAATTATTTTCTTGCCTTGGTACTCAGTTAGCTCATAGCTCATCTTATCATCCTCAATCTGATGGGAAAACTGAGATAGTAAACAAATGTTTGGAAGGGTATCTTCATTTCTTTATATCTAATAAACATACATAATGGGCCAAATGGTTACCTCTGGCTGAATGCTGGTATAACACTACCTTCCATACTGCAGCAAAAATGACCCCATTTATCGCACTTTATGGATATCATCCACCATCCATCACATCATATTTAAGATAAAACTATAAGGTTCAAGCAATGGAAGATCACATCAAGCATCAACAACAAGTTCTCCAACTCTTAAAGGATAACCTCACTTTGGCGCGGAATAGAATGAAACAATAGGCAAATCAACATCGCAGGGAAAGAAGTTTTGATGTAGGTGACTGGGTATTCCTAAGGCTATAACCATATAAAAAAATGTCCCTCAAGAAAGCTAAGAAGGATAATCCCATATAGTTTTCCATGTTTCATTCTTAAATAAGGTTATAGGTGACAAAATCCCAGTTCAAACAATACTGCCAGAACTTGATGAGGAAGGGAAAATCATATTAGAACCTGAAACAATCACAGAAACAAGAACTCGATCAATTTTAGAGTATCTCATCAAGTGGAAGAACTTACCCGCTGAAGATTCCACATGGGAGGGTGAGAATTTTATACATAAGCATCTAGAACTACTCAAGCATTGAGGACAACACTTTTTTAAAGGAGAGGGGCATGTTAGGTCCCTATAATACTAGTGATTCCCCCATTACTATTGTCATTGTATCCCTTGTTATTTTTGTGCCCCTATTGTCCCCATATTGTTATTATTGTGCCCTATAGAAGCCCACTTTTATTATTATTGTGCCCTTATATTATTATTTTTATTTTGGCTTTGATTATATTGTGACCCATTAGAATCCTATATATAGAAAGGAGGTTTTTTCATTTGTATCATCCAAGAATGGTTCATTTGTGATATTTAAATGAGGTTTCCCTCTCGAAGAGGCCGATTTTGAAGGTGTTGATCTATCTTTTCTTCTGTTTTGCGAGATGGTTGCATAACAGGGGGCACTTATTATATAGTAATTTGTCGCACTCCTTGTCTCATACCCTGAGTTGTCTAACTTTTCCCAAAATGTCACAAAGCGACAAAAGCTATCAATGAATTCACCATGAAAACATGGATCAAAGCATCCCTAAGAAAAAAGAAGAAGAAATTCCTTGAAGTAATTCTCAAGGATTCTTCAAAACACCCTATTTGCAAGCCCATCGCTATTGTTACCATTAAAATTTGTACTGGTAACCCTCTGCATAACTATTGTCTTACACTGTCAGCACACAAATTATACTAAAAAAGTGTGTTGGTCCTCTTCAGACAGTTTCTCGAAAAATGGAGCAAAAGCTTCTCTTACTAGAATCCTCGAGAATGAGGAGTTGGTTATTATTGAATAAGGATATGGTCAATTTCTCCCATTTTGAGTCCTTGGTCCTACCTTTAGGGATCTTCCCCTTACGATGTGGACCTTCTTGCCCCTTTTGTGGATCCCTAACTCCCTCTCCTTCCCTATAAATGCATTCCCTTATACCCTCAAATGGTTGGTCAGACTAGATTGGTCATGTTGCTTCTAAATTGTGCCTAATTGCTAAAATTTGTGAAGGAGAAAGGAGTGCTTGAAGGTCTTGTCTTGGAATTGGAAAACCATCCCAAAGGAGGCTTCCAACATCAAGATAATGGTTGTATGCTTCCCTCTTGTGTTTATTATTAATGCAATGCATGTTTACTTTCCATAAGCATGTAAATGACTACTTGCTTAGTATGATTCTCCTTGATCTGTCATATGGTTTACATTAGAATTCATATGATATGCTTTTCCTTTGTTGTCTTTGTTTGATCTCTCTTGTAGGTATTTGTTCATAACATAATAGCGAGGATCGAGCTTGGAAGTCAAGAGATCGAGATCGGCATTGAAAAGAAACTCCATAGGAGTGAGGTAGGTCATCTTTCCTCTCTCAAGTCATTCTGATTTAAACTAGGAGACCTTTTCATGTATTTCTTTCGGTTGTTACTAGATCCACTCATTCGACTAGAGGGATCGCTTCTATCTGTAAAAGGGATTGCCTAGATAATAGTGGTTGTTTCCATATGTATGATCACTTGGGTGCATATTGTCCCATGATAGGTAAACTCAAGCTTTGGGTTTTGAAGGCTTCCACTACATAGTTTGACATGTTGGTGCCAAAATCAATAGTGGTGGAAAAACCACCTCCTCTTAGTGAACAACCCTAGGCACTACAACAAAAGCAACAAGACACTAAGGATCGACTTCCATAGAAAAATTTCACTGGTATGGGCACATATTTCTCTCACATTGTAAATTTTATTTTTCCACACCTTATTCTATATAATGAAGTGGTTGTTGTAAAAAACTTGAATATTTTATTCATATCTCACAATATCCATGCAATACTTCTCCTATGGGTTGGATCTTGCCTCTAGATATCCCCTCTACATCTACTTCAGATCCCACCCTATCCCCTCCTACAACTCCCCACAACTATTCAGTTGTTATCCCCCCTCTGGACATGTCGATGTCTTATAACTTAATACCTTGGGGTTTACTCTCTTCCTATCCCTCACAAATGAGTGATAGAGGTTATACTTTATGTCAAGGATTGGATTTGGAGGATTATGTATCCCCCCAAGAAAGAATCAGTTCATGACAAGAAATCTCATTTATTAAAGGTTCATTCAATCATGCACACATAAATGTGTGCCAGAAGACAACACTCTATTATTAGGGAAGTTAGTGTTAGAAAATTATATATTACGGAGTAATGGAACACATAAAATATTGCAAAAATATAAACACAGAAAATGTATAAAACAAGAGAGACACAGATATACGTGGTTTACCTAGTTTGGTCTATGTCCATGAAGAAACAACCAGTCCTTCTTTTTATATTATCCAGGAAATTGAAGAGATACAACCTACAGCAGATTCATTGTAACTCCCTCTCTGCTCTCAATCTCCTGTCTCTTCCTCACTTAGAATACAGATATACATAGATGCAATACAATTCCATCATATATAGCGAGGGGTTGTCTTATAAGGAAAAAAACCCTAAATTAAACATAACTTCTACCGTTAGATCTCTGCCTAATGAACGGCCCAAATTGAATACAAAATTACAACATTTTACAAGGCAATTCTACATCTATTCTTAGCTTCGTGGGTGCTGCCCCCAATCCCCCCACCGGGGGGGGCTCCCAAAAGGTCGCAACCATCCCCCCTGGACCCCCCCTACATTGAATATTTTATGGGCAACGTTGCCGCCCCATTTCGAATTGGGGTCCAATGTGGCGATACCTTTGAATACAAAAGATAATCAGGCTCCACACCCAACAATCTCCCACTTGGAGACTGATTATAGTAACTCCATCGCTACTTCATTTACTGGACAATGACTCCACTTTGGACCTAGTTATTTCTCATATTCTTCATCATACTTGAAGACCAATTGAAACTGATCAGATTCTCAGTTTCTCCCTGGTTACAACTTTTGATAACATATCTGCGGGATTCTGGCTAGTGTGTATCTTTTCCATCTTCAATTGTCCATCTTCCAATGCTGATCTATGAAATGATATTTGAGCTGTATATGCTTAGTTTTGGAATGAAATACAGATTTCTTTGCAAGATGTATAGCACTCTGGCTGTCATTGTATAACCTGCCCAACTCTTGCTTCTTACCTGATTCATCCAGAAACCTTTGTAACCAAATCATTTCTTTACTAGCCTCTGTAGCGACAACATACTCTGCTTCTGTTGTTGAGAGTGAAACAACACTTTGCAATTTTGAGACCCAACTGACAGTTGTTCCACCTACAATAAGCACATACCCTGTTGTGCTCCCCTTGTTATCTCTATCACCCACCATATCTGCATCAACATATCCCTATAGAGCAATGTTTGAACCACCAAAGCATAATGCTTGATTTGTGGTACCTCTCAAATACCTGAGAATCCACTTCACTACCATCCAATGTTCTTTTCCTCGATTGTTCATGTACCTACTTACAACTCTCACTACATGTGCAATATCAGGCCTTGTGCAAACCATTGCATACATTAAGCTTCCAACCGATGATGCATATGGAACTTTAGACATATGAGCCATTTCTTCCTGAGTCTTGAGACACTCCTCCTTACTTAATTTGAAATGGCTAACCAAAGGTATACTAACTGGTTTTGCATTCTGCATATTATACCTTTTCAACACCTTTTCTATGTACGCACTTTGAGACAATGTTAATTTGTGATTCTTCCTATCTCTAGTTATTCTCATACTAAGGATTTGTTTTGCAGCACCCAAATACTTCATTGCAAATGAGTTTGCCAATTTTCTTTTGAGCACATTTATTTCCTGCATGTTAGAACTTGCAACAAGCATATCATCTACATATAATAACAATATAACATAGTTGCCATCATTTTGCCTTTTGAGATAAACACAATGATCAGAGTGACATCTAGTATAACCTTGTTCAGACATAAACCTTT